>OU342744.1:295766125-296268123 GCA_910589775.1 Avena eriantha | reverse complement strand
GTTGTCTTCTTGGTTTAGCTTCATAAACAAGATAAAACCTAAATATCTAATTAAAACCTAACCTAGCTATCTTCTCTCTCTCTCTAAATTATCCTAACCTTATTTCTCCTAAACCCTAACCTACTTCCCTTATCTCTCTCTCACACCCTCTCTCTCTCTCTCCACCATGGGCACCACACCGGCACCCTCTCCCTGGCCCCACCCTAGCTAGCCCTCCTCTCTCTAACCTAGCTAACCCAAAACCCTAACCCTAGCCGAGCTCACCCGAGCCCCTTCCCTCTTTTCTCTCTGCCGTGCGGGCCTAGCTGCACTACCCCGCCGTCCCTGGCCTACTGGCAGCCTCCCCATGCCCTACCTGCCCCAGCCCGGCGAGCACGTGCTCGAGGAGAAGGAGGAAAAGGTGGCACCCGAGCCACCTTTATCCTGCCGTGCCCACCGGCCTCTCCTCTCTCTCCCTCCCACTTTCCCCTCCTCCTCACGCCTCTCTGGCCTCGCCAGATCCGCCCCAGAGCGCCCCCCTCCTTCCCCTTCTTCTCCACCGTCGTCCCCCACCTGCCGCCAGTCACCGCCGTCTACCGCCGCCATCTCCTCGTTCCGGCCGTCAAAGCTTGTCGTGGAAGTGGCTGGCAGATCGAGGACATCCCCCTGCGTCGCCCAGTACACGCCGTCGCGGAGGAGAAGCGCCAGCATCGCCGGAAACGTCGACGCCCGACGCGAAACCCTAGCCGACGGGACGCCAGCGACCTCGCCGATCCGCCGCTCCTCGCGCCGATCCAAGCCCACCAGCGAGCCCGCGGTGAGCATCCCCTCCTCCCTGACATGGTCCGCTTTGCCGTACCGCCCCTAGCGCCGCCGTTGTTTTTGTCGAGCACTCTCAGTGCGCTAGAGCTCGCCAACGTCTGCAAGTTTTCCCCGCGCCGCAGCAAGCCTATCTAGTCCCCCGCCACCCTCCTGACATCTGCCCGAGCCAGCCGCACCGGTCAGCCCCCTCCGCGCGCACTCCCGCGGCCCGGGATCGAATCCCCGCTCCGCCCGCGCACGCGCCTGCCGCCAGACGGAGGAGAACGATAAACAGTACGGGCGCGTGGTCGTTTTGCAAAAAGCCCCTTCCCTTTTTAATTACTGCAACCCGCGCTCCTTTCGGCCCCACCAGTCAGCCACGCCCGCGCGTTTGCAGAAAACCCCCCGGCTTTTCCTGTTCGCAACCCGCGCTCCAGCCGCAGCCCCACCTGTCAGCCCCTGTCTCCCGCATCGCTGGCACGTGGGCCTTCCGCCGCTGGCCCCGCCTGTCAGTCGCTGTGGGCTAGCCCAGTCCGCGTGCAAAACGCGTTTCTCGCGCGCGTGGCCCCAGTCCGCGGTGACCCACCTGTCAGTGCCTGTGGCTGGAATTGCCTGGGTGTAAAAAGTTTTTCGCTGAGTTTGTTTTATTCTTATCTTTTCAAATTTATTAAATTCAAATTCTTTTCAGATTCAAATAATTTTCAAAAATACAAACCCAAATAATACATGTAATATATGTTTTGGAATCAGAAAAATGTGAGGAATTCAATTATGCCCTCCAAATATATTTTGCACACTTTAAATTTCGAGTTGATCAAAATTACAAGAAAATGTCCTTTTCCTTATTTAATTAATAACTTTTGTTTTATAACTCCAAATTTGACAAATAATATGTCTAACTCGATCAGCGCGACGAGCCCGTTCTATTTATGCAATCCTTGTTCTGAATTGAAGCATGCATCATGTTGTCATCTAAAATCTGAACCGTTTATGACAATAAAACTTGGGCAAATAAATGATAAAATGCTTTACTTCTTGTATCCACACCTCACCTTTGCCATGCTACTTCAATGCCATGTAAATTGTGCATCATTCATCATGGCATGCTTGGTTGCTTGTTGCATTTCAATTCATATGCTTGCGTACTTTATTTATGTTGGCCCTTGTTTGTTTGGTTCTTCTTCGAATAGACGCCCAGCAGGAGAATTATCAGGAATCACAGGAGTATTACCCAGATCCATCTCTCGCTTCAACTGAGCTGCCAGGCAAGCACTACCACATGCTTGCATACATACAGTACCTATTGCCTCTATCTTATTCTTGCATCATTGAGTCGCGGTTGCATAAAATTGAGTCCCAAGTACTGCATAGCCTTTACTTTTAAACCACATTAAGCCTGTTCCGGTCCCATGAGCCATTACTACAGGAGTTGTTTGAGCCATGCGAGTCGTAGAAAAGCATGAGTAGGGTATGTGAGTGTCGGATGGATAACGAGGTACCTAAATAACATAACCTGAGTAGTAATGGGATAACTAAAGAAAGAGGCACCGGTGAGCAATATCTGCTATTTGGTTTTTCCTGCTCACTTGTGTCCCGTAGGACCCCGAGTACTTGATTCCTGTTCCTTGACTATTCGCACTATCCACATCCGGGAGGCCTATGGACCCCCCTGAGCCAGAGCTTGATTCAATCTTATTTCTTGGGCCACAAGTAGTTTGGGGCTTTATTACTATTCTGTACTTATGCCATGTTACTGCTTTATTTAAGATTGTGCGTGGAGCACCTGTACTGTTTTGGATTGTGGAATGTTTTCGCGGGTATCGACAAGCCCAGTCACATTTTCGGGTTCCCAGTCGTTTACAGCCATTGACACAAACCTTGGGTCCGTCTCGGAGCCGGCCAACTTCGTTGCGGGTAGCTTAATGGGGTGGCCCCCTGAAATATTTCTGAATCCTGTGATTGCTTTGTCGTGAATGCCTCGTTGGGTTTTGTTTTGGTTTTTCCGAGGTGATCGAGTGTGTGTTGCTATTCGTGCACCCCTGCAGGGTAAATCTTTCTGAAAGCCGTGTCCGCGGTTATGGACGACTTGGAGCACAGTTCTCGATCATAGACAAGTATAACTAAAGTACCGCTTTTAATTTGACTAAGTACTTGACTAGTAAATAGCGCAATAACTCATGGAATGGATAATAAAACTGCCAACGGGTGATGGGGTTGTTCGTCCGCTTCCTCGTTGGTAAGCGAGGAGGAGGATGGATCTGATAATTATACTGTTATAACTGTTGTTCTTAATTCACGGACTTCCGTCTATCTTTGGTTAGGCGGGAGGTTAGCGAGTCTCTATAGAATTGTTAGGTATTATCTTTTGCTGCAATTGCGTCACCCCAGGTTGTGTCCCCTTTAGTGGCATAAAGACTTGCTGAGTACCCCTAGGGTCTCACACGATAAATTGTTTGATTCAGATGAACAGGCGTACCCGCAAGATGGATACTGGGTGGAAGAGTCAGATGATGTGGGCAACGATCATTCGGTTGTAGAGATTCCGGGAACGGGGATCCGTGTGATCTGTGGGCGGGATGTGTTTATTTATGGGGCATCTTATGCCAATTTGCTTCTTATCCGTACTCGGATCTTGTTTTCCGCTTCCGCCTGATACTCTGATGTGTGATGTATGAGGAGCTATCCTAAATTATTATATCTATCTAGGACATTTGGATCTTGCCGTATGGCGTTGCAATATTTCTATTTCTTTTAGATGGAATGGCTCTGATGTACTGTTGTATGTGGCTTGCATACATACTCATTTGTGTATGTATTTGATCCCTTCGCCTGCCGATTACGCCGCTCGTTCTTGTCCCGTTGACTGAAAGTGGTTAGGACGGCCGAAAGGTCTACCGTGAGTGGCCCTGGGCCCCACCGTACTATTTTAACCACTTTCGTTCATCCAGGCATTAACTAAGAGCGTAATTCACCGAGGTAGTTACAATTGGTATCAGAGCCATCCCGCCCTTCAGGGTCTCAGCCAAAATGGTCGTTGTCAGTCTAGCAAATATTTTGGTAGTTATGTATACTAGGGAAAAACAAACGTGAGAGTAAGATTGCTTCCATTTTTCTTCTTACCCACCCACCCACCCTTTTCTGGTAAGGAAGGTAACGTTTTCAATCCTCTTCTAAACTTCAAACTAGGATTCACGTGTTCTGGGTTCCGTAGTACCATAGGTTATGTTTGTTTGTGTGTGTGTGTGTGTGAATTCCTTGTCTATCTGTTGCATCCAAATGTTATCACTATCTGCCTTTTGGTTATCAACTGTTGGTACATTCCCTACCGACAGTCCTTTGTAAACCGACGCGATCTATTCTGATTCGTTGTACACCGATGCGATCTATCTTACTCTTTGTTATCCGACGTTATCTTGTTGGGGTGTTCTTTTCCGTAGTTACCAATCTTTAGGTTCACCTTAAGAAGAAGTTGTTGGGATATGTGTTTTACTGATTCATGTGCGAAGTAATGATTTGAGTGCGGGATGGAGTCGCGACCATACCACTACTTTTGTCATTTGCTTTTGTATATTGAACTAGTAGAGTTGCTAATCTTGATTCGTTAAGTGGTTTTGCGCATTTAGTGGTATTTTAATGCCAAAATTTGCGGAAAATTTTTCTTTGTTAGTTTGTATACCACACTCCTTGTTCAGTCGTGTGTGTTATGCTTAATATCTTCTAGTGCTTTGAACTTTGTTGATATTTTAATATCACCTCAGTGAATTGCATTCCTTAATCTTGATTAATTCCATTTTGGTACTATTTTGGATTATTATCATTCTCCATTATAGTACTGACTTGTGTTTTATATCAATCACAGGATGGCACCACCACGCCGTTCTGAGGAGGATATACCACCTGAACTTGGGGCCGCTTTGGCAAGTATTGCAAATGCTTTGGGCACTATGCAGCAGAACCAACAGCGCTTCGAGGAAAGTGTGAGGAGGAATGAGTTTGCTCCGCTACCTCCACCTCCCAAGCGAGGAGACATCAAGAGTTTTCTCAAGTTCAACCCACGCCAATTTGAGGTGTCTGATCAGCCACTTGATGCGGATGATTGGCTTCGTGAAGTGTCAAGGTTGCTCATCACTGCGGATGTTCCCGAGCAAGAATGGGTCAAGTGTGCTACTCACCTTCTGAAGGGAGATGCAGCTCTCTGGTGGGAAAATTACCTCAAGGCAGATCTTTCTGGTTTTCAGCCTACTTGGGAGCGGTTCACTGCTGCTTTCAAAGAGCAATATCTGTCAGAAATTGTCATGGAAAGGATGAAGGAAGTGTTTCTCAACCTCAAGCAGGGCACTGATAATGTCAACACCTACATCAGAAACTTCATGAACCTGTCTCGTTATGGTGGCGATGAGATCTCTGATGACAAGAAGAAGCAAAGAGGTTTCGGCAAGGCCTCAATGCTTCCATCAAATATGCAATCACTCATGCAAGGCCAGCATCTTTCCTGGAACTTCAGCACACAGCTCTGCAGGAAGAAGCAAGTAGGCAAGTGTTTGAGGAGTCAAAGAAACACAGCCGTGATATAGCAAGCTCTTCTGCTATGACAGCTCCTTCTAAGCGTCGTGTCTGGGTTCCTAACACCCCACCGTCGCTCCCTGCTCCACCAAGACCTTCAAGCTACGCACCAAGGCCACCAAACTCCTTCACTGCGGCTCCCAGGGGCTACAACCACAACTACCCTGGAGCGCCTGGCGGAGTCCCTGGCTACATTGCTCCACGTCCACCTGGTGCTTGTTATACTTGTGGAAACACTGGCCATCAGCAATGGAATTGTCCAATGAATAACAAAGCTCTTCCACCACCACCTCCAAGACCTGCGGCAAGTGCTCCTATGATTCGTGCACCTCCACCTCGGGCTCTCAACATCAACACTAAGCCGGGATCTACGGTTGCTCGTGCCAACTGTGTCAACGCCGCTCAAGCTGAGCATGCTCCTGGAGTTGTGATGGGTATGCTTCCTGTTAACTCAGTTCCTGCACGAGTTTTGTTTGATTCTGGTGCTTCACATTCTTTCGTTTCTCACAAATTTGCAAATGAGCATGAGCTTGTTATCGACCAGCTGGATAAAAAGTTAATGGTTCTTTCTCCCGGGGCAAGATTGTTATCCACTAAGATCAGCCATGGCAATCAAATTGAGATTGGTGGTTCTTCTTTTCCGGCTTCCTTAATTGTTCTGGGCAATTCTGATATTGATGTTATCTTGGGCATGGATTGGTTGACAGCAAATGCAGCTATGATTGATTGTGCCGAACGTTCGGTTTCTCTGGAAATTCCTGAAGGCCATATAGTCTATTCTCCAAGTCTGACTCCTGCAATTCAGCTTTATTCTTTGGCAGCTCTGAATGATGATGCTATGGAAGGTATTCAGAGTGTTCCGGTAGTTTGTGAGTTTCCAGATGTCTTTCCGGAAGAGTTGCCAGGTATGCCTCCGGATCGTGAGGTTGAGTTTGTGATTGAACTTGAACCTGGTACCGCTCCTATCTCCAAGCGGCCTTATAAAATGGGTCCTGCTGAGTTGGCTGAACTTAAGAGTCAGTTGGATGAACAAGAGAAGTTGGGTTTCATTCAGCACAGTACTTCTTCTTGGGGTAGTCCAACCATCTTTGTGAAGAAGCGAGACAAGACTGATAGACTTTGTGTTGACTATCGGGCACTCAATGCTAAAACAATCAAGAATAAATATCCCCTTCCGCGGATTAATGATCTCTTTGATCAGCTAGCTGGAGCTGTGGTATTCTCTAAGCTTGATTTGAGAAGTGGTTACCATCAAATCAAGATCCGCAAGGAAGATGTTCCCAAAACAGCTTTCACCACTCGCTATGGCCTGTATGAGTACACGGTCATGTCTTTCGGTCTCACCAATGCACCTGCCACCTTCTCGAGGCTTATGAACTCGGTTTTCATGGAGTATCTTGATAAGTTCGTTGTGGTCTATCTGGATGACATTCTAGTCTATTCTAAGTCAAAAGAAGAACATGAAGAACACCTTCGTTGTGTCCTAAGCAAGCTTCGTGAGAACCGCCTGTATGCAAAGTTCTCCAAGTGTGAGTTTTGGCTACCTCAAGTCACCTACCTTGGTCACGTTATCTCTGCCAAGGGCATTGCCGTCAACCCAGAAACTATTAAGACAATTATGGATTGGCTTCCACCCATAAATGTCAAAGAAGTCAGAAGTTTCCTTGGTTTGGCCAGTTACTGTCGTAGATTCGTTCAAAACTTCTCAAAAATTGCGAAGCCTCTTACCGATCTCCTCAAGAAAGGCAAGAAATATCTTTGGACTCCTGCATGTCAAGCAAGCTTTGAAACACTCAAAGAGAAGCTCACTTCCACACCAGTCTTAGTTCCTCCAGATACATCAAAGCCTTTCCAGATTTTCTGTGATGCTTCATTGCAAGGATTGGGTGCGGTCCTTATGCAAGAAAAGCAAGTTGTTGCTTACGCATCTCGTCAGTTGAAGACGCATGAGATCAACTATCCTACACATGACCTCGAACTCGCAGCAGTTGTCTTTGCTTTGAAAGTATGGAGGCATTACTTGCTGGGCAACCGTTGTGAGATCTTTTCTGATCACAAGAGTCTGAAGTATATCTTCACGCAGCCTGATCTCAACCTTCGTCAGAGGAGGTGGATCGAAACAATCAATGACTTCGATTTGACCATCAACTACACCCCGGGCAAAGCTAATGTCATGGCAGATGCTCTCAGCCGAAAAGCTTATGTCAACAACCTCATGGTGGAAGAACAACAACCTCTCTTGTGCGAGGAATTCCGCAAGCTCAACCTTGAAATTGTGGATCAAGGTTATCTTCTGAACCTTCTAGCAACACCTCTCTTGGAAGAAAAGGTCCGTTCCATTCAGCTTGGGGATCCTTACACTAAAAAGATCATCTCCAACATTCAACTTCCGAAGTATGAGTCTTTCCACGTTGATGACCAAGGCACTCTTTTCTTTGAACACCGGATGTTTGTTCCGAACTACCCGGGTTTAAGGGAGCAAGTTCTCAAGGAGGCGCATGATTCTGTTCTTTCCATCCACCCTGGCAGCACTAAGATGTACATGGACTTGAAAACACAATATTGGTGGCCTGGTTTGAAACGATATTGTGCCAAGTATGTCTCGGAGTGTGATGTCTGTCGTAGAGTTAAAGCTGTCCATCAGAAACCTTCCGGTCTTCTACAGCCATTGAAGCCTCCGGAATGGAAATGGGAGAAAGTAGAGATGGACTTCATCACTGGTTTTCCAAGGTCGCAAAAAGGCAACAATGCAATCTTTGTTGTCATTGACAGGCTTTCCAAAGTAGCTCACTTCTTTCCAGTCAAGGAAACAATTTCTGCAATTCAGTTGGCTGAGCTCTATATCAACAGAATTGTCTCTCTGTATGGAGTTCCTCTTGAGATCAGTTCAGACCGTGGAAGCATCTTCACTTCCAAATTCTGGGGAAGTTTCCAAAATGCTTTGGGAACAAAGTTAAACTTCAGCACAGCTTACCACCCTCAGTCGCAAGGACAAGTTGAAAGGATCAATCAGATTCTAGAAGATATGCTCCGTGCTTGCGTTATCTCTTTCGGCATGAAGTGGGAAGAATGTCTTCCTTATGCTGAATTCTCTTACAACAACAGTTTCCAGAAAAGTCTAAAGATGGCACCATTTGAGGCTCTCTATGGTCGCAAGTGCAGAACTCCGATTGGTTGGTCGGGCGCAGGTGAAAGATTATTGTTTGGCCCCGACATTGTAACTCAAGCGGAGGAGAAAGTTCACATCATTCTTGAAAATCTGAAGATTGCTCAAAGTCGCCAGAAGAGCAATTATGACAGAAAGCACACGGACACGGAGTATGTCCCTGGTGATCTCGTTTACCTTCGTGTCACTCCCATGAGAGGCACACACCGTTTTGGTATCAAAGGAAAGCTGGCTCCTAGATACATCGGTCCTTTCAAAATTCGTGGAAGAAGAGGAGAAGTTGCTTATGCTCTTGAGCTCCCTGAACAACTCAAAGTCCATGATGTTTTTCACATCTCTCAACTCAAGAAGTGCTTCAAGGATCCCGGCAGGACCGTGGACCATGAACTCATCAATCTCCAAGAAGACCTTTCTTATCAAGAGCACCCCACAAAAATTCTTGAAGTCGCAGAAAGAAGGACTCGCAACAAGTCCATCAAGTTCTGCAAGGTGCAGTGGTCGCACCATTCCGTTGATGAAGCAACCTGGGAACGTGAAGATGAGCTCCGTGCCAAGTATCCTACCCTCTTTGAGTCTTCTTCTTCCTAGAATCTCGGGGCGAGATTCCTGTTTAGTGGGGGAGAGTTGTAGCACCCCAATTGTCTAACAATTGTAATGCTACTTGTCCTAGTAAGATATTGGCTACTTTATATATATTATTGTTGCATCATAATTATAGCATGCTCATGTCATCATGCCACCTTGCATTTGAGCATCATATAAAACCCTTTTTCTTTTGGTTCTTCTCTCACATGCATTATTAATTGTATTTGCTTCTTGATATTATAATTGGCTTTTGATATATTGTCTAAATGCCCAAGTTGAGTTGGGGGCATATCTTTTATTTCCATTCCACCACCCTTCTCTTCCACCACTTTATAATTCCACCATCCCTTTAACAATGAGCTTGTCTTTCTTTCTCTTTGATATTTTAATTCTAGCTCATGTAGTTTGGGGTGGATCAATCTTCTAAATTCTTGTTCTTGGTTTTATCTCCATTTTTGGAAATGCATAAGAATAATGCCATCATATTATTATTGTTGTCACAAAATAAATAATGGCATTATTATTTTTGCATGGGCCATGCAAGCTTCTCCACCACCTTTCTCTCCATTGGTTTTTCTTTGGATTTGAGGGATTCTAACTTGGGAAATCATCTACCACTCCACCACCATCTTAGTCTCACCCATTTCTTTTTCCTCTTATTTCTATTCTCCATGCATGAATCATATGAGGCCTAGCCATAATGTTTTTCTTTTCCTTTTTCTTGAAATTCTTTCCACCCCACCTCATGATCATTCTAGCCTCCACCATGCTCCACTTGAGTTGGTTTTATTCACACCATTCACAATCATTTCTATTTATCTACATGTATGATCACATGAGAGCTTTTCCACCTAATTCTATTCTTCTTCTTTCTTTATAGTTTCTTCTCTACTTTAGCCCATGCAAAAATCCAACCAAGGTGTCTTCTTGGTTTAGCTTCATAAACAAGATAAAAACCTAAATATCTAATTAAAACCTAACCTAGCTATCTTCTCTCTCTCTCTAAATTATCCTAACCTTATTTCTCCTAAACCCTAACCTACTTCCCTTATCTCTCTCTCACACCTCTCTCTCTCTCTCCACCATGGGCACCACACCGGCCACCCTCTCCCTGGCCCCACCCTAGCTAGCCCCTCCTCTCTCTAACCTAGCTAACCCAAAACCCTAACCCTAGCCGAGCTCACCCGAGCCCCTTCCCTCTTTTTCTCTCTGCCGTGCGGGCCTAGCTGCACTACCCCGCCGTCCCTGGCCTACTGGCAGCCTCCCCATGCCCTACCTGCCCCAGCCCGGCGAGCACGTGCTCGAGGAGAAGGAGGAAAAGGTGGCACCCGAGCCACCTTTATCCTGCCGTGCCCACCGGCCTCTCCTCTCTCTCCCTCCCACTTTCCCCTCCTCCTCACGCCTCTCTGGCCTCGCCCAGATCCGCCCCAGAGCGCCCCCTCCTTCCCCTTCTTCTCCACCGTCGTCCCCACCTGCCGCCAGTCACCGCCGTCTACCGCCGCCATCTCCTCGTTCCGGCCGTCAAGCTTGTCGTGGAAGTGGCCTGGCAGATCGAGGACATCCCCCTGCGTCGCCCAGTACACGCCGTCGCGGAGGAGAAGCGCCAGCATCGCCGGAAACGTCGACGCCCGACGCGAAACCCTAGCCGACGGGACGCCAGCGACCTCGCCGATCCGCCGCTCCTCGCGCCGATCCAAGCCCACCAGCGAGCCCGCGGTGAGCATCCCCTCCTCCCTGACATGGTCCGCTTTGCCGTACCGCCCTAGCGCCGCCGTTGTTTTTGTCGAGCACTCTCAGTGCGCTAGAGCTCGCCAACGTCTGCAAGTTTTCCCCGCGCCGCAGCAAGCCTATCTAGTCCCCCGCCACCCTCCTGACATCTGCCCGAGCCAGCCGCACCGGTCAGCCCCCTCCGCGCGCACTCCCGCGGCCCGGGATCGAATCCCCGCTCCGCCCGCGCACGCGCCTGCCGCCAGACGGAGGAGAACGATAAACAGTACGGGCGCGTGGTCGTTTTGCAAAAAGCCCCTTCCCTTTTTAATTACTGCAACCCGCGCTCCTTTCGGCCCCACCAGTCAGCCACGCCCGCGCGTTTGCAGAAAACCCCCCGGCTTTTCCTGTTCGCAACCCGCGCTCCAGCCGCAGCCCCACCTGTCAGCCCCTGTCTCCCGCATCGCTGGCACGTGGGCCTTCCGCCGCTGGCCCCGCCTGTCAGTCGCTGTGGGCTAGCCCAGTCCGCGTGCAAAACGCGTTTCTCGCGCGCGTGGCCCCAGTCCGCGGTGACCCCACCTGTCAGTGCCTGTGGCTGGAATTGCCTGGGTGTAAAAAGTTTTTCGCTGAGTTTGTTTTTATTCTTATCTTTTCAAATTTATTTAAATTCAAATTCTTTTCAGATTCAAATAATTTTCAAAAATACAAACCCAAATAATACATGTAATATATGTTTTGGAATCAGAAAAATGTGAGGAATTCAATTATGCCCTCCAAAATATATTTTGCACACTTTAAATTTCGAGTTGATCAAAATTACAAGAAAATGTCCTTTTCCTTATTTAATTAATAACTTTTGTTTTATAACTCCAAATTTGACAAATAATATGTCTAACTCGATCAGCGCGACGAGCCCGTTCTATTTATGCAATCCTTGTTCTGAATTGAAGCATGCATCATGTTGTCATCTAAAATCTGAACCGTTTATGACAATAAAACTTGGGCAAATAAATGATAAAATGCTTTACTTCTTGTATCCACACCTCACCTTTGCCATGCTACTTCAATGCCATGTAAATTGTGCATCATTCATCATGGCATGCTTGGTTGCTTGTTGCATTTCAATTCATATGCTTGCGTACTTTATTTATGTTGGCCCTTGTTTGTTTGGTTCTTCTTCGAATAGACGCCCAGCAGGAGAATTATCAGGAATCACAGGAGTATTACCCAGATCCATCTCTCGCTTCAACTGAGCTGCCAGGCAAGCACTACCACATGCTTGCATACATACAGTACCTATTGCCTCTATCTTATTCTTGCATCATTGAGTCGCGGTTGCATAAAATTGAGTCCCAAGTACTGCATAGCCTTTACTTTTAAACCACATTAAGCCTGTTCCGGTCCCATGAGCCATTACTACAGGAGTTGTTTGAGCCATGCGAGTCGTAGAAAAGCATGAGTAGGGTATGTGAGTGTCGGATGGATAACGAGGTACCTAAATAACATAACCTGAGTAGTAATGGGATAACTAAA
This sequence comes from Avena eriantha, assembly GCA_910589775.1. Classification (NCBI taxonomy): domain Eukaryota; kingdom Viridiplantae; phylum Streptophyta; class Magnoliopsida; order Poales; family Poaceae; genus Avena; species Avena eriantha. Next base: position 296,255,789 of record OU342744.1, on the reverse strand, counting down.
GAAAGAGGCACCGGTGAGCAATATCTGCTATTTGGTTTTTCCTGCTCACTTGTGTCCCGTAGGACCCCGAGTACTTGATTCCTGTTCCTTGACTATTCGCACTATCCACATCCGGGAGGCCTATGGACCCCCCTGAGCCAGAGCTTGATTCAATCTTATTTCTTGGGGCCACAAGTAGTTTGGGGCTTTATTACTATTCTGTACTTATGCCATGTTACTGCTTTATTTAAGATTGTGCGTGGAGCACCTGTACTGTTTTGGATTGTGGAATGTTTTCGCGGTATCGACAAGCCCAGTCACATTTTCGGGTTCCCAGTCGTTTACAGCCATTGACACAAACCTTGGGTCCGTCTCGGAGCCGGCCAACTTCGTTGCGGGTAGCTTAATGGGGTGGCCCCCTGAAATATTTCTGAATCCTGTGATTGCTTTGTCGTGAATGCCTCGTTGGGTTTTGTTTTGGTTTTTCCGAGGTTGATCGAGTGTGTGTTGCTATTCGTGCACCCCTGCAGGGTAAATCTTTCTGAAAGCCGTGTCCGCGGTTATGGACGACTTGGAGCACAGTTTCTCGATCATAGACAAGTATAACTAAAGTACCGCTTTTAATTTGACTAAGTACTTGACTAGTAAATAGCGCAATACTCATGGAATGGATAATAAAACTGCCAACGGGTGATGGGGTTGTTCGTCCGCTTCCTCGTTGGTAAGCGAGGAGGAGGATGGATCTGATAATTATACTGTTATAACTGTTGTTCTTAATTCACGGACTTCCGTCTATCTTTGGTTAGGCGGGAGGTTAGCGAGTCTCTATAGAATTGTTAGGTATTATCTTTTGCTGCAATTGCGTCACCCCAGGTTGTGTCCCCTTTAGTGGCATAAAGACTTGCTGAGTACCCCTAGGGTCTCACACGATAAATTGTTTGATTCAGATGAACAGGTGTACCCGCAAGATGGATACTGGGTGGAAGAGTCAGATGATGTGGGCAACGATCATTCGGTGTAGAGATTCCGGGAACGGGGATCCGTGTGATCTGTGGGCGGGATGTGTTTATTTATGGGGCATCTTATGCCAATTTGCTTCTTATCCGTACTCGGATCTTGTTTTCCGCTTCCGCCTGATACTCTGATGTGTGATGTATGAGGAGCTATCCTAAATTATTATATCTATCTAGGACATTTGGATCTTGCCGTATGGCGTTGCAATATTTCTATTTCTTTTAGATGGAATGGCTCTGATGTACTGTTGTATGTGGCTTGCATACATACTCATTTGTGTATGTATTTGATCCCTTCGCCTGCCGATTACGCCGCTCGTTCTTGTCCCGTTGACTGAAAGTGGTTAGGACGGCCGAAAGGTCTACCGTGAGTGGCCCTGGGCCCCACCGTACTATTTTAACCACTTTCGTTCATCCAGGCATTAACTAAGAGCGTAATTCACCGAGGTAGTTACAGACCTGTAGGTGTCGTCGCCGGGGACGCAGGGCGTGTCTGCTTCGGCTCCTCCTGCGGCGCAAATCGATAAGCAGAGGCGCAGCGAGATGATCCCCGGCCTCGGCGGCGCTCGACGGCGACCATGGCGTTGACACAGACAAGTTGCTCAAGCTACTGAAATGGTGTCCTCACGGGAAGGGAAGGATTGAGGGGAGCCCGACCTTGCGGCGGCGGAAGAAGAGGGACGACGCTAGGGTTCGAGGCACAGCTCGGGGTTAAGAAGGCTGAGGTGACGGGACTGACGGGGTTTGGACGGCCACCTGCTTGCTGCCGTTTGCGTGCAGAGAGAGGAAGGAGACGGCATGAGATGCGGGAAAGAGAAGAACAGTGGAGGAGCGCGTCCGTTGTTGCTGCTGCGCCGCTGGAAGGCCCCGGCTGGGTTGGTGCTCGAGCTGGGCTGGAAAAGGGGCGCCAAGTCTGCTTCAGAAGGCTGCTGCCGCTGCTCTGCTGCTAGCGTCAAAAGGCCAGAGCCAGCGATGGAGGCTGCATCACTCTGCTTCTCGATTGTCAAAACAACTATAGTGCAGGGTTACTAAACAAACTGATAATGACACTAGCTGCTACTATTATTGAAGTGCCTGTTTGGACTGCAAAAATCTGCCCAAACTTTGAATAGATGAAGGCTTTGAAAGAGTGGGATTGGACAAAAAGAACATGGACTATTGGGTGAGCTACCAGCAGTCCCGTAGGAATAAAAAGGCAGAAAAAGAGGGAAACAAGATTTAAGTAAAGAGTGAAGGGGATTTTAGAATAACCCCCAAAAAAGGACCAGACCAACATATGGACGGATTGAAAAGATTGAATCTTAATGCAAGCATTTGAACCGAAGGCTTAGGATTTTGCACCCAAAAAAGACATATACACATGGGTGCAATATGGAGTAGATTATAGATAGGTTAGATGGTCTAGAGTAGAAAGAATTAGGCAAAAACACATGTAGCCTTAGGAAGATAACCATGAAGATGGTGCAAGAATAAAAGATTCAGTTAAGCAAGTTTCTAGAGTTGGACAAGTACATGTGATTTAAAAAAATTTGGTTTGGATCAAACCAAAAAGTAGCCATGTATGAAAGAAAAATGGAAGGAACCCTAGGCATACATGTGGCATGAATTAAATATCAAGAGCAAAAGAATGCCACATACATATATATGGTAAAACTAGAATGGAATCAATTGGAATGTGGTATTGACATGTGGGTAGATGGAAGGATTTTAAAAGAGATGCCCTCAACTCAACTTGGGCATGAAACAATATATCAAGAAGCAAATACAATATATCAAGAGGCACCTACAAGTGATACAATAAATAATGTAGATGGGGTAAGAACCAAATGAAAAAGGGTTTTATATGATGCTCCAATGCAATGTGGCATGGTGACATGAGCATGATATAATGATGATGCAATTAATTATTATGTAGGGGTAGTATTATATTGATTGAAACCATGTAGCATTACAATGTTAGACATATGGGATGCTACATTCCCCATGCGACTCTCGAGGTCGCAGACGCGCTCGTATAGCACATATGTCTCTGCGGACTCGCCGGGCATCACGACGTTCTTCCAGGAGCGCCTCCTCTTGCACACCATTGTGGGATCGAAGGGCGCGAGTCCGAAATGGTCTCCGTCGGCCTTTAGGTCGCAGATATAAAACCACTTGTCCCTCCACCCTTGGACGGACGTCGTGAGTTTGATGTCGAAGTATGTGGCAGAGGAATCGACATGGATACCGCAACCGCCTACATCATAGACTACGGAGCCAGACGCCGACCGACGCTTCAGCTTGAAGAGGCGCTTGAAGAGACCGAAGTGCGGCTCGATTCCGAGCCAGCACTCGCAAAGAGTCATGTAGCAAGCTACATGGAGGATGGAGTTGGGGGACAGCTGATGCAGCTGGAGCCCATAGAAACAGAGAAGGCCCCTGAAGAAAGGATGCACGGGCAACGAGAGACCGCGGAAGATGAAGGCTAGGAACATCACCCGAAAACCGAAAGGAGGGGAAGGGATTACCTTGCTGCCAGGGACGCGCACGTCAGCGACTGCAGAAGAAAGAACACCGTCTTGGCGTAGAAGACGGAGCTCAGAGGACTTGATCACGGATGCGCGCCACGTGCCATTGGTGACGCAGCAACCGTGGCGGCGGCGGAATCGGCCGCGACACCTCCTTTCTTCTTCCCCATTCTACGGTGGCGGTGTGAACGGAGAAAGTAACTTGGGAATACGCGGAGCTGGTCTAGCGCCGCGAAAAAGACGAAAACAAAGGAGCAGAGGAGCAACAGCAATGGCGATGGAGGCAAAGGCAGAGAAAGGAAGCAGATGTGAAAATTACCGTCACAACATCGCTACTTAACCCCCTGGAAGATGCAATCTAACGGTCAGGAAAAACCCTATCAGACACGTGGCGTTCATCGTCATTGACACATGGAGGACCCGAAGCGTGAACCGTCCCCCACTACCCCCATTATGCATGGAAATCGAGGAGACACTGTTAAAACAAAGATTACGCCCTCCCGGTCAAGTCAGTCAGAAAATGGGACCCATAGCTCATCACGTCCCGTCAAACCCGCTCAGGCGGACAACTGAGCTCATCACATAGTCAGCACTGACGTCATCAAAAATTGTGGAGCAGAAGACTTCGACTACTTTAGTCCTTGCTCGAGTCTTCGACTCCACCAAGCACTCGGGGGCTACTACCATAGGGAGCGCTGGTCGCGCACCCTACGATTTTTTCTTTTTCTTTTCTACAGGAACATGGACAATCAAAACAAACCCAACCACTCTGAACATGGGTTACTCCCATAGGGAGCACTGGAAATAAATTTGACTGAAACAAGCAAACAAAAGACGACAGCTGTTGCAAAAGTTCTTTAGTCCGTGAGTCTTCGACTCAACCAGGCACTCGGGGGCTACTCCCATAGGGAGCGCTAGTCACGCACCCTATGATTATTTGTACATCGTACTGTGTGTTGATAACATCCACACTCGAAGCTTATGGCGACACCGCCTCAAGATGTTTCCCTAGAAAGAGACTGCGTCTCCTGCGGTACCCGAATCATCTCCGCGGTGACAAAATTCAGATGCCGCGCTTGCAGCGTGAAGGTAAGACCTAAAGAAGGACTGGCAACGCATTTTCTACGCACTACCAGAAATATATCCGTGCCTACAGGTACGATGAACATGCCTTGACAGACGCGTCGAGTGCTCACACCCATATACTGGAATTCGACTCCTGTAAGACCTCCGTGGCTTGAGTCGAATTACACCAGCACTTTTCCGGATTCGAGTCCGGGGACTCGAGTGCGAGTAGATTGCGTTGTTTTACCCTAAGGTAGTTAACTGATACCGATGCATCGGTTAAATCAGGAACGCACATCAACAATCCCTATGACGCAAACAGGGCAGTCGAAAAACATACTCAGTCATGCACTCGAAAGGATTCATAAAGTCCCTAGTCCAATCTGTGATTCCACTGGGTACTCAGGGGCTACTGACATGGGTATACCCTACGGGTACTCGATCTTGGTATATACGGCCTGAATACAGCGGAGGCCCACGGTGTCGCCAAGGCCCAAATGGAGAACTTGAGTAACCTACGGACTCTCGATTGCTTGAAGAACAAAAAGAAGTTAAAGATAGAAAGTTCAACGGGGAAAACCCTAACCTGTAAACGACTCAACCTGCTACCCGAGACCTAGCCTATCTATATAAAGGCTAGGAGGGGCGGCGAGGAGGACACATGCAACCCTAGTTTCCACCACCCTTGCCAGATTGCATCTGCGCACCATTGTAATCCTCGATTCCTTCAATAATTCCACGGGCAGACAAGCAGGAGTAGGGACCTCTGCGAGGCCTGAATCTGGGTAAATCTTCGAGTCCCCTGTGTGCTTGTTTGCTAGTCCATAGATTTCTCCAATGCTCCCTCCTTCTCCAAAACCCAAGTCCATAACAATGGGCATTGGCTAGTTAAACCGTCGTCACTACTAAAGGTAAAAAGATAGAAGATAGTGATGTGATACCGCGGCACTCCCCCAAGCTTGGAACAAACCAAGGGGGTGCCAAACCTGATGAAGAATTACTCCTTCGGTGGTGGTGGTATTCTCTTGATGAGCTCTTTGATCAGTTTCCCCAAGTCCTCGATCTCAAAGGTGATATTGCGAATAAGCTGTGAGTTTTGCTCAATGAGGCTCATGATCATGTCCGGTTGCGAATTCCAGCTCTTGTGATTCTTTCCCCACTCTTCCTCCTTGAAGTCTTTATTTCCTGCATGGCTACAATGAGGCAAATCCCAATTTGAGGGTAATTTCTCCTTGGGCATATTCTTGTATTGTTGTTTATGGCTAAGGATACGGAAAGGATTCTTGGCGCGTGGGGGAAGTGACCAGGGATTTGAACGGTCATGAGGAGGCTTCCCTCCAATTGACATAGTCCTAGCAGGGTTTACCACCACTCCAATGCTTGCAATGGTAGTGCCGATGTGCTTTGCCTCCTCTTCATCTTCACTCTTGATCTCCTTCTCCTTCCCGGGGTCTTGGAGATCTTCCTCCATAGGCTCCTTTCTTTTATCCTTGGCGGACACCATTGTGCTTCTAAGCTTTCAAAGATAGTTCCTGGCAGAAACAGATCAAAACAAAAACACGTCGAAAACACGATATACGAACCTCGGGAGATCCGGGGGGTTATATATTATGAAGTTTCACACCAAAAGGAGGGTACTGGGAGAAAACGGGTCGGAGACGGAGTCCGGGGTGGCCTCACCACCCGGTGGCGCGGCCAGGGGTGGGCCCGCGCCACAGGGTGGTGTGAGCTACCCTGGCTCCATTTCCGTAACTTTCCTTATTGATGGAATAAACCTTTTAATGAATTAAATCTTAGGGTTCATAGGTTGGTGGTTTAAATTTTTTGGTTCTACAAAATTTTTTCGCTTCGTAACTTTCCTTATTGACTAAAAACTACAAAAATATAACTGGATAGATCCTTCACCGAACTTTTCTTACCAGAACTATTACCTATTTGAAAACGGACTATGCAGGTCTCTGAATTTGGTATTTAGTGGGTTCTTCCGGAGTCACCACTTAAATAACATCAATATCTTCATCTTCATACACTTATTACTTGAGTCATAAAACCTTTCACTTTCTCATTACACCATTTTCTCCACTAACCTGGAAATTTCTTTCACACAAAACTTCACATAGTTCTTATTAGCAACATTAGTATAAGTGAAGTGATAAAACCTTTTGAGTTCAACTTCAACTGAAAACCATCAAAACATAAGCTACTGCAGCAATTCCTTCCGAAAACCCAAAAAGAATTCAAAAAGGAAATCGAATAAAGAAGCGAATGCAAGAGTGGCAAAATCTGTCAAAATAGACCAGCAGGTAAAGATCAATTTTTTTGAAATCTTCTGTTGCTCAAATCAAACAGTGCAAAACTAACAAAAGTTAAATAACAACCTGGGTAAGAAGCACAAAAAATTTCAGCTCAATCCTACATACAGAGATCTCTCACGAATTTTTACGATGAAGCACAAAAAACTATTTCGGGACAGCAACTTCCCCAAATCTTACTTCTCTCTTATTAGAACTTGATATTGACACAAAAACCAAACAAAAAGGATAAGGAGAGGTTATTACCAAAGTAATAACTTCCAAGACTCAAATAAACAAAAACAAACTGAAAACATAAATAAATTGGGTTGTCTCCCAAAAAGCTCTTTCTTTATAGCCAATAAGATGGGCATGATAATTTTGAAGATGCTCACATAGGAATATGAATTGAAGTGAAAGAGAGCATTAAGAAGCGAAAATACAAACATTTAAGTCTAACCCATTTCCTATGCAAGGGAATTTTGTAAAAAAACAAGTTGTTGAAACCAGAGGCTACTAGCATAGGAAGGCAAAACAAGTGCAACATAAAAAACTTTCAGCAAAAAACGAGGAAACTTGATATTATTGAGATGCATAAGAACACTTTTCCCTCTCTCATAGTAACTTTCAGTATCATGCATAAACTTAACAATATAACTATCACAAGGGCCATCGTAACAATGATCACTTATTCTAACAGAAAACACAGGAATACTATATCTCATAATACTACTTTGTGAAACATTATAGTGGTATCCTTACAAAGGATAGTGTGTCCCTCTTCTTCATACTTAGTGACAAAGTCTTTCACATTTTCTATCATGGGTTCATCAACCATTTGTTTATCAGGTTCAACAGCTTTACTTGTACTTTCATTAACCATACTAGCTATCATAGAATGTTCCTTTATCTTAACTGGGAAAGGCATTTTCTCAATGTAAGGTTCAGGTAAAACATGATTAGTAGTATAAACATCAGTATTTCTTGCAGGAACACTCTTTGCAATATCTTTATAAGGTTCATGATACTTATTCCACTTCTTTTTAGGCACTTCAATGTAGGAAGCAAAAGCCTTAAAATAAGTTGCAATAGCTTGAGAGTCTAGACCATAAGAATTTTTAATGTTTTGAAAGTCATCGGTTCCCATAAAAGATTCAATGCATTAATAATCATAATTTATACCTGACTTTCTACTTTTGCAATTCTCCCAAGCTTCAACATTGTCTTGAATACGGTCCAGAAGATCCCATTTAGCTTCTTCTTCCATGTGAGTGAATGATCCAGCACAAGAAGCATCCAATAAATCCTTATCATGAAAGAGAAAGCCTTGCATAAAAGTTATTGATAATAGGAGCTCATGAATGGGACATTTCAGCATAAGGAACTTCAATCTCCCCCAAGCTTGAGTTGTACTCTCTCCATCAAGAGGCAAAAAGTTGTATATTTGATTCCGATCTTTATGAATCTCACTAGGAGGATAAAACTTTGAATAAAAGAGAGGTTCTATTTCCTCCCATTCAAGAGCTTGACCATTCTTCAGTAGCTTATACCATTCCTTAGCTCTTCCTTTTAGCAATAATGAGAATAACTTCTTCTTAACTTGATCGGTAGTAACACCTGCACACTTGAACAACCCGCATGATTCGAGTATAAAGACTAAATGATCACCGGGATGGACAGTTCCATCCCCAACATAGTAGTTATCCATAACACAATCAATAATTCTTGTAGGTTTTTTAAAAGCATCATTCTCAGCAGGTGGTGGTTCATCTACTACCTTAGTAGTGGTAGTATCATTACCAAATAAGAAACTCAGCGAATTATCCATCACGAAAATAAAGCAGCTAACAGAAGTAAACAATACTCACAGTATAAGTTTCATTTACCAGTTCCACTCTCCAATAGCGCTCCACTCCCCGGCAACGGTGCCAGAAAATAGTCTTGATGACCCACAAGTTTAGGGGGTGTATCGCAGTATTTTCGATAAGTAAGAGTGTCGAACCCAATGAGGAGCAGAAGGTGCTGGCTAGTGGTATGGATCAGGAATTCTCTGCAAATACTTAGAAAACGGATTTTTAGGGGTTTTTGATAAAGCAAATAAATAAAGTACGAGTAAATAAAAGACAGTAGGAACAAATGCAGCAAGTTGCCCAATCCTTTATGCAGCAAAGTACAAGCCGGTTGTATTACTTAAGATGACCAAACGTTCTCGAGGACACATGGGAGGACTGTCAAGTGCTTTCGCTTCATATAGTTGATTAATCTTCTTTAGTTTGCTAAGTGTTGTGTGGGTGAACCTGCGCTAATGTACCGACCTTCCTAGGACTAATACATACTTGTGATTATACGCCTTGCAAACATCCATAAGTACAAGAAAGTAATTAAGGTAGAAACCTAACCACAGCTTTAAACTCTAAGACCCTGACGTCCCTTGTGCAATGGTTTCCTAACGGGGGTTCGGGTTTCTGTCACTCCTGCAACCCCTATGATTAGTAGCCAAATACACAATGCATTCCCCTAGGACCATATAGGTGAAGTGTCATGTAGTCGACGTTCACATGACACCACTAGAAGAAGTACACCACAACTTAAATATCAAACTATTGAATCTTTCTCAACACAACTCCACTACTAACAACATGACTTCTCCCATGTCCTCAAGAACAAAACGAACTACTCACAAGACATCATATGGATCATGATCAGAGATGGAATAATGATGTATAACAATCTGAACATAAACAATAATTCAACGGTTCACTCAATAGCATCAACTACAGAGAGTAATCAACACCGGGAAAGTTTCCCCTAAGAACTATGCAAGGTTCAACCCAATTGTTACAGCAATATAGAGATGGTGATGAGGGTGCTGATGGTGATGATGATGATGATCCCAATGAAGTCCAGCTTGATGGTGGTGTTGATGGCGACGATCTCCCCTCTCCGAGAAGGAATTCCCCCGGGAGAAATCTGTCTGCCAGGGAGATCTTTCTCTCTCGGTGTTTTCCGCCCCGTAGAGGCGGCGGAATCTTTCTGTGGTCTCTCCCCGAGTATTATTGTTTTGGGAGGATTATATACGCTAGAGGGGAGAGCCAGAGGTGGGCCCGGGCGGCCACACCACCTGGTGGCACGGCCTAGGCTGGCCCGTGCCAGGGGGTGGTGTGGGCCCCCTGTAGCCCATCTCCACTCCTCCTTCTGGCTTCCTTCGTCTTCTGCAAAAAAAGGATTTTCCGTATATTTTCCCGGATTTTCTGATCTTCGCGAAGTTTGCCTCCAAACAGCACATTTTCCATCAAAATCCTGACTGCAGCGGTCCATGCTCCAAAAGTCATCAACCATGCAAAAACAGAAGAAATAACATAAGTATCATCTCTTAATATGAAATATATCAATGAATAATAGGGAATTATGATATATAATAGTGATGCAAAATGGACGTATCAGTAGTAGCATAATTCTTTTGAGCAGCGTCAAGATTCTTACTAGCATAATGGATAACATTTAACTTTTTATCGATTCGTTGCCCAAGAACAGCTCCTACAGCAAAATCACTAGCGTCACACATGATTTCAAAGGGTAGGCTCCAATCAGGTGGTTGAACAATAGGAGTAGTAGTTAAAGCCTTCTTTAGAGTTTCAAAAGCTTCCTTATAATCATCATCAAAAACAAAGGGTACATCCTTTTGAAGAAGATTAGTGAGGGGTTTTGATATCTTAGAGAAATCTTTAATAAACCTTCTATAGAAACCAACATGACCAAGGATACTATGAATACCTTTGATGTCTCTTGGACAGGGCATTTTCTCAATTGCCTCAACTTTAGCTCTATCAACTTCTATGCCTCTTTCAGAAATCTTATGTCCAAGGACAATCCCTTCATTAACCATGAAGTGGCATTTCTCCCAATTAAGAACATGTAGCACCCCGATAAAACCACTACTAGAAAATCGCTTGTTGTTTTATTTTTATGCATCATCATGACCACATGCTCATGTCATCATGCCACATTCCATTTGAGCATCGTCATGTCATCATGCATATTTTGCTAAAACTATTTTCTAAAAGCCTATCTTTATTTCTAAATATCTCGTTTTTATTTCAAATCAAAACCTCGGCCTTATCCAGATCTTTTATTTGTCTAAAAACTATCTAAAAAAGTCTTATTGAATTAAACAAACAAATAAATAAACAAAATAAAAACTATTTTTGTCTGGGGAGGCAGTCCATCCGGTCAGGCCAGAGGCCCAACCGGCCGAACCACCTACTACCCGGCCCAAAACCAGCGTAGCCTCTAACCAAACCCTAGCTCTAACCTCCACCAAACCCACCAACCAGCCGCCACATAGCCCCACCCAGCGGCCGCAGCGCGCAGCGCACCCACCACACACACACACACACGCTGCCTGCGGTGCACCGCAGGCCTTGCACACGCTGCGTCGCGCCCGGCCCCACAACCCTCCTTGCATGCTCCCGCTACCGAGTACCGACCCAGCACCTCAACACGGCATGCAAGCCATGTGGCCCCGCCTCGATTCCATCGCCCCACCCCGGACCCACCACGAAGAACGCGCCCTCCTCCTGCCGCTCATCCCGAGCCGCCGCCGCCCTTCGTGCTCGCCTTTGGCCGCCGGGCCAGCGGCCCTGCTTTGCCGGCCTCCCTCCGTGTCAGCCTCCTCCGGCGACCCGCCCCCTGCCTCCTCGACCATGCTTGTCCTTGATGGTGCCCCTTTCTCCGCCGCCGTTCCCCGTCCAGGGCAGAGTTCCTCCTGCAGCGCCTCGGCCCGAGCTTCTTTGGTCGCCACCGCTCGTGGGATTCTCGCTGCCTCCTGCCGGTCCTCTCCTTCCTAGCCAACGTCGCCACTCACCGCGTCCCCGAGGCCCTCTCCCCGAGGTCGCCAGGCTCCGCCACCGCCGCGACCAAGCTCCGCCACCCACGTGGCTCCATCGTCTCGCCATCTTCCTCGAGGCTCGCCACCTCCCCTGCAGGTGCCGCCCCTGCTTTGACCACCGCGCCACCCCACAGAGCCCTGCCGCCGCTCGGTTTCCCTGTGGCCTGGAGGTCGTTGACCATGTCGAGCTCGTGTTCTACCCTGCAAGCGTCTCCGCGCCTCCCCTCCAGCCGTCCCCATCAGGTGTGTCTTCCGGCGCCGCCGCAGGCGCTCTTTATCTGCAGTGGTCGCCCTAGCCGACACACCCTTGCAGCAGGTTGTTTTCGTCATGGCCCTCGCAGTCAGCGTCCTAGCCCCCAGGAGGTGTTCGAGAAAATGTTTGCACGGGTCTTTCCCTCACAACATCTTATCCTTGTGTCTTACGCTCGCGTGTTGATATAGTGTTGTACAGATGGTGGCACAACGGTCCTCTAAGATCTGTCCGTCGCGAAGATCTTCGTTCCCGGTTTTCGCCAAGAACTTCCAAAGAACACCGATACCTGATCCATTCAAGTTCGCCATCGATGACAAGATCGCTCACACGGACCTGGATACGTCGAGACTCCGAGTGCGCCCACATGGATCCGAAGACCATCGGTGCCGACCCTAATATGTTATCCCCTTTCCGAGACCCCTATTTTTATGAATGCCATCTATATAAATTGTTGCATATTAAATCATCATGCTTGCATACATGTCATCTTGTGGGTTGGGTTAAATAGTCAACTCACCTAAATTAAATATGGAGTCTATATGCGGGCTATTCTAGTCTTATTCCGGAATCCATTTAAATTTGTGTAGCGAACCGATACCATGTTTTGCCTTGTTAAGACAACATTTAAATTGCGGGGTACCTAAACAACATGAACCATCTAATTAATTGTCGGGACCCCGGTTCCGCTTAATATTGCCTAATTGCACCGCATCTGTGCCATGTCATGCATCATATCATAATCATGCCTGGTCTTCTGCCGTAGTATTAAATAGTGCATCCGGTGTTTCTTTTAGTGCTTTGCTTCTTCGCGGATTAGACCGACGAGTTGATGCGAGTATCGGCAAGTCCTTCGGATAATGTCTCCTCGGCAGTGTTTCCCAGGCGAGCAATCTCCCCCTCTACCTATTTTGCATTTCTAGTCTTTACTCCCTCTTGTTGATCTATTGCTATCCTTATTGCGATGCTTTAGTTTTCGTGTACCATTTATATTCCCTGCAGCCTCTATATTGCCTTGGACACATCCACTTGCCTGTTGTTTGATAAATAGTCGGCCTTGCGAGTCGTAGTTGCTTGCTCATGTGCTGCTTCGCGTCGTTGTCGTTCCACCGTTATTGGAAGGTTGGCACATGCTTAATGGTGGAGATGATCATGACTTTAAATGCAAGTGTTAAAATGCTAGAAATAGATATAACTAATGTAGAGGCATCGGTGGGCAATAGATGTTGTTTGGTTCTTCCACGCTCACTTGTGTCCCGTAGGACCCCGAGTACTTGATACTTGTTCCTTAACTATCGCACTATCCGCATATGGGACCATGAATCCCCTTAGCCAGAGCTTGATTCATCAATCATTTCTTGGGGCCACAAAGTAGTTTGGGGCTTTCTTACTATCATGTAGTTATGCCATGCTTTACTGCTTTATTTAAGATTATGCCTGGAGCACTTGTACTATTTTGGATCGTGCCACGTTTTCGCGGTATCGACAAGCCCAGTCACACTTTCGGGTTCCCAGTCGTTTACAACCGTCGTCACAAACCCTGGGTCCATTCCGGAGCCGGCCAACTTCATTGCGGGTAGCTTAGTGGGGTGGCCCCCTGAAATATTTTATGAATCCTGTGATTGCTTTATCGTGAAAGCCTCGTTGGGTTTTGATTTGGTTTTTCCGAGGTTGATCGTGTGTGTGTTGCTATTTGTGCACCCCTCCAGGGTAAATCTTTCTGAAAGCCGTGTCCGCGGTTATGGACGACTTGGAGCACAGTATCTCGATCATAGACAAGCATAACTAAAGTAGTGCTATAAATTTGACTTAATATGTGACTAGTAATTAGCTTCACCACAATGGAATGGATAATAAAAGTGCCAACAACTGATGGAACTGGGGTGTTTCGTGTCATGTTATACCTGCCTAGTAAGTATCTCAACTCCAATGGAATAAAATAAAAGTGCCAACAACTGATTGGTTTGGGTGTCACATGCTTATTGGATCTGACTAGTAAGTACTGCAACTACAACTGAATGGTTAACTAAAACTGCCCACTACTTATGTTATCAGGATGAGTCATGATATCTATATCTGACTAGTAAGTACTGCAACTACAACTGAATGGTTTAGTAAAACTGCCTACTACTTATACTATCAAGATAACTCATGATATTTATATCTGACTAGTAAGTGCTGCAACTAGAATGGAATGAATAAAACTGTCAACTGTGTGAGTTCCTCGGTTTGACTTCCTCGTTTGGTCTCGAGGGGGAAATACCAGGATGGGTATGTTTGGTGTTAGTATAAGGTTGGTTCCGAATAGGTCTTTCTTATCTCTCTCTAATAGCCGACAGTTTATCGAGTCTCTATAGGTTGTTTAGTGCATGCTTCACTGCCGCTTCAGTCCACCATACCTATGTAGGCGAGAGCCGTCGAATTCTAGCCTCGCCGTGTACTGGCCTCAGTACTGACGCTGCACTTTTTCCTTTGCCCTTTGTCGGCACCCCTTTTGTTTTAGAAGGTTTGAGATCGACATCATTAGCAGGGTTACCCTTCCGGCTTGGCTTGGGCAGGGTTATGCACGCCATTGGTTATTCTTCAGGGCTCTTAGCCCCATTCGCATCTTGTCCGTAGTCGGACGCTCTATCATTTTCAAGGTGATTTGGATCTTTGTATATTATATCTGTATTCTTGACTCATGGAGTCGTTGTTGTATATATATGTTCTATGGGTTCCATCGTGAACTATTGTGTAATGGTATTACTTTGTTTTCCACCCGCACGCAAGTGCCTGGTGGGTGTCCTTGAATCGTTTCTATGCGGGTTTGGCGGGAAGCGCTGAAATCTGCATAGGGCCGATTCGAGGGTGTTACAGAGTGGTATCAGAGCTAGGCTGTTGCGATACTCCACTGGTCTAGCCTGTAGGATAACCTAGCTAACTGCTAAAGTAGAGTGTCAAAACTATTTTTGCAAAATCGGTTGGATAGATCTGATTAGGTCTTCTTTTACTCCTTACCCCTCTGCTATTCTCCTCTTACCTCTGCGTGTTTTAAATCTGCTCTCTTCCCTTTCTCTGAGTCCAGGAATTCTCGTGGTTGGGTTTCTGTCGTACCTCCAGGGTTTCTCTTCCTCCTTTGGTAACGGTGTTTCTATATCCGGTCTTCGTGCTATCTAAGGAATCCTTCATCTGTTGGACTTCTCTTTGTTCCCTGTTTGTGCCTTCCGATGTTTTTCCACGCGACAACATCCTCTACGCCAGATTCGATGCAGAGCCTGCATCAGTCCTTTGTCCGAACCTCGCTTATCGAAATCTTCAGTCTGAATTCCGAGAAGGGTTGCACGCTTTTCTACTGATTGTGCGGAGTAATAGTTTGGGTGCGTGATGGATTGGCGTAACACCCTCGAATCGGCCCTATGCAAGTTTTAGCCCTTTCTGCCAAACCCGCATAGAAATGATTCAAGGACGCCCACCAAGCACTTTCATGCGGGTGGAAAACGAAGTAATACCATTACACAACAGTCCTCGATGGGACCCACATAACAGATATATATATATACAGCACGACTCCAAGAGTCAAGAATACAGATATATACTACAAAGATCCAAATAACCTTGAAAACGATACAGCATCCGAGTACGGACAAGATGCAAATGGGGCTAAGAGCCCTGAAGAATAACCAATGGCGTCCATAACCCTGCCCAGGCCAAGCCGGAAGGGTAACCCTGCTAACGACGTCGATCACAAACCCGCTAAAACAAAAGGGGGTGCCGACAAAGGGCAAAAGAAAAAGAGGAGCGTCAGTACTGAGGCCAGTACACTGCGAGGCTAGAATTCGGCGGCTCTCGCCTACATAGGTATGGTGGACTGAAGCAGCAGCACAGTAGCACTAAACAACCTATAGAGACTCAGTAAAACTGGCGGCTATTAGAGAGGGATAAGAAAGACCTATTCGGATCCAACCTGATACTAACACCAAACATACCCATCCTAGCATTCCCCCCTCGAGACCAAACGAGGAAGTTGGGCCAAGGAACTCACACAGTTGGCAGTTTTACTCATTCCATTATAGTTGCAGCATTTACTAGTCAGATATATAGCATGAGTTATCCTGATAGCATAAGTAGTGGGCAATTTTAGTTAACATTCCGTTGTAGTTGGAACATTTACTAGTCAGGTATAATTGTCCTGAGGAATCCCAAAACCCAACAGTTGTTGGCACCTTTATCACATTCCATTGGAGTTGCAATACTTACTAGGCAGGTATAACAAGACACAAGGAACCCCAGCTCCACCAGTTGTTGGCATTTTAATATCCATTCCGTTGTATTTGAATCTGATTACTAGTCACATATTAAGTCAAATTTATAGCACTACTTTAGATATGCTTGTCTATGATCGAGATACTGTGCTCCAAGTCGTCCATAACCGCGGACACGGCTTTCAGAAAGATTTACCCTGCAGGGGTGCACAAATAGCAACAGACACACGATCAACCTCAGAAAAACCAACTCAAAACCCAACGAGGCTTTCACGACAAAGAAATCACATGATTCATAAATTATTTCAGGGGGGCCACCCCATTAAGCTACCCACAACGAAGTTAGCCGACTCCGAGACGGACCCAACGTTTGCGTCAATGGCTGTAAACGTCTGGGAACCTGAAAATGTGACTAGGCTTGTCGATACCGCGAAAACACTTCGCATCCAAAACAGTACAGGTGCTCCACGCACAATCTTAATAAAACAGTAACATGGCATAAGTACAGGATAAAAAATAAAACCCTAAACTAGTTTGTGGCCCCAAGAAATAAGAAATGAATTAAGCTCTGGCTAAGGGGGATTCATAGACTCTCCCGGATATGGATAGTGCGAATAGTCAAGGAACAGGTATCAAGTACTCAGGGCCTACGGGACACAAGTGGACATAAAAACCAAATAGCATATATTGTCCACCGGTGCCTCTTTCATTAGTTATCCCAACAATTTAATAGTTGTATTTAAAGTCCAGATCCTCTCCACCGTAAAGCATATGACAACATTCCAACAACTGTGTGGTACTTCACTACACGGGATCGCACCTGAGAAACCAACTACGACACGCAAGGCCATCTATCTACCAAACAACAGGTAATAGGAGGTGTCCAAGGCAATATAAAGGCTACACGGAATATATCTGGTACGGAACACTAAAGCATCGCGATACGGATAGCAATAGAGCAACATGAGGAAGTAAAGACTATAAACGCAAAATAGGTAGAAAGAGGGAGAATGCTTGCCTAGGAAACACTGCCGAAGGTTCATATCCGGAGAACTTGTCGATACTCGCATCAACTCATCGGCCTAATCCGCGAAGAAGCAAACACTACAAGAAACACCGGATGCAATATTTAATACTACGGAAGAAGATCCGGCATGATTATGATATGATGCATGGCATGGCACAGGTGCGGTGCAATTAGACAATATTAAGCGGAACCGGGGTCCTGACAATTAATTATATGGTTCAAGTTATTTATCTACCCCGCAAATTAAATTTTGGTTTAACAAGGCGAAACATGGTATCGGTTCGCTACACAAATTTACATGGGGCCATTATAAGGCTAGAATAGCCCGCATATGGTCTCCATATTTAATTTAGGTGAGTTGTCGAATTAGCCCCAAACACCCATAATATGCATGCGACATGAACAATTTAATATGCAACAAGTAGATGTCATATTATTATAAAAATAGGGGTCTCTAAAAGGGAATCACATTGGTCCAAAGATCTTGGGGGTTCGATGTTCGTTCTCGACGGGATCGGTCTCCGCCTCCAGCAATAGGGTATTGGTGTTCGTGAAGGAGAGCATGAAGCCGGTGCCAGGATTCGGACTTCGGATCCGGGATCGGGTCTTCTGGGTATTCGAGGTTCCGCATTCGGATCCGTGAAGGAGAACATGGCAGTCTAGAGGGATCGGCTTTCAAACTCCGAGATCAGGGTCTTCGAGTCCGCAAGGTGGTCTTAGCTAGCAGCATCTCTTCACCACGACACAAGACGGGCACATCTGTCATCCACAAACAAGATTCACATTACCGGTAGTCACAATTCAGCACTTGAGGTTGCACTTGGTACAGGACATCAGGTAGTACTGGGTAGTACTGGTAGTACATCACCCACCACCACTTCGCCTGCACACAACCACCAGGGAACGAGCGGACAGGGGTATGGCGGTGGGGAACGGCTTGGAGACGTGCGAACAACAGGGTCAGAGGCCATGGGCGGACAAGGGCGATGTAGACGACTTGCTCGCTGGGCGGCGCTGTGAGGCGTAGCACGACCGGTGACGAGACCCGGGGTAGACAGGCCGACACGGCGGCGCCGGAAGGGCGATGTAGGGACGAGCTCGGGAGGTACGCATGGCGGCCGGAGGAGCTCGATGGAGATGTGGCCGAGGCGACGTCGTAGGGAGCAGAGGGTGCGTGGCCCTGCACGGATGGTGCCGGCACCATGCGGGCCAGAGAGGAGGCCAACGGCAGACGAGGCGGGAGCCGGCGCGGCGCGACTCGGGGCAGAGGGCGACGACGTGGAAGACGAGGTCCAGGACGGCTCGGGGTCGCGGGGCGACCGGAGACACAGAGGGCGAGGCGGCGGTGCTCTGCTCGGTGGTCCAAGCGGCGGCACGCTCGGTGAAGGGGAAATAGCGAGGTCGGCGGGGCTCTACGGGTGGCACGGCAGCCGGGTCAGGGCGACGCTTGCAGGGGAGGCGGCGAGATGGAGCCGAGCGAGGTCTGGCATGGTGCTGCTGGTTGAAGGGAGGGAGGCGCCGATTTGGGATTCTCGATCGAGACGAGGGAGAGGAGCGTCGGGGCAGGTGGGAGCGACGGGATCCGCGCGAGTGGATGGTCGGGCCCGCGGTCACGCTGGTGGGTGGGACGCGGTGTGGCTTGCGTGCAGCAGAGGGAGCGTGTCGGTGGGGTGGGTCTACGCGGGGATGGGGTGGTCGCTAGTGACGATGGGGCGTGCAGGGTTGTGTACTGCGCAAGTGGTGCGACGCGGGGTGGACGCGATTTTCTACGAGGGTGGGGCCGGGAGCGAGGCGACGTGTGGGATCGGGTTGGTTTTTGGCAAGATGCGGCAGGGTTCGGGTGGAGCGAGCGGCACGACGCGTGCGCGCTGTGTGGTGGGGGGACCTGGTGGGTGGCGGTTGGGTGTGGTTTTTTGGTAGGGCTAGGGTTTGGGGTAGGACTAGGGTAGGGTTTGACTAGTCTAGGATCTGGTTTAGATGGGCCGGGTAGTAGGTAGTCTGGTCCGGTTGGGCCTCTGGCCGGACCGGTTAGACTGCCTCCCCGGTCAAAACTTTTATTTTATTTTTATAAAACAAAACGTTTCAAAAATAATTTTAGTCAAATACAAGACGACCTAGTGTTTTTGATTCGAAATAAAGACAAGGGGTATTTAGAAAACAAAACTAGGCTTTTCGAAAATAGTTTTTAAACAAACCATGCAAGATGATGACGATGCTCAAATGCAATGTGGCATGATGACATGAGCATGCGGTCATGATGATGCAATGCACCAAAATCACAGCGATTTTCTAGTAGTGGTTTTAGTGGGATGCCACAATTGGCCCCCATGCCGACTACTCAATCTATTTGCTCTCGTACATTTAAGTGGATTAGAATGCATCGTTTCTCTCCTTCTATCAAAGTTAGAGGTGGCTTTGTTTGTTGATACCTTTACCTTCGTCCTTTGTTCCCGGAGTGTTCTCTCGACGATCCTGGACAAGGATCTTTGTTACTGGTGTCGCGAGGATCTACACGAAGCGAGAAGATCCATGTCATCAGCCTTCTTCCCCGGACCATGAGGCAGATCTCGAGGGCGAGATCCATTGTTAGTGGTGTCGAATTGTAGCACCCCGATAAAACCACTACTAGAAAATCACTTGTTGTTTTATTTTTATGCATCATCATGACCGCATGCTCATGTCATCATGCCACATTGCATTTGAGCATCATCATGTCATCATGCATACTTTGCTAAAACTATTTTCTAAAAGCCTATCTTTATTTTTAAATATCTCGTTTTTATTTCAAATCAAAACCTCGGTCTTATCCGGATCTTTTATTTGTCTAAAAATATTTACAAAAGTCTTAGTGAATTAAACAAACAAATAAATAAACAAAATAAAAACTATTTTTGTCTGGGGAGGCAGTCCAGCCGATCAGGCCAGAGGCCCAACCGGCCGAACCACCTACTACCCGGCCCAAAACCATCCTAGCCTCTAACCAAACCCTAGCCCTAACCTCCACCAAACCCACCAACCAGTTGCCACATAGCCCCACCCAGCGGCCGCAGCGCGCAGCGCACCCACCACACACACACACGCTGCCTGTGGTGCACCGCAGCGCCTTGCACACGCTGCGGCGCGCCCGGCCCCACAGCCCTCCTTGCATGCTCCCGTTACTGAGTACCGACCCAACACCTAAACACGGCACGCAAGCCCTGTGGCCCCGCCTCGATTCTATCGCCCCACCCCGGACCCACCACGACGAACGCGCCCTCCTCCTGCCGCTCATCTCGAGCCGCCGCCGCCCTTCGTGCTCGCCTTCAGCCATCGGGCCAGCGGCCCCGCTTTGCCGACCTCCCTCCGTGTCAGCCTCCTCCGGCGACCCGCCCCCTGCCTCCTCGACCATGCTTGTCCCCGATGGTGCCCCTTTCTCCGCCGCCGTTCCCCGTCCGAGGCGGAGTTGCTCCTGCAGCGCCTCGGCCTGAGCTTCTCTGGTCACCACCGCTCATGGGCTCCTCGCCGCCTCCTGCCGGTCCTCTCCTTCCTAGCCAACGTTGCCGCTCACCGCGTCACCGAGGCCCTCTCCCCGAGGTCGCCAAGCTCCACCACCGCCGCGACCAAGCTCCGCCACCCGCGCGGCTCCGTCGTCTCGCCCTCTTCCTCGAGGCTCGCCGCCTCCCCTGCAGGTGCCGCCCCTACTTTGACCACCGCGCCACCCCACAGAGCCCTGCCGCCGCTCAGTTTCCCGGTGGCCTGGAGGTCGTTGACCATGCCGAGCTCGTGTTCTACCCTGCCAGCGTCTCCGCGCCTCCCCTCCAGTCGTCGCGATCACGTGCGTCTTCCGGCACCGCCGCATGCGCTCTTTATCTTGCAGTAGTCGCCCTAGGTGACGCACCCTTGGAGCAAGTTGTTTTCTTCACGGCCCTGGCAGTCAGCGCCCTAGCCCCCAGGAGATGTTCGAGAAAATGTCTGCACGGGTCTTTCTCTCACAACATCTTATCCTTGTGTCTTGCGCTCGCATGTTGATATAGTGTTGTACAGATGATGGCATGACGGTCCTCTAAGATCTGTCCGTCACGAAGATCTTTGTTCCCGGTTTTCACCGAGAACTTCCGAAGAACACCGATACCTGATCCATTCAAGTTCGCCATCAATGACAAGATCGCTCACACGGACCTGGATACGACGAGACTCCGAGTGCGCCAACATAGATCCAAACCTGTCAAACCCAAGACCATCGGTGCCGACCCTAATATGTGATCCCCTTTCCGAGACCCCTATTTTTATGAATGCCATCTATATAAATTGTTGCATATTAAATCATCATGCTTGCATACATGTCATCTGGTGGGTTGGGTTAAATAGTCGACTCACCTAAATTAAATATGGAGTCTATATGCGGGCTATTCTAGTCTTATTCTGGACTCCATGTAAATTTGTGTAGCGAACCGATACCATGTTTCGCCTTATTAAGACAACATTTAAATTGCGGGGTACCTAAACAACATGAAACATCTAATTTATTGTCGGGACCCCGGTTCCGCTTAATATTGCCTAATTGCACCGCATCTGTGCCATGTCATGCATCATATCATAATCATGCCCGGTCTTCTGCCGTAGTATTAAATAGTGCATCCGGTGTTTCTTTTAGTGATTTGCTTCTTCGCGGATTAGACCGATGAGTTGATGCGAGTATCAGCAAGTACTTCGGATAATGTCTCCTCGACAGTGTTTCCCAAGCGAGCAATCTCCCCCTTTCTACCTATTTTGCATTTCTAGTCTTTACTCCCTCCTGTTGATCTATTGCTATCCTTATTGCGATGCTTTAGTTTCTGTGTACCATTTATATTCCCTGCAGCCTCTATATTGCCTTGGACACATCATATTGCCTGTTGTTTGATAAATAGTCGGCCTTGCGAGTCGTAGTTGCTTGCTCATGGGCTGCTTCGCGTCGTTGTCGTTCCACCGTTATTGGAAGGTTGGCACATGCTTAATGGTGGAGATGCTTAATGGTGGAGATGATCATGACTTTAAATGCAAGGGTTAAAATGCTGGAAATAGATATAACTAATGCAGAGGCATCGGTGGGCAATAGATGTTATTTGGTTCTTCCACGCTCACTTGTGTCTCGTAGGACCCCGAGTACTTGATACATGTTCCTTGACTATCGCACTATCCGCATATGGGACCATGAATCCCCTTAGCCAGAGCTTGATTCATTTCTTATTTCTTGGGGCCACAAAGTAGTTTGGGGCTTTATTACTATCATGTACTTATGCCATGCTTTACTGCTTTATTTAAGATTGTGCGTGGAGCACCTGTACTCTTTTGGATCGTGCCACGTTTTCGCGGTATCGACAAGCCCAGTCACAGTTTTGGGTTCCAAGTCGTTTACAACCGTCGTCACAAACCCTGGGTCTGGTCCGGAGCTGGCCAACTTCGTTGCGGGTAGCTTAGTGGGGTGGCCCCCTAAAATATTTTCTGAATCCTGTGATTGCTTTGTCGTGAAAGCCTCGTTGGGTTTAGATTTGGTTTTTCCGAGGTTGATCGTGTGTGTGTTGCTATCTGTGCACCCCTGAGGGTAAATCTTTCTGAAAGTCGTGTCCGCGGTTATGGACGACTTGGAGCACAGTATCTCGATCATACACAAGCATAACTAAAGTAGTGCTATAAATTTGACTTAATATGTGACTAGTAATCAACTTCACCACAATGGAATGGATAATAAAAGTGCCAACAATTGATGGAACTGGGGTGTTTTGTGTCATGTTATACCTGCCTAGTAAGTATCGCAACTCCAATGGAATGAAATAAAAGTGCCAACAACTGATGGGTTTGGGTGTCACATGCTTATTGGATGTGACTAGTAAGTACTGCAACTACAACTGAATGGTTAACTAAAACTGCCCACTACTTATGTTATCATGATGACTCATGATATCTATATCTGACTAGTAAGTACTGCAACTACAACTGAATGGTTAACTAAAACTGCCCACTACTTATACTATCAGGATGACTCATGATATCTATATCTGACTAGTAAGTGTTGCAACTTTAATGGAATGAATAAAAATATCAACTATGTGAGTTCCTCGGTTTGACTTCCTCGTTTCGTCTCGAGGGGGAAATACTAGGATGGGTATGATTGGTGTTAGTATAAGTTTGGTTCTGAATAGGTCTTTCTTATCTGTCTCTAATAGCCGACAGTTTATCGAGTCTCCATAGGTTGTTTAGTGCATGCTTCGCTGCTGCTTTAGTCCACCATACCTATGTAGGCAAGAGCCGCCGAATTCTAGCCTCGCCGTGTACTGGCCTTAGTACTGACGCTCCTCTTTTTCCTTTGCCCTTTGTTGGCACCCCTTTTGTTTTAGCAGGTTTGAGATCGACGTCGTTAGCAGGGTTACCCTTCCCGCTTGGCCTGGGCAGGGTTATGGACGCTATTGGTTATTCTTCAGGGCTCTTAGCCCCATTCGCATCTTGTCCGTAGTTGGACGCTCTATCGTTTTCAAGGTGATTTGGATCTTTGTATATTATATCTGTATTCTTGACTCATGGAGTCGTTGTTGTATATATATGTTCTGTGGGTTTCATCGTGAACTATTGTGTAAAGGTATTACTTCATTTTCCACCCGCACGCAAGTGCCTGGTGGGCGTCCTTGAATCGTTTCTATGCGGGTTTGGCGGGAAGCGCTGAAATCTGCATAGGGTTGATTCGAGGGTGTTACAGAACAAGATTAGTTTCTTCACATCTCTACAAAACTTTATCAAGGTTGTTAAGATAATTATCAAAAGAAGTCCCATAGACGAAAAAATCATCCATGAATACTTCCACAATTTCCTCACAAAAACCATGAAAGATAGTAGACATGCATCTTTGAAAAGTAGCAGGAGCATTACACAAACCAAAAGGCATACGTTTATAAGCATAGGTTCCATAAGGGCATGTAAAAGTAGTTTTCTCTTGATCTTGTTGTTTAACAGCAATTTGAGAGAAACCAGAATAACCATCAAGAAAACAAAAATGGGTCTTTTTAGACAACCTTTCTAACATTTGATCAATAAAAGGAAGTGGGTAATGATCTTTCTTAGTAACTTTGTTAACTTTTCTGAAATCAATGCACATCCTATAACCTACTACTATTCTTTGGGGAATAAGTTCATCATTATCATTAGGCACAACGGTAATTCCCCCTTTTTAAGGGACACAATGAACATGACTAACCCATTCACTATCAGCAATAGGGTAAATAATACCAGCATCAAGGAGTTTTAATACCTCGTTTCTTACCACTTACTTCATCTTGGGATTTAAACGACGTTGATTCTCTACCACTGGCTTTGCATCTAGTTCTATATTGATAGCGTGCTAACATATAGTAGGAGAAATCCCCTTCAAATCATCCAGAGTATAGCCCATAGCTCCTCGGTGTTTCTTCAATACCTCCAATAACCTTTCCTCTTCCTTCCGTGAAAGATTAGAACTAATAATAATAGGATATATTTTATTATCATCAATGTAAGCATATTTAAGATCGTCAGGTAAAGGTTTTATATCGAAGACCGGATCCTTTTTAGGTGACAATGTGGTACCCAAATCTTCCACAGGCAAGTTATGCTTAAGAATCTTAGGTTGACGACAGAGAATCTCGTCAATCTCATTTCTTTCTTCCATAAAGATTTCACTTTCGTGGTTTTCCATATATTGCTGCAAAGCATTGTTAGGAGCAAGAGAAATAGAAGCAAGTTGTTCAACTCTAAAATCCTCATTATGGGTTTCATTTTAACAAGGTTCTTTAGTAAATTTCAAAAAATTAAACTCATAAGATTCCCCATCAAATTTGGTTAAAATTTTCTCCCTTTTGCAATCTATAATGGCTCCACAAGTACCCAAGAAAGGTCTACCAAAAATGATAGGATAGGTTTGACTAGCAGCTGAACCAAGTACTAGAAAGTCAGCAGGATTTTAATCTTACCATAAAGAACTTCCACATCTCTTACAATACCAACTGGAGAGATGGTCTCCCTATTAGCAAGGTGAATAACAACATCAATCTCTTCTAGTTCGCAAGGATTGATTTCATGCATAATTTCTTTGTAAAGCTTGTAAGGAATAGCACTTGAACTTGCACCAATATCACAAAGACTATAATAGCAATGATCACCAATTCTAACAGAAAGCACAGGGACACTAGCCTTTTTAGTTCTATCAGGATGTGAGACAATATTAGAAGCATCCCCACAGAAGACAATGTGTCCATCTTCTACACTTTTAGTGACAAGGTCTTTCACAAATGCTACAGTAGGTTCAATGTTTATTTATTCATCAGGTTATACAGTTCTCTTTGTACTTTTATTGATTACACTAGTTATCATAGGATGTTCCTTTACCTTATCCGGGAAGGGTATTTTCTCGATATAAGGTTCAGGTAAGATGTGATCAATAGTGCAAAATTCAGTACCTCTATCAGGAAGATAATCAACAATATCTTTATATGGTGCATGATACTTGTTCCATCCCTTTTTCGGAATTTCAATATAGGAGGCAAAAGCCTTAAAGCAATTTGCAATAACTTGAGAATCAAGACCATACGCATTTTTAATATATTGAAAGTTATCAGTTTCATAAAAGATTCAATGCATTCATAATCATAATTTATACCTGATTTCCTTCCTTTGTCATTTTCCCATGCTTCAGCATTGTCTTGAATACGGTCTAGAAGATCCCATTTAGCTTCTTCTTCCATGCGAGTGAATGATCCAACACAAGAGGCATCCAATAAATCCTTATCATGAAGAGAAAGCCTTGCATAAAAGTTATTGATAATAATATTGTGAGGGAGCTCATGCATAGGACATTTGAGCATTAGGAACTTCAATCTCCCCCAAGCTTGAGTTGTACTCTCTCCATCAAGAGGCCAAAAGTTGTATATTTGATTCCGATCTTTATGAATCTCACTAGGAGGATAAAATTTTGAATAAAAGAGAGGTACTTATTTCTGCCCATTCAAGAGCTTGACCATTCTTCAGCAGCTTATACCATTCCCCAGCTCTTCCTTTCAGTGATAATGAGAATAACTTCTTCTTGACTTGATCTGTTGTAATACCTGCACACTTAAACAACCCGCATAATCCGTGTATAAAGAGCAAATGATCACTAGGATGGACAGTTCCATCTCCAACATAATAGTTATCCATAACACGATCAGATAATTCTTGTAGGTATTTTAAAAGTATCATTCTCAGCAGGTGGTGGTTCATCTACTACCTTAGCAGCAGTATTAGCATTATAAAATAAGAAATCAGCGAATTATCCATATTGAAAATAAAGCAACTAACAGAAATAAACAATACTCACAGTAGAAGTTACCTTTACCAGTTCCACTCTCCAATAGCGCTTCACTCCCCGGAAACGGCACCAGAAAATAGTCTTCATGACCCACAAGTATAGGGGGTGTATCGCAGTATTTTCGGTAAGTAAGAGTGTCAAACCCAATGAGGAGCAGACGGTGTTAGCGAATGGCTTGGAGCAGGAATTCTCTGTAAATACTTAGCAAACAGATTTTTAGGGGGTTTTGATAATGCAGATAAATAAAGTACGAGTAAATAAAAGACAATAATAATAAATGGAGCAAGTGGCCCAATCCTTTCAACGTTCTCGAGGACACACGGGAATATCGTGAAGTGCTTTCACTTCATATAGTTGATTAATCTTCTTTAGTTTGACAATTGTTGTGTGGGTGAACCAGTGCTAATGTACCGACCTTACTAGGACTAATACCCACTTGTGATTATACCCCTTGCAAGCATCCGCAAGTACAAGAAAGTAATTAAGGTAGAAACCTAACCATAACTTTAAACTCTAAGACCCTAACATCCCTTGTGCAAAGGTTTCCTAACGGGGGTTCAGGTTTCTGTCACTCCGTCAACCGCTATGATTAGTAGCCAAATATACAATGCATTCCCCTAGGCCCATAAAGGTGAAGTGTCATGTAGTCGACGTTCACATGACACCACTAGAAGAAATACACCACAACTTAAATATCGAACTATTGAATCTTTCTCGACACAATTCCACTAGTAACAACATGACTTCTCCCATGTCATCAAGAACTAAACGAACTACTCACAAGACATCATATGGATCAAGATCAGAGATGATATAATGATATGTAACAATCTGAACATAAACGATAATTCAATGGTTCACTCAATAGCATCAACTACAAGGAGTAATCAACACCGGGAAAGTTTCCCCTAATGAACTATGCAAGATGCAACCCAATTAGTACAGCGGTATGGAGTGGTGATGATGGTGCTGGTGGAGATGATGGTGGTGATGGTGATGATGATGATGATGATCCCGATGAAGTCCAGCTTGATGGTGGTGTTGGTGGCGACGATCTCCCCTCCGAGAAGGAATTCCCTCGACAGAACTCTATCTGCTGGAGAGATCTTTCTCTCTCGGTGTTTTCCGCCTCGTAGAGGCAGCATAATCTTTCTATGGTCGCTCTTCGAGTCTTAGTGTTTCGGGAGGATAATATACGCTAGAGGGGAGAGCCTGGAGTGGGCCAGGGTGGCCACACCACCTGCTGGCGTGGCCTAGGGCTGCCTGCGCCAGGGGGTGGTGTGGCCCCCTGTGGCCCATCTCCACTCCCCCTTCTGGCAATCTCCGTCTTCTAGAAAAATAGAATTTTTCATGTATTGTAACACCCTAAAATCGGCCCTATGCAAGTTTTAGCGCTTCCCGCCAAACCCGCATAGAAACGATTCAAGGACGCCCACCAGTTACTTGTGTGCGGGTGGAGAACGAAGTAATACCATTACACATTAGTCCACGATGGAACCCACAGAACATATATATATATATACAACAACGACTCCATGAGTCAAGAATACAAATATACTATACAAAGATCCAAATCACCTTGAAAACGATAGAGCGTCCGGCTACAAACAAGATGCGAATGGGGCTAAGAGCCCTGAAGAATAACCAATGGCGTCCATAACCCTACCCAGGCCAAGCCGGAACGGTAACCCTGCTAACGATGTCGATTTCAAACCTGCTAAAAAAGGGGTGCCGACAAAGGGCAAAGGAAAAAGAGGAGCGTTAGTACTGAGGCCAGTACACGGAGAGTCTAGAATTCGGGGGTCCTCGCCTACATAGGTATGGTGGACTGAAGCGGCAGCGCGGCATGCATAAACAACCTATAGAGACTCGATGCAACTGTCGGCTATTAGAGAGGGATAAGAGAGACCTATTCAGGACCAACCTGATACTAACACCAATCATACCCATCCTAGTATTTTCCCCTCGAGACCAAACGAGGAAGTCAATCCAAGGAACTCACACAGTTGGCAGTTTTATTCATTCCATTATAGTTGCAACACTTACTAGTTAAATATAGATAGCATGAGTCATCCTGATAGCATAAGTAGTGGGAAGTTTTAGTTAACCATTCAGTGGTAGTTGCAGTACTTACTAGTCAGATACAATTAGCATGTGACATCCCAAACCCAGCAGTTGTTGGCACTTTAATTTCATTCCATTGGAGTTGCGATACTTACTAGGCAGGTATAACATGACACGATACACCCCAGTTCCACCAGTTGTTGGCACTTTTATTATCGATTCCATTGTAGTGAAGCTGATTACTAGTCACATATTAAGTCAAATTTATAACACTACTTTAGTTCTGCTTGTCTATGATCGAGATACGGTGCTCCAAGTCGTCCATAACCGCGGACACGGCTTTCAGAAAGATTTACCCTGCAGGGGTGCACAAATAGCAACACGCACACAATCAACCTCGGAAAAACCAAATCAAAATCCAACGAGGCTTTCATGACAAAGCAATCATAGGATTCATAAAATATTTCAGGGGGCCACCCCACTAAGCTACCCGGAACGAAGTTGGCCGGCTCCGAGATGGACCCAGGGTTTGTGACAATGGTTGTAAACGACTGGGAACCCGAAAGTGTGACTGGGCTTGTCGATACTGTGAAAACATTCCACGTTACAAAACAGTATAGGTGCTCCACGCACAATCTTAAATAAAGCAGTAAAGAATGACATAAGTACAGGATAGTAATAAAGCCCCAAACTACTTTGTGGCCCCAAGAAATAAGAAATGAATCAAGCTCTGGCTAAGGGGGATCCATAGGGTCTACCGGATGTGGATAGTGCGAATAATCAAGGAATAGGTATCAAGTACTCGGGGCCTACGGGACACGAGTGGACATGAAAAACCAAATAGCATGTATTGCCCACCGGTGCCTCTTTCATTAGTTGTCCCAGCAATTTAATAGTTGTATTTAAAGTCATGATCCTCTCCACCGTAAAGCATATGTCAACATTCCAACAACTGTGTGGTACTTCACGACACGGGATCGCACCTGAGCAAGCGACTACGACTCGCAAGGCCATCTATCTACCAAACAACAGGTAATAGGAGGTGTCCAAGGCAATATAAAGGCTGCATGGAATATATCTGGTACGGAACACTAAAGCATCACGATACGGATAGCAATAGATTAACAGAAGGAAATAAAGACTATAAATGCAAAATAGGTAGAAAGGGGGAGAATGCTCGCCTGGGAAACAATGTCGAAGATACATTATCCGAAGAACTTGTCGATACTCGCATCAACTCAATGGCCTAATCTGCGAAGAAGCAAAGCACTAAAAGAAACACCGGATGCACTATTTAATACTATGGTAGAAGATCGGCATGATTATGATATGATGCATGGCATGGCAAAGATGCGATGCAACTCGGCAATATTAAGCGGAACAAGGGTCCCGACAATTAATTAAGTGGTTCATGTTGTTTAGGTACCCGCAATTTAACGGTTGTCTTAACGAGGCAAAACATGGCATCGGTTCGCTACGCAAATTTAAATGAAGCCAATATAAGATTAGAAAATCCCACATATAGTCTCCATATTTAATTTAGGTGAATTGTCGAATTAGCCCCAAACAGCCATAATATGCATGCGACATGAACAATTTAATATGCAATAAATATATGACATTTATAAAATAGGGATATCGGATCAAGATCACACATTAGGATCGAAGATCTTGGGGTCTAGAGGGGTTGGGGTTCGGTCTTCGGGGTCGAAGCTTCAGGGTTTGGTCTTCGGATCTTCGGGTCCAAGGTCATCGGTTTCGGGCTCCAGGAAGAACTTGTCATTGCGAGGGGTTCGGTTCGGTCTTGCCGGGATCGGTCTTCGGGGTCTCAGCCATCAGATCCGTTATGGAGATCATGGCGTCTGTCTCGTCTTCTGGGTCGAACTTGTTCAATGTCCGGGTCTTTGGAAGATCTTGTTGTCCCTGTCGTCAGGAAGATCTTGATGTAGGCACGGGTAGGTGGATTCTTGGACTTGGATAGCGAGGCTTCGGATTGTTGGAACATTTGCATCGACACCATCTTGGTACCATTTGTGGAGCCACTACACCATCACCAAAACGATTTCCATCACACCAGCCTCACGTTAGCAATACAGGATCAAGTACCAACAAAACCGATGAGGCTAGCTGCGGAAGCTTGGCTAGGATGGGGACGCACTGCCATGAGCATCGAAGACGACGAGGACCAGCGGCAGCCTGGGGAGACGAGCTCAAGGTGGTGCCGCTACTTGGGCGACGAACGATAGGGGAAGAGGTGAGGCAAGCACGATGGTGGTGGCGGCGTGCTTCTGCAGAGGAGGTCGGTGAGGAGGGCGACAAGGAAGGCGGGCCGAACACGGGCGAGACCAGAGGAGACACGTCGCGGCGGACGAGCTCTCCTCGACATGGTCCTCTTCTCAGGCAGAGATGAGCTTGGGGCGAGGAGGCTCTAGGCGAGGGGGAGGTCGCGGGGCGACCGACGAAGATCCGAGGAAGCTGGCGAGATCACGCGCGGCGCAGGGTTGGAGGACGGCGGCCGGAGCACTTGCAGCCAGCGGCGGCGCGATGTAGGAGGGGACCATGTCCCTTGCGGCGGGGCAGAGAGAGGCGGGAGCACCTGGGCGGTGCCTGGCGATGGGAGATAGGGTGGGGTCGTGCCAGGGGAAGTGAGGAAGAGGAGCGACGGGGGACGAGGCCGTGGCCGGCGGCAGGGCCGAACGAGGGCAACATGGCCGCGAGCGGGGGGGTTGGTGCGATGGGAGAGGAAGGACACGAGGCTCGCGGGGCATGTGCGGCGCGAGGTATCGAGTGAGGGGACGGGATTGGCGGCAGGGTGGTGACGCGGGGTTGACGCGTTGGTGTCGGTGCGGTGCACCGCGCGTGCGTACGGATACCGGGTGAGGTGTTGCAGCGGTGGTTCAGGCGGTGTGCGGGAGCGTGTTGGCATTGTGCAGCGACGGGGTGGGGCCAGGGTGTACCGCTCGTCGGGATGGTGCTGGGGCCCGCTTGCGAGGTGGGCCAGTCAGGGAGTAGGGCAGTCGATCGGTTGTTCCTGGGTGGGTCGCTGCGCGACGGTTGTGTCGCGTGCCTGTTGTGGCAGCGATGGGTGAGCGCGGTGGCTAGGTCAGGTGGGGGTTAGGGTAGATGGGGATTAGGGTTTCATATATGGGGTAGTAGGCTGGCTGGCTGGGCTTTTGGGCCTCGCCGACTGCCTCCCCTAATAAAAATGTTTTATTTATAAAACCTTTCGCAAATAGTTTTTAGACAAAACAAAATATCCGGAAGAGGCCAGAGTTATGATTTGAATAGAGACGAGACATTTAGAAAATAAAGGTAGGCTTTTGGAAAATAGTTTTTAGGCAAACAAATCCATGATGACATGACGATGCTCAAATGCAATGTGGCATGATGACATGAGCATACAGTCATGATGATGCACAAAATAGAAACATCAAGCGATTTTCTAGTAGTGGTTTTAGCGGGGTGCTACATGTATTTTCCCGGATTTTCTGATCTTCACGAATTTCGCCTCCAAACAACACCTTTTCCATCAGAATCCTGACTGCAGCGGTCCATGCTCCAAAAGTCATCAACCATGCAAAAACAGATGAAATAACATAAGTATCATCTCTTAATATGAAATATATCAATGAATAACATTAAATTATGATATAGAATAGAGATGCAAAATGGACGTATCAGAAGCCGGGCACGATAGAGATTCGAGAGTTCGGGCCCATCAGCCTTATTCGCGGGTTTGCCAAGTGGGTTTCTAAGGTGATTGCAAACAGGGTGGCACTGGTTCTATCGCAGATGGTGGGGTGAATGAAAGTGCATTGGTGAGAGGGAGATGCCTGCATGACAACTTTATGATGGTGCAGGGCACAGCCCGCAAGCTCCACGCCAGCAAGACCGCGATCATGCTCCTAAGTTGGACATCACAAAAGCTTTCGACAAAGTGGACTAGGGCTTCCTGATCGAATTCTAAGAAAGCTGGGATTCGAGCAACGCCTTCTAGCGTGCATCTACGCACTCCTCTCCACGGCCTCCATGCGCATCCTTATGAATGCAGCCTAGGTGCAAAAGTAGACAATAGGCGTGGACTTCGGCAGGGTGACCCGCTCTCACCCTAGTTGTTCATCCTAGTAATGGAAGTGTTTCACCTGATGATCACCAAAGCATAATACCAGGGGTTTCTCGCCAGGCATGCGGAAACAGGCCTCCGGCAACGCACGTCGATCTACGTCGAGGACGTGGTCACTTTCCTAAGAGCATTAGTGGTGGACTTCCAAGTTATCTTCGGGATCATCGAGAATTTTGGTGCGGCGTCTGGCCTCCACACCAACTTCTACAAATGCTCGGTCAACCTGATCAGATGCTCTGATGTAGATAGGGAGCTGGTTGCCCAGGAGCTGCAATGTTCGATCACTCAATTCCCCTTACGGTATCTCGGTATGCCGCTCTCGCTTCGAAAGCCATCAGCGGCACAGCTCCAATCTCTGGTCGACCTAGTGGCTGCAAAATTTCCATAGTGGAAAGCGTCCATGTTCAACAAAGGGGGCGCCTTGAGCTTGTTAGGATGACCCTCTCGACCATCCCGATCTTCATCATGATGACCCTAGACATACCTATAGAGATCATCCTCACCATCGAGAAGACCATTCACGGATTTCTTTAGAAGGGGAGGAAGGATGTTCATGGTGGTCATTTCCTGGTAGCATGGGATAGAGTTTGCATGCCTAAGGAGATGGGGGACTGGGCATCCCTAACCTACGCCTCATGAACATTGCGCTCAGGGCCCGATGGTTGTGGCTGCAGCGTGTGGAGGTGGACAAACCTTGGCGGGGTCTCGACATACGGGTGCCTAAGCTTTCTAGGCAGCTTTTCGACCCTGCAATGGCCTCGGTGCTAGGAGACGGAGCATCTACTCTCTTTTGGACGGACATACGGCTGCCTTGTGGACGAATCTGCAATGTAGCACCGAACCTATTTGTGGCGGTCCCGGCGGGTGCTATCTCAATGCGCCGCGTGCGGGATGGCCTGGACGGAGCCTGGCTCCACGACGTTCCACCGGACCTTGGACCTGCGGCCATAAGGGAACTCCTTGACATTGCCAACCGGCTAGAGGAGGTCAAATTGACAGAAGGAACACATGATTTCTTGAAGTGGAACTAGGACCCGAGTGGCTGCTACACCACCAAATCATGCTACCAGGACTTGTTTACTGGGCGGACCTCGATGGCAGGTGCCCTGCAGATCTGGCGCTCCCGAGCCCTTGCCAACTGCAAGGTTTCACTCTAGCTCGCAGTTAGGAACAAATGCTGGACCGCCGACAGACTAAGCCGTAGAGGGATGCAACACCCAGTCGCCTGCCCTTTCTGTGACCAATGTGGAGAGACCATCGACCACTTACTGATAGGATGTGTCCTCTCTCGAGAGGTGTGGACGACCTGCCTAGGATGGTGGAGCAAGGGCCATTGGGTGTCGGAGCACGACACGAAGCTTGTGGCTTGGCTCCAGGAAAAGAAGGGTGGAAAGGGCCAAGACCGTGACCTCTGGACGGGAATTGCCCTAGTCTGCTGGACGCTCTGGCGCCACCGCAATGATGTGGTGTTCGAAGGAGCCGCCCCTTCACCCGGGGAAGCCATCCAGAGGATCTCCGCCGATGCCGATTTGTGGAGATCGGCAGGGCTCTTCCGAGACTACCTAGGTCAAGTAGATATGTG
Organism: Avena eriantha; assembly: GCA_910589775.1. Taxonomy (NCBI): domain Eukaryota; kingdom Viridiplantae; phylum Streptophyta; class Magnoliopsida; order Poales; family Poaceae; genus Avena; species Avena eriantha. The sequence goes on along the minus strand of OU342744.1, from coordinate 296,221,425 downwards.
GAGATGCCGCGAGTAGTCGGCTAGGGTGTGTGTGCCGCCCTCGAGGCAGTGTGGTGTTGGGCCTTGATGTTTGTATCATGGCGTGTTGTAAATCTTGGCCTCTTGGCCCTTCTTCTATGAAACCGATACGTCTCCCTTGAAAAAAACTGTGCACCTTCAAATCTTGTCAGAAATTTCCTTTTTGTGTGTAGCCCCAGTACAAATCAATCCGTGTTGAAATTTTGCACACCAGAAAAACTTACATCATTATCCACATGTACATGTTTTTTGAAGGTTTTTTTATACTTCCTCCAATTCAAATTAGTTGACTTAGATTTATCTAGATTCGATTGTATCTAGACATGATTTAGTATTAGACAAATTTCAGTCAACTAATTTAGATCAGAGGGAATACTTTGAAATACATTTTTTTAATGTTTAAAATATAAAAGCCCACACGTAGCCCAAGTTTTAAATGCATTTTTCATGGATACATGTAGGACTCAGGAACCGATTATAATGGAGAAATATCGGTTAACAACTCAAGTTTATCCTCTTTTCTTTTATAAATAAACTCAATTTTAATCTGGAGACTACACTATAGCTACTAGCTTAACGAGAAAGGTATACGGTAGATATGATGATTCGATACAAATGACACACAGAATTATGTCGACAGCGGGCGCGAGCATTTTTACATGCGTGTGTGGTTTTATTGTATAAAAGAATAACGTCTAAATAAATAACGTCCTCTAATTAAAGTAAACAACATCATTCGTTGGCGTTGTGGCTTGTGCAGGTTTGTTCTAATACATGGGTATGGCGTTCGAAATCTTCTCCTTGCTAGAGTTTTGACTATTTTATTTGTAGTCTACTGACATGTGGGCCTGCCTAAATGCTACACACGGGGGTAATTTTGAAAAAATTGCGATGCCAAGATGAATTTATTCAAACTTGGTAAAGTTTGATCAAATTGGATTAATATACTCTCGGGATGCAAGTTATGGGACTAGTGTTGTTCACTTTGCAAGATGTGGGACTAAAACGCACCCGCGTGCAAGATGTGGGACCAAGAAGTTGGTGATCGTAGGTCGTCAAGCATTGGGAAAATCTCTCTAAAAAAACATTGGGAAAATCTCGACCATCCAACACATCTACCAAATTTTGGATACATCCACACAGTCCAATCACCTCCTGTTTCCGGGTCAAACTATGGTAACCAACGATTAACAACCGCCATGATCACGGGAAATCAAAATGGTTAGATCCAAAAACTACCGCATAAAATAGAATGCTATCAAGTATTTGATGCGGTAATTAATGAGAAAGTTAATTACCTTTCCAAACTAATCTCACCATAAGCGCTAATCTCGCTACCATATCGTCACACTTATTAGTCGATCTCGCTACCAAATCCATCGAATTGTAGCCCGGAATGGTCGAGTCCTGGCGTCTCCTTCAGCACGGGGAGGTGGCGACCCACGGGCGAAGAGGAGTAGGATAGACAATTGCAGGAGGATGCACATGGCTACGTGCAGGGCATGAGGCGGCCTCGTGTTGGAGAAGAGGAGTAGGTGGTCTCAGACGGGGGAGAGAGGTAACGAGAGGGGCCTGGACGGAGCAGCGTTGCTTGGCGCGGGCAGAGCTTGTGTGTGTGTGCGGAGGCGGGAGCGAGCGAGAACGAGGCGGCGCTTGAGGGGAGAGAGCAGAGAGGGGAGGCGCATACCGAGAGGGACGCGACCAAGGGCAAGAGGCACAAAGGCAGCGACAGCGAGGCTAGGGCGGAGCTCAGGGCGCCATGGTCGACGTGCAGCAAGCGAGGGGGACGAAGAATATTATAAGGATACGTCCTGCGAGATGTATCTTTTTCATAGAAGGAAAGGCCAAGAGGTCCAATTACAACACGCGGTGGCACAAACACCACAAGCGCAACTCCATGCCGTCACAAGGACAGCACAAGGGGGACGAAGAATGACTCATGCAATAGGAGGAGGTGACAGTACGTAGGTGGAGCAGCCCAGCACGCGGGTCGGCCTAGCTGGCCCCAAATCCGACTGATATGGTCTGCTCTTTGAGCCCACGATAGGATCCCTCTTCCACGCGGGTGGCGGTGGTACGGCGCATCCGTATCGAGGATGACAGCAACGGCGCGCTGCGATGATGAGGCTAGGGGGTGTTTGGATTGCAACCGTCACTCGCCCAACCAAAATTTTGGTCGTTGACTACTACCACAGGATCTGTTTGGATCAGCGCCAAAGATTCGTTACCACACCAATATTTTGGTAGCCCCGTTCAATATTTACGTCAGCGCGTTGGCGAGATCCTGGCGGCAGACTCCTCCGCCAAATATTTGGCGTGCCAATTTTGGCAGGGCCGACTGGGGCATGGTCCAAACAGACCCCTAGCCTCGACGTCAGCCGGCCACCCTTGTTTTATCCCATTTTTTACTTGATTAAAACTCCGTTTTGCAGCTCGGATCCGATTTTCCGGTCTGGTTTCTCATCGATTTGTACCTCTATCATCGGATCTAGAGTTTGTGCGGCTATTCCTCTTTGTGGTTGTCACCAGAGGACCTGTTGCTCTGGCGGCTCTCTCTGCGGTCTCTTCCACTGTTTCAGGTTTTCACACGTCTATCTAATCTGGGAGACCCACCAACTTCTTGAGGAATATTTTCTTTTGCTCCTCACAAGTATATATCCTGCTGCTAAATTGGTTATTTTTTTCTAATGGATCGTGTAGTGCATCGCTAATTCAGATGTTCTTTCAAGAATGGAAGTTACTACATCGCTGACTATTGATTTTTGTTACAGTTCACACATTCCATTTTAGATGTATGCAAGTTGGAGGTGAGAGATAAAACGAGATGCTCTCTGTGGTTCACTCTGCATTTTTCTCAATCCACAAGTCGGAGCTTCAGGATTTCATAAGAGGTAACATCCACAAGTGATGGTTTGCCTTTATTCTGAGAGCACTAATATATGTTCGATATTTTTTTCATTTTGTGTTTTTTGTTTAGTGAAATTCATATTACAGTCAGCTTTGTCATCGACGCCTCTTCTTTTCTTGGCTGCCCCATATCCAATTTATCAGGTCGTACCGATCTCTTTGCCATTACTAGATGGCCAGTAACTTTTGATGTATACATGTGAAGTAATCCCTTTTCAGACATGATTCAAATGCATCATTCGGTCAAATATGTTTAGTCACTTTCTGAAACATAATGTTTATTCTCCACCTTATAGGTGTTTAGTCACTCTTACATGTTGCCCTGGCTAGGTTGTCCAGGAATTTCTCTTCAAAGGTTGTATTTGAGATGTACGTGAAGATGGTAGTAATTCAGAAAAGAAGGTGATCTCCCCCTGTTTGACTTTATCCAGGAATTTGAATGAAGTTTGAGTTTCGGAGGTTCTGTTAGTTTTACTTGGGATAGCTCTCAGGACTAAACATGGTGCATACATTCTTATTTTTGAATTACCGTGTCACTTTTTGCTACTTTGAAAGCTATGTGCTGAAATAATTTGTATGTATCTTGTTAGTACGACTAGACTACTATTAGTGGTTAAAGTATTCAACGGGAATGGGTTATTAGTGTGTGGTTCTGACGATCACTAATCAATGTTCCTTCGTATTCTTGGATACTCACGATATTCTAGGCGAGAAGAAGAGACTAGAGCATCCATTGCTTAAAGGTTGAGGGAATAAAGTCGTATTTCATATTAGCACATCATGCCAAAGGTTAGTTGAGAGCCTTGTGAAGTTGCGATTACTATATATTTTCGTGTAGTCTCTACATTACCTTCCAAATTGCAGAAATGCCTACCCTCAAATTTTAGTGGCCATAATTAAATTGGAGTGACTGAACTTAGAATTTGCAATAATTTGGTTATTGGATGCACTGCACCAACCCATTTTCCAATTGTATTCTTTTTAGATTGATCAAGTTGACTTGAGGGATGATCTTGGTATCAGTATATATATATTATTTGATTGTTTGATAGTCTCTCCATGAAGGTTTCCTTTCACCTAGAAATTCATCTATGGCTGGTTTAAAAAAATTGGTTTCTGGCCTTGTTAAAATAAAACATAAGAATGTTCCATATTCTTCCACTCAAACAACCTGTAGTTAAGTTCATATGATGTGTTTGGTAAAATGCCTACAAGCGTTGTTTCATTCTGCATAGCCAATTTTTCTATAAGAATGATGGATCCTATTTGTTGTGTACTATAAGGCTGTGTGCTATCGCTTGATGCAGAGACCGGGGCTTCGCTCCCCATTTCTACAAAAACTATAACATAGTATTACTCTGTCCGATCTAATTGCCAATTTTTATGGTAATCATTTGCTTGCTGGTCTAATCAAATTTGTGGCATCCTTCATAAGCGGGTTCTTATATAGGAAGCAGGATCGATGGGTGTCGTATGACAAATTAAAGTATGATGTTCATAAGTTCTATATAGTCTTGAAGGAACAATGAAGTGAATATACATCTTGTCTTTTCTTGATTTCATTTTATTTTTCTTAGAACGTCACTGAAGTCTATGCTAGTAGGATAAGATGAAGTGTCACTGGCACTAAAGAACATCGCTTTACCAGTAAGATCTCCAAATTTCTTGAGTGGTATGGCATGCTTTGAAATATTATTGGGTATAATGACTTTAGTGAGGATCTCCAAAGTAACATGTGTTTTTATATTTTTGATGTAGATTCTCTTGCAAGATCCTAACAGATTCATGCCACTCATTCTCGCTTAATTGTCAACAGCAACACTCGCCCTCCTCACTCCCCGCACTGATCGCGAGGTGATAGTACTCAGGGTCCTCACCTCCATCTCGATAGAGAGGACGAGGTGGGTAACTTCTAATCATGATTTTCTTCTTCCCTTTGAACATGGTCGGTCGCAAGAAATTGCTAAAACCATTACAAAGTGAAACAAAAAAATTTCTTTCAAGATGGGTAGTGTCTAATGGTATGCATATCGAAGACACTCCTTGTGGTCTCAGTTATTCGATCATTATTGGTGTGTCAACTTGTCCTTCTTTTCTTTGCAATATCTGCATGTCAAACTCTTGCAAAAGTAAACTCCAACGGATCATCCTTGGTTTAACGTCAGTTCTTTCAAGCACAGTTTGAGCCACTTGCATGACCGATACTTGAGGCGGAGTAGCGGAGCCGAGGTTTGCTGCCGTAGCGCTAGTGACGTCGACAAGCTCGATGATGCGTTGGAGCCATGCTTCGTACTCTGCTACGTCCGGTCGGTGGCACGGCCGTTCTCGTTCCGCACGCAGCGCCGCTCCCAACCTTTACCACATGCAATGGCAAATGTCACTACAATTAGAGAGAGGTTGTTAAAAAAATAGAGAATATGGAGTAGATTGGTAGATTATATTTTAGCTAGATCGTGTAAAGTAATTATTGTGTCAAAAACAGTTTTGCCCCATGTAGCCCACTGTTTTTCAGATTATGTATATACTGAATGTAGTCATGTATAGATATTTTGTTTTGTTACAACAAATGAGCAAGCTGCAACCTTAAATCTCCTAAAAAAGGTGAACTCAATTGTCGAGGAAAAAAGTTCCTTATTGCACTGAAGATGGTCAGTGAAGCTAGATGGCACAATATCTTATAACAGTGGATGCATAAGAAGTGGAGAATGAACATCGCTGAAACACTCCATATGGTCATCAGAATGAAGATTGCAGAAGGAGCATATATATAGACATTTCTTGAGATAGTCTAAAAACATTTCTATAAATGTTTAAGAAGGTGATTGGGGAGGCATACACGTGAAGACAATGGGTAGGTACTAGCATCAAGGATCACCAACTAAAGAGGATGAAGCCATGTTCCAGAAGGGTTGTTAATGCATTTGCTATCATGACGAGTGAACTGTATTTTATTATGCATGATTTCCCAGGCTCTAAAAAGTTTTATACTTACTTTTTTACTTGTCATTTTAAGTTTCCCGGGACTTGTATATGGCGATTTCTTAATGGAAATCAACATGGCTGGTTGTTTCATTTTGTTTGACAATTTTCATTGAGGCAATGTTTTTAAGTTATATTTTTGTAAGATGATGAGTCTGATTTCATATGACCTGGCCACATTTGTTTCGTTAGATACATCATACATCATAGACATCGTGTTTAGTATAGAGGGATGAATATTACCAATGTTGCATGTCCAAATTATATGTTATAAGGTGAGATAAACAGAGCAAGTATGTATGAGTTGCAAAAGTTCACGGCTAAGGATGCTAGAGTAGACAAACAATCAGCAACGGATCCACTTGTTGCTTGTGGGGTGCACATGACATGTGGAAAATTGTTTCATCTTTGTAAAATAGCTATTTTTCATGCATAATGGATCTTTTCATCAATATTGCTTCTATATTTCTTTATGTGATCTTATAGTACTTCTGAAGTCATGGCAATGGAAACGACTGCAATGGTTTACCACAGTTGTGGAGGACACCTACATAGAAGGGCGAGTGACGTATACTATTAGAATAGAGTGACTACAAAGCACAATGACGATGATGAGAAGAACATGAAGACCGTAACAACACACGGGCATTCAACTAGTACCTCTAATAGTAAAGATATTTTTCTGCCATTGTTCCATTCTCAACTGCTTAAGTATGAAACAACTGCAATATCTTTCCAAATTCAGGGAGGTCAGGAAACTAAAGTTTGTCGCACGGCACTCAAACCAAACATAATGCTCTTGTATATTGACTATATAATTTAGAATACTATATGACTATCTCTTTGGAAACACGCCGATTTTCATTTAAATCATGTGCGATAGAAAAAATCAAGACCTGTTATTGCACGGGCATTAAACTAGTATGTATAATTTATGTGTATATATTTGTGCTCTCAAACTACTTTGCGGAAGGAAGCAAACTTCAACCTACCTGATAGAAAAAGAGGTGACTAGGAAAGTGATCTCAAAACGCATCTATGGCTCCGTCTCCCTCGTCGGCGATACCGCACGTCTATTGCGTCTCCGGCGGTCTTGAGCCTTGGAAGCGTGTAGGACCAGTGTGTCTCACTGGGGAGGGTGTTCGTCCTTTGTTTACGTTATTAGTAATGTTTTCTTTGGGATGATGAGGTGACGGCTACGTCTTGAATTTAAAATAAGGTCATCCCCTTGTCCTCACTTCGGTGGTGTGCCTGACACAGATGAATGGTGCACAGAGTCGTGTGTCTGGCAGATCACCTAGGATCCGATATGCTTTTGTGTTCGATGGTATTATTTCGGGTCAGTCTTTTTTGATCCACGGTCATTGACGATGATTGTTACTCTAGTGCACTATTCCTTTGGGGGCTTAACACGCGATTTTTCGTCTGTACTATAACAAAATCTACTACGGCAAGCTTTGTCCGACTTGGGTAATAGAGGGCGAGTTGCTAAGTGGTCCAATGGTCTATTTGTATTTTTTATTACTTTGGATCTTTTTCTACTATTGTTGATAATTATTAATAGATCAGTAAAAAATTTGAAGAAAAAGAAATTACTTTGCATAAGAATTTGGAAAAAAACTAATTTGCATAATCGCGTTTATGTTCAAGCAGAATGAGTTTTGGACAAAACTCGGAGACGATTTAACCTTCTAGCCTAATTGGTACGGAAGCTCCCGTCACACGAGTTCACAGCGCCACCGCCAGACGATGGAGTCCACGACGGCCTGACAGGCCAAGGGGAACGGGCGATGAGGATGGAGCTGGCCATATAATTCCAGGATTAGTTAAATTAATAGTTTTTTTATAATCAATACCACGTTTATATTCCTAGTAGCAAATAGTACATGGTAGAGATAAATAAGCTGATTTCATCGATTACAAAATAAATTCTAAAAAAACTAGCAAATCTTTGAGGTCTTCAATCTCTTTCTTGTTTCAAGACATAATCTTGCATTTTTCTGAAGACAACCAAACACTGATAAATATCAAATGATAACATGTAAATACAAATTAAGGTTCTCTCATAATATTTTGAGCCACGGTGCCAAATATACATGCACGCGCACAACCATTGCGGTACTCAATCAACATCGGCAAGAGATCCAACACAAGTATTCTAGGAAAAATTAGCCGAACAACCTGATCAATGTCGCTGGCGAACTGTGAGTACGAATCACCATCGTCGAGGATGTAGCAGTCGGGACAAATATTGCGAGGGACAACCACATGTCTTCAGACTGTACCTATAGAATCTTAAAGACTGTACCTATAGAATCTTAATCTTTTAACACCACCATTGTCGTCGGGAAAAACATCTTGTCATCGAACGACAAGTCGAAGATCACTTATTATAGACGACAACATCTCCATTAACATAGAGGTAAATAAGATGACAACTAAAACATTAATCTAATCTTTGAAAACACTATTTTTATTAAAAACTCCACCCATAGATCGGGTTTCCCACCCCTCCAATACCAGCGAGACCGGCCGGAGGAGGGAGAACCGATCTACGGAGGAGGCGGTGATGCTGGGGCTAGGTCAGAAAAGGCGGCAACTAAGAGGTTGGGGACAGAAGGTGACCAAAAGGAATACCACTTAGTTTAATTGATAGTTTAATACTATGTTCTAAGAGTCCTCGTGATCAACTTGCAATGAAATCATGTGTTAACTAGTTCACTTCTGTGCATGAAGCCTGGATGAGAACACACTCGAAAGCGCGGGTTATCCGTCCGCCCCCCTCCCCCCCCCCCCCCCAAAACACGACTTAGTTTTAGACCAGTAATACGCTGAAACAAACCGGCCCGGGGTGCCCTCGCCCATTTGTGGGTTGCCGTTGGTGCGTCTATGGGCCGGTGTTAGAGATGCTCTAAGGGCATCTCCACCGGACCGACGCACACGGTCCTGCCGTGTTTGTACCGGTCCGCGCGGTTAGGCAGACAAGCCATGTTGCAGCGCACGATCTAAATGGACTGACTCGCGTGGATCGACTCAGCCATGCACTAAATTTGGGATGCGGATAGGTTGAACCGGACAATGGTGCGCGTCCTAGTTGTCCGTCCATGACAATATGTCCGACCATATGTAGCCACACAAATCCTCTTTTCTAAAGGACTAAATAAGTTAGCCCGATGTGGCCTCTGTCCGGACAAACCGAACCGTGACCAAATTGTGTACGGCCCGACCCGTCCGGATCAAAACGGATCGGTTACATCGCCGATTTGCTACGGCCCGATGAAGATGCCCTAACTTCCCATGGCATAGAAGCTCCCCCGGACGCGTGCGTAATACTCGGTATCTCATCTACTAAACGAATCAAATTTTGATTCGAAGACGGATATATATGCACGGCCTTGCGGTATACGAGTCTCCATCACAAATCGACCTTGCGAATAATTCCTTGTGTGCACGTCCTTCTTCCCTGCCCTAGGGTTTGAGATCTAGCCATGGATTCAGTGGCTGGTGATCACCGCGTCGATGATGATGAGGTGAGAGAATGTAGAAGGAGGGCGGGGTGGAGCGAGGAAGACCTGGCGGAGATTGACAGGCGAATGGCAAGAATAGGAGCACTGATGCGAGAAGTGATGCGCCAGCGCCAGGCATACGAGGCATACGAAGAAGAAAAGAAGCGGGACCCGGCTTGCACGGCGGCCATGGCGGATCTGCACGCTCCGGCTGTCGGCGAGACGAGGGAAGAAGACTGCGCGGTGTGCCTCGAGGAATTCGTAGACGACGGCGAGGGGAAGCTGAGGATGATGCCCTGCTCCCACACCTTCCACGAGCGCTGCATCTTCGACTGGCTAAACCGTGACCGTCGCTGTCCGCTCTGCCGCTCTGCGATAACCTCTAGAAGGGACCAAGAACAACAACAAGCAGAGGCCATATGAACTCTCCGTCTTATTCTACAGTATAAACTGAAACACAAATTTCAACAGATCATATGTGTGGCATGCTCTTAGCAAGTTTGCTTTTGTCTGCTCAACCTCAGCTTACTGAAGTGTGTGCTCTATCATGACCTGACGAGAAACTTTGGCTCCATCCACCTGTTTATTGTTTTTTACATATTTTCTTTTTATTACTAGCTCGAGCAGTAGTGCCTGCCAGAAATCATCTCGAGCTCGATCGTGCTCGATTTGTGCAACCAATTCGTACAACAATGTGGCGGTAACGCATGACTCACTTAATAATCTGCTAATTTCGACGACGAAATTATTGATCGCTGTATAATTTCATCCTTGATCCTGGGGTTAGAGACTTGGGTATGTTGGATACGTGGAAGGCTAATTGTCCTCCGAAACAAAATACTTCCTCCGATCCATAATAAATGTCGCTTATTTTGTACTAAACTAGTACTAGGTTTAGCTAGTTTAGTACAAAATGAGCGACACTTATTATGAATCGGAGGGAGTACTATTTTTGTGTATGTGTTTCAAGAGAATCTGCAGTTCAGTTGGCTGCAAAAGGTTGACCAGGCTCATAACTATGCATCTATCGTGGGCGACTGGAAGCTGTTGATCATATCATTTTTTTAGTGTCCCGTTGCTAGCTTTGTGTGGTGTGCAATTAGAGATTGTTTCTCTAAGCAGCTCTAGATGTGGAGTCTTTTGTTGAAATTTTTCTAAAACGGGGAGGTCACAAAGCTAATCACGTGCTCTCATTGTTTGCAGGTCCTATTTACTGGGCATCGTGGCTAACTAGGAACAACATTGTCGTGTGCGTGAACACCGACAATAGGTGTTCCGGATACCCCATTTAGTTGTTCACAGCGGGGTGGCAAGCATGTTCAAGGTCCCTTCCCGGAGTTATTGACAATGAACATAGATACCTGAAACACACGAGTTTTACCCAGGTCGAGGTCGCCTGGAGGCGAACAGCCCAATATCATGCATGTCTGATGGTATTGCTTAGGGGGGAGACATAATACAAGGTGGATCTTCGTCTCCCTCTCCGGGAGGCGGAGAGGATCTCTACTGGTGGCCATGGAAGCCGGCCATGGCCACTCCCTTCTACCTATCTTCTTCTTCTGGTGTCCCTCTCTTGCTCTTGTCTAGATACTACTCTATGCGTTCCTCTCTCTCTCTCTCTCTCTCTCTCTCTCTCTCTCTCTCGGATACTTTGATCCCCTTCTTCCAAGGCCCTGACCCTTCTTTTATATCACAAGGGGATACCACACTGACCTTGGATACTAACTCGTTGTAGGTCACCTGGTGGGGATGGCTAGCCACCGACATGGCTTTGGCACAGTCCCACATGATGGTCTTGGTCTTGCACCTCTTTAGGGTTACGGGGGCTCTGTCCTTCCTGCAAACTAATCTCGTGTCTTGTCTTCTTCTGCCATTCGTACAGCCCTAGTTGGGACTCCTACTAGTCAAAGTTAGCATGGTGGTAGCCTTTTCCTTTCCTTTCCCTCCACCTGTCTCAGTTATGACTTTGAGTGGTCATGGCCATGTGTGGTCTTGTCGCCCAGGGCCCTGCTAGTGATGATGCTACTGCTGAAGCTTCCTTCCTAGAGCCATGTGGACTATGTCACTGATGATATTCTGGTCTCGCTACCATAGGCCGCGGGATCGTTCCCAGCACCCGGTGAGCCGAGCTGGTGTATGGAGAGGTACAATGTCTCCAGAGCCTTGCTTGGTTGCAAGATGAAGGATGGAGATCCATTGGGACCACACATGATCAAGATGGTCGGATATGTGCAGTCCTTGGATCGTATGGGTTCTCCCCGGAGTGAAAGGTTCGGTACTGATATTCTCCTGAATTCTCTTCCTAGTGCCTATGGTCCGTTCATCTCGAACTAAAATATGCATGGCATGGATAAAAAGCTGGCAGAACTTCAGGGGATGCTCAAGACAACAGAAGCAGGCGTCAAAATAGGCGGCACCAGTCAAGTGTTGATGGTGCAGAATGTTTCCAAGATCAATAAGAAGTCCTGGTCTAAGAAATCTAGGCCAAAGGAGAAGAAACACTAGATCCAAGTCCTAGCACCGGCTCAGTGACAATGCGGCAAAACCTATGGGAACAATATGCTTTTACTGTAAAGGGGAGGGGTGCTAGAAGAGGAACTACGACAAGTACAAGGTGGATAAATGCAAGAGTGAAAGTATGAATTTTGACTCAGGTACGCTTGTTATAAATGTTATAGACATTTATCTTGCCGACACTCCTAGCAGCAGTTGTGTATACGATACCGGATCGGTTGTTCGTGTGCAACTCGATGCAGGGACTGGTAAGGGACAAGAGCATGACAAGAGGGGAGATTGATATCAGAGTCGGAAACAAAGCAAGAGTTGCTGCGTTAGCCGTAGGGAAGATGGAACTCCAATTACCTTTAGGATTTGTACTAGAACTTAATAATCATTATTATGTTCATGTACTAAGCCGAAACATCATTTCTGCCTCATGTTTGATGGAGCAAGGTTATGAGTTGAATATTAAGAACCATGGTTGTTCCGTCTATTTGAATAATGTGTTTCATGGCTACGCATCTGTCAAAGCCGGACGTTTTGTGCTTGATCTTGAATGTAAATCAGTCTATAACTTGAATGCTAAAAGGTTAAAGCTAAATGATTAGTTCTATTTATTGTTGGGTTCACAGCATAGAAAATAAAAAATTCCTACGATATGAACTACCAAGCACCAAGATCTATCTACCTAGATACAATCAATGGGTGGATATACATCCATAGAGAACATACCCTTGAAGAGCGACAAAGCATTGTTAACGAAATCTGGTTTAGTGGATAATGTAGTCGTACACTTATCGATCTCAAGATCATGATGAAATCTAGCAAGTACAACAGGTCCAGCACCAGCAGATCCAGCACCACAAAGCAGTGGTGCATCCATGATCGCACACACGTCCGGTACCCTGACAACCTCCGAGTCCTTGCTCCAGCAAAGCAGCGGAAGCAACAAATCTTTCCAGAAAAAGCCACCGAGAACATGTATCTCGCTAATTCGATACCATGGGGAATTGCTAGAGGGGGAAGAGAACCTTCACGAGGAGGTGGTGCAAGAGGAGAGGATCCATGGGGCTCCTTTTATAGGGGATGGGGTGCAGCCCCATGGTCATGGCTGGCCGGCCATGGTGTGTGCCCCCACCTCTCCCTCATTCATGTGGGTGGACCTTCCACTAAGCCTACTCACATAATTTTCAACTCCATTCACTTGCATTTAATGTCCACTAAATTAAATGCATTTTTCTCTTTAAATAAAAAACTTTTATTTATTTTATTCCGAATTTTATTAATTACTTTAATTAACAAAACATTCACATAAAACCCCCTGCAACATTTCAATATCACATGTTGAACCAGTTTCTACAATTTCACCCGAAACAATTCCGGTTTCCATCAAAATGATTCCATCGCTTTCTTAATCTTTCTCTAGTATCTTGTTTGCTACAAATGGTGTTAGTATCCCTTAAGTGTGTCACCCTACGGTTCGCGAATAATCCAAACATGATCGAGACCCCTCTCCGATCAATAATCATCAGCGGGACCTAGAGATCTTTACTGACTCCCACACATTCAACGATGACTCTAGTGATCATGTGAACCTTTAACGTTTATAACTAAATCCCTGAAGGGGTTCCGCGTATGAAAACAATAAATTTTACCCTACGCAACTGAACCCCTGATGTTCCCAGGACCTATTTATTAGTAATACAATAATGAGAGGGGCTTTTCGCGAACTTACCCTACCGAAAAGCGTTGTTAACGCTCAGGAGAGCGTTGTTGATGTAGACAAGCGGAAGCCAACCTCAAGGTCGTGATGAAGTCCTTGCGCTCCAGCGGCTCGAACGACTTGAGTGCCTCAAGTGTGACACCTCGCGGGGAGTTACACACGTCCGGTGCCTGACGATGACCCCCGCTTCCCCGATCCAGCAGCAATTGCGGAAGTAGAGCTCCTGGATCCGAATCCCGCAGCATGACAGCGCTCCACGGTGAAGATGTCTCTCGTTCGCGCAGTCCGAACTTGGAACCACGGTCACGAGAGAGAGAGAGAGTATCAATTGGTGGTCTTCCCAAAAGTGAGAAGACCATTATTGAATATTGTGTGTATTTATCTGGCCAAATACCCCCACTATATAGGGGGAGGAGGGGTACTACCTCCCTCAAAGTCCCGGGGTGGGACTAAAGGAGAGGGAGAGGTGGGGAGGCACACCGGCCAGCCCCCACCCATGGGCCCCACGTGGGGGCATGCCCATTAGGGCCATCGACCACCCCTAGGCCTCTCCTAGGGGTGTGGTCCCCTCTTGAGCCCTTCCCCCCGGGAATTGGCCCATTAAGCCCTTTGACCATTTAATTGATTTTCTGTTTTATTAAATAATTATGAATAAATGATTAAATCAATATTTAACATTCATTCACATATTATTCAATCTCCGTGGCTATGGAACACCTTCCACCTCCACCCTGGACATCCTCCAGACTTACCGAAACCCTTTCGGATTTCTCTCTACTATTCTTCGATGATTCTTCCAACCCTATAAACACTCTCTAAGAATCATCAAACCCTTAAGCGTGATACCCTACAGTTCAGGAACACTCCAGACATGGTCGGGACACTCCCGGACCAATGATCAACAGAGGGACCTGGATGGCCATGTGACCCCTGTGCGTTCCACAAAGATCTTTCGTCGTTTGAACCGGGACGGTCGTGTCTTATTCCCTTTGTCTATCGATACTTGCATTGCCCGAGATTTGATCAATTACATCACCATGTCGTGTTCGATCTCGTTACTGAACAATGCTACTTTACTCGTTTCGACAAGTGATATCCCTGTGATCAAATCACACGCGCACAGCTATTGGATATAACTTCTCCGAGTGGGCCCTTGAGTATCTTTCCGTCACGTGGACGGACAAATCCCGCTCTTGACATATATTGCCTCTACGGTCTCCTACGAGTACCTGAACACACCTTTATAAGCACTGTATTACCAAGTGGCGCTTGATGCTATCTAAGCACTCTCGGGAGACAGTGATTGATATAGCCTCACGGTCTAAGGAATAGTCTACGAGGATCCATTTCTAACCATCGTAACTTGAACTTCGTGACATGATCAGGTCACGATGTTTAGGTTGGGTATTGGTTCATCATCTCATTCTCATGATGAGTTGACTCCATTTCCAACTAGCATAAATGCCACATGATCAGGAAACTTGATCATCTGTTGACCAATGAACCAGTGACTAGAGTTTCACTAGGAACCCCTGGTTGTTTATATATCACATGTGTATTGATGTTTCCACTCAATACAGTTATAGCATGATATAAAACTTAATCATAAACTTTATGAAATATGATAATAGTCCTTGTTACCATTTGTCTCTAGGGCATATTTCCAATAGTCTCCCAATTGCACTAGAGTTAAAATAAACTAGCTGCATTTGCTCTTAATCATTGGCACCATATCCGGTACCCTGAATATGTTTTCTCATGGAAGAGGTTGAATCTTGGGTCTATACCATACAGTCCCAAATCCTTTGCAACTTACTAATGTCACCTTGATTGACATTAATACTTTATCATCATATGATAAGATCTGTGTGTATGCATCGTTGCTATGGCAGCAGATTGAGGCTTGATTCCAGGAGCCTATAGTGACTTTAGATCAACCTCGAGGGCTTTCTCATGGGCACTGTGCCCTGGGACACATCATTCTACGTTAAAAGCGAACTACCCCCGCCATAACATTATACAACACTTTAGATGGTACCCTTATCTATTATTATAAATGTAATCATCGAAACACGATTGCACCCTGTGCAACTTTCGATGTTTTTTTCACCTTGCTTCCTACTTGACTTTAATCGGTATTTACAGGAGTTTCCAACATATTCCCTTATAACATAACCCTTTATGTTTTAAGATATGTCATCCTTTATGGATTTGGAAAAACATGTCTACAGTTCTCTATTAGACACTGTGGACAAACCTAGCTCAATGTTCCGTGATTCAAACTTAATCACTTTTAAACGTTCCTTATTGGATCATATATTATGTTAAGTTACCATCATGGTTTTCAAAGATAGAACCTATGTCTCAACATAGTGGATGATGATCATCCTTTTTATTTCTTTGAACCGTTGATGTTAAACTTAATACTATTCCTATCTTGAGTTATTAAGGACCAATTCCTTAATTAACTTCTATTCTGAAACCCTTTTCAGAATCCCTTAAGTAATACTACATAATATCATAATACACCTATTATCAACTTCTACTCCTTATAAATCATTATTTATTGGTACTTGCGCTTTTATTCTTAACACACTTAAGAATCACTCTATAAGCTCCCACTCAAACTATGTTTCTAACATATTTGGGTATGAGTCACTACTCTTACTCAAACTATGTTCCTACATATTTGAATTTGAGACTTATATTGCTCCCACTCAAAAATATGTCATTCACATATTGTTTTAGGAAGACTTTTATAGCTGCCACTCAATTTCATGCAAATTGCATATCTACTCACTGTTTTGAACAACTTCAAAATCCTTTGATCAAATATCAAACTTGGAGTTTTACTATGAGATACTAGTACTTTTACTAGTTTTAAATCCACTAGACATTTAGCACACTTGAATGAAATTCATTTGATTTCGTCTAATACTTCACAAATTCTGCTTTTGTCATTCACCCCCCTTTCCACTATGGCTTTGCAGTCATTTGGGAAAATTCCAAGTAACCCCTTTTACTTGTGAGATTCAGCAACGAATTGCTTTCTAATCTCAAGGGAATTCTGCTTTGGGATTTCTCATATCTTTATCTTACCATTATTTCCTTAGTAGTTCGTAGGTATGTCATATTCTGGTAATCATGACAAATGATTCACAAATGTCTCCATACAAGATATGGGTTAGATTTTGAATCCTACTTCATGTAGTGAAAACACTAGTGGGGGAAAACACAATGATCATTATCATTGATTCTTTCCTTTGTGAAAAGAATCGTTCGGGAACGTTTTCCGTTGCGCTTCTCAACACTCTGATGTAGGGATTTGAATCCTCATCGTGTTTCACACTATCTTCCATTTTCTCCATAATCGAGAAATATCACTGAATGCGAACTTGCTCGAAAATGTACCAAAATCCAAGCAATACAAGTTTTGCTTCTTTTGGTTTTAGCTATGGATTTCATATTCAAAGTTTGTAGTGAATACTCTACAAGGACTTATTCGTTATTGTTTTGGTTATATCGAATAACCCCAAAACTTTTACAATGATCCATACTAGATATGGAGCTGATCTCACGAATCTAGATGGTTCACTATATATTCTAATTGAGTGCTAACTATTTCTAACTAATGGTCTCTACATCTATACTACAACGATTTATTTGGCGCCATCTATTCACCCACTTTGATATCTAATATCATATTGTGATGCTTTGCATTTTTGATGTTTCAAAACGCTTTGCATTTCACAATCCTTTTATGCCATTCTTATAAAGTTGAATTTCATTACTATTGATCAAATCATAGTAATTAGATTCTCTTTTATATTTAATACCCCTTGTTGATGAATCACTTTGATCATATCAAATAGTTTCATATTCATGTTTCCATTGGTAAACTGCTTTAGACATTTAAACAATCATATAATGATAATTACCATTTGTCAAAACACAATACATCGAATATGTTTTACTTTTAACAATTCATCAAACACTTTGTATTCAAGTAATACACGGTGTTCAAGTTATTTTGCCAAACTTAGGCATGATTTTTATGTGACAAGAAATCGAATGACTTTCACATATTATCACATAACTTTGAATTTAGACAATGGTTTCATTCATCAATGAACATATAATTAAGTTGGGTATTTTAAGGCATTTCAATATTTTACAAATGTTCATGTATTATCAATTAGTTTCAAATAACATGGATAATTCACATATAATCGAACAAGATATGAACACGAATAGAGATCATTCATAAAAGTGGAACAATTGTTTGTTACAAACTGATATGAATAACCGTCTCACAAAGTGTGAGACTCACTAAAGAGGTTCACAATCTTTTGATTACAATAACTATCTAAAACATAAACTAAATGATAAATGTTGATGGAGAGTGTCGTTGGCCATCATCATCATGCTTGCCATCAACACACAACGTCACCTCCTCTCTAGCAAGCACCTCTATGCAGAAGGACCTGTTTTCAGCAAAACATAACAAGTATCAAATATACTTAACACTGCAAATGTGTTTCCAAGATTATAACATTTATAAAATTGTATATCAAATATATACCTTTGTCATTGATGACCTCGATGACAATGGGTTCAACCATCACATTCCTGAGATGTGATATGAACCTGTGGAATTCCAGTGATTCGCATCGCCCCTCATAATGCAAGTCCTAACTTGTGCTTGGTAGCTTGGTGGCAGCCACCGCAGCACCACACCGTTTGCAAAATATCCAATCATCCAGATATCCAAGAAGTATGCAGGCCTCATGTACGCATCATGCATGCACTCCAAGTGGTCGTCAAGTGATGAGTTCTCCTCCATCTTAATGGAGAGGAAGTCTCCCATCAGCTCATGCTCCCATATGCGTGCTTGTTCCACGAAATGTGTCCTAAGCTGTACCATAGTCGCCCGAGGGTCAAGATTGCCCATGACTGGCCACAACTCATCCACAATCCCGTAGCACATTGTAACTGATATGAAGGTGGACATTGATACGTTGTAAACGTATCTATAATTTTTGATGCTCCATGCTTGTTTTATATCTACTTTCTTATGTTTTGTCCACACTTTGGAGTATTTTTACACATTTTCTAGAACTAAGCTATTAAGAAGATGACACAGTGCCAGTTGCATGTTTTCTGCTGTTTTTGGTTTCAGAAAAGCCAAAAAAGAAATATTCTCGGAATTGGATGGGACAAAAGCCAAAGTTCCTATTTTAACGGAAGACTCACGGAGCCCATAGCAGAGACGGAGGAGGGCCAGGGCCTGGACACACCATGTGGTGGTGCGGGTCCCCTTGGCCGTGCCACCATGTGGTGTGGGCCTCTGGTCCACCCTCTGACATCGCCCCTTCGCCTATATATTGCTCCTAGGACGAAAACCCTAAGTACGAGATCGGAATACCACGAAAAGTTCCACAGCGCCACCGCCATCGAAGAGGAGATTTGGGGGACAGAAGTCTCTGTTCCGGCACCCTGCCAGGACGAGGAAGTGCTCCCGGAGCCATCTCCATCGACTCCACCACCATCTCCATCGCCGTTGCTAACTCCTATGATGAGGAGGGAGTAGTTCTCTCTCAAGGCTAAGGGCTCTATAAGTAGCTAGGTGTTCATCTCTCTCTCTCTCTCTATGCGTGATCTTATTGAGATCATGAGCTTTGTAATCTATAGATCTATTCTGCTACTCAAGTGCTTTAATTAATCTCTGCTTAACCCCACGTGTGTCAAGTTAACAGTGTGCACACCGTGTGGAACTTTGGCTAAGGTTACATAAATACTTATCATGAGTATAATTTGAGTTGGATGTCTCTATGAGATTGTGGTGTTTGTTGGAGCCATCTAGTGCTCAAGGTGATAGTGAGGGGTTATCTAGATGGGGAATACGAACTTTAAGGTGTGTAGTTATAGCCCTACATCGTCCAACCAGAGAGTACTTCAGGGTAGCATCATAAAGAGAAGATATTTATATGAGAGTGTCCACTAGTGAAAGTATGATCCCTAGGCCTTGTTTCTAAGAATTGAAACACCATTTGCAACTAGATCTGTTACATGTTTGCTTGCTTCCATCTTTATTTCAGATTTCCTTTAGTCTCTTCCTACACGTCAAGCTCTTTTCTGGCACCGTTACCACTTATAATTATCCATACGACTTGTATTTCACTATCTCTTCGCCGAACTAGTGCACCTATACACCTGACAAGTGTATTGAGTGTGTTGGGGATACAAGAGACTTCTTGTATCTTGATTGCAAGGTTGCTTGAGAGGGATACCTTTGACCACTTCCTCCCTGAGTTCGATAAACCTTGGGTAATCCACTTAAGGGAAACTTGCTGCTGTTCGACAAACCTCTGCACTTGGAGGCCCATCAACTGTCTACAAGAATAGAAGTGCGTAGACATCAAGCTATTTTCTTGCACCGTTGCCGGGGAGGTAAGGTAAAAGGTACTCACATCCTCTGGTTACTAAGCTATCTTTTAGCATTGTAGCTGGTGTGTGAGTGCTCGAAGTTATTTCCTTTAGATTCTGCAATTATATCTTTTTGTTTCTTGTTTTTATTTTCACTAGTTAGGCTTAATTGAAAACAAGAACAAAATTAGAGAGCTTTTTAGTATTTTTCCTAAGGTAGAACATGAATTGTCTGAAAAGAAAATTAAAAAACCCATGGAACTTTCTTTGCATGCTAATAGCAATGTTATTAGTATGAATCTTTTGAACACCTTTGTTACTAATGCTATGGAAATGTCTAAGCTTAGGGAAGTTAGTTTTTATGAAAATGATCTTTTTAGTTCCCTAGCTTTAAAGAAGAAAATTTGTTCTAATGATACTTTATCTCCCATATGTGGTAATTCTAATGATACTTGTGATATTTTAAATCCACATACTGAAAGCATCCCTTTTAAAATACCTATAAAAATTGTTGAACGTGTTATGAATAACTGTTATTTTGGAGATGGTACTTTCCATCCTGGTGCTCATTTACTCTTTATACACGAATTATGCGAGTTGTTCAAGTGTGCAGGTATTTCAATGAACCAAGTTAAGAGGAAGATATTCCCTTTATCACTTAAGGGCAAATCAAGGGAGTGGTATGAGCTACTAGATGATCCTCATCATTTGGAGTGGAAGGAACTTGAATCTCTCTTTTACTCTAAATTTTATCCTCCTCATGAAATTCATAAAGATAGGAATTACATTTATAATTTTCATCCACATGATGGAGAAATTATTGCCCAAGCATGGGGGAGATTGAAGTCACTAATGCTCAAATATCCCATTCATGAGCTCCCCAGTAATATTGTTATTAATAATTTTTATGCAAGGCTTTCAGGACATTACAAGGACTATCTAGATACCTGTTTAGAGGGATCCTTCACAAGTAAGGAGGTCAAAGCTAAGTGGGATCTTCTTGAAAAAATTCAAAGCAATACCGAAGATTGGGATAACGACAAAGAAGGAATCCTCCAAAGTTTCTTATATTGTCTCTAACAATAAACCAGGATATATGGAGAAGCTTCCTTTCAAGCCTCTCCCTCCTAAAGAGAATAAGCAAAAGAAGAACAGGAGGAGTAAAAGGAGAGAGGAAACGGTATTTTCCCCTAAGCATGTTGCTCCTATTATAGTTTTTGATGAGTCTGAACTCGATGATGTTCATATGCCTATTACCTATAGTAATAATCATGATTGGGAAAAGCACACTACTTTTGATATTGAAAATCTCTTTGGTACCAATTCTAAAAATGATGATATTAATAATTGCTATACTATTAGTGCTATCCATGTTCCTTCCAATGATGATATGCTTACAAATGATCACACTTTGGAAGATTATTCTATTGCTTACGATGATACTACACCTCCAATATATGATGATTACAATAATGAATATGATATTTTCAGTCCACCTACTATTGAGGAGAAAATTAATTATGATTACAACATACCTCCTATATTTGATGATTATGGTTATGAGAATAATAATGATAGCTATTTTGTTGAATTTGCTCCCACTACAATTAATAAGAATGACTATGTTTATGTGGGGAGTATTAATTCTTTTATGCATGTGGATCATGATAAGAATGTTTTATATGATAGTTATATTGTTAATTTTATTCATGATGCTACTGAAAGTTATTATGAGAGAGGGAAACATGGTTTTATGTGTCTCAACAATATTAAGTTTCCCCTTTTTATGTTGAAATTTTTGAAGTTGCACTTGTTTTGCTTTCCTATGCTTGTGCTTTGTGATTTCATGACTTGTTTCGTTACAAGATTCCTATGCATAGGAAGTGGGTTAGACTTAAATGTGCTTTGAATTTTCTTCTTGATGCTCTCTTTTACTTCAATTCATATGTCTTATGTGAGCATCTTCTCAAATTATCATGCCTAACTTAAAGGCGTTGAAGAAAAGTACTTCTTGGGAGATAACCCAATAGTTTTTTTGAGTCTTGGAAGTTATTACTTCCATAATAACTCTCCTTATCTTTTTATTATTTGATTTTTGTGCCAAGAATAACCTCTAATGAGAGGAAAGTAAGATTTGCGGAAGTGCTGTCCCCAAACAGATTTTTGTGCTTCACTGTAAAAATTCGTGAAAAATCTTCGTATGGCGGATTGAGCTGTAATGTTCTTAATAAATCCCTCAGATTATTAGATAACTTTCGTTAGATCAACATTTTTTGATTTGAGAACATAAGGTCTTCAAAAAAATCGGTTTTCACCTACTGGTCTATTTTGCCAGATTTCTGCCATTATTTGCATTTGCCTCTTTATCGATTTTGTTTTGGGTTCTTTTTGGTGAATTGAGATTTTTGAGGGAATTGCTATAGTATCTTGTGTTTTTAATGAAAGTTTTTCTGTTTTAAAACTTGTAACATCCTAAAACTTTAATCCAAGGTTATTAAGATCGAAATCATCAAAATTAGGGTTAACAAAAACTTTTCCAATTAAAATTATTAAAGCATTCATATGTGTGTGCATTTAAATTAGGAGTTGATTTTAATTGCCATGATTAAGTGATCCATTGCTTTTAAAATGATTCTTAGGTGAAATAAACATCATCTAGATCATTTCCAAACAAATCCGAAAGAAAAACAAATCAAAATGCATAAAAGAAGAGAATGGTCATTTGTGCCATTTTAATCAACATGCCTACTTTGGCTAATCCTAGTACTCAAAACCTAACAGAAACAATTGTGGATCTTTGGCCCTAGAACTGAAGTCCGGAGGAAACAATCACAACTCCGGCAATGCCAACAACTTCAACCGTGCACCTCCCAAGAAGAAGAAGAACAACAACAACACTGCACCTAGAACTGGCAGCAATGCTATGCCCGTCGCAGCAAAGGACAAGCCCAGATCACTTGTTTTGAGTGTGGAGTGAAGGGTCACTATTCCAATGAGTGTCCCAAGAAGACTGCCGCCCCTGCCAATGTGAATGCCCTAGCTCAAAAGCAGCGTCGAGTTCAACCAGGGAGAAGGTTTTCCCCAGGGAACCCTCACAACCGCAACGGCCGTCTCTTCCACATGAATGCCGAAGAAGCCCAAGAAGCGCCATATGTAGTGCTGGGTATGTTTTCTGTCAACTCAGTTTTAGCAAGGGTATTGTTTGATTCAGGAGCATCACATTCATTTGTCACAGAATAATTTGCATGCACTAGTAAGATTCACCCAACCAACCTGAAGCATGTCATGATAGTTCAAATCCTCGGTTCAACAACCAAAGCTAGAAAAATTTGCAAAGCTGTGCCTATCAGAATACATGGGATAGATTTTTATGCCAACCTAATTGTACTTGGAACCAAAGGATTGGAAGTAGTACTAGGTATGGACTATATGTCAAGGCATAAAGGAATGATAGACTGTGCTAAGAAAGCCATCACCATGACCAGTAGCTCCGGAGTCACAGTAGAGCATATATCTGAAACCTTACCTCGCCTATTCAAGTGCAACAAGAGTCTAGCCCTACCCACCATAGACCAAGTCAGAGTAATCTGTGAATACCCCGACGTATTCCCAGATGAATTGCCAGGTATGCCCCCGGATAGGGATATTGAGTTCATTATCGAACTAATCCCTGGAACCGGACCCATAGCCCAGAGACCCTATAGCATGAACCCCTCAGAGTTAGTGGAACTGAAGAAGCAGTTGCATGCCATGTTAGCCGAAGGCTTGATTCAACCAAGCGCATCGCCATGGAGATCACCAGTGTTATTCGTCGACAAGAAAGATGGAGGCAATCGTTTGTGCACAGATTACAGAAAGTTGAATGACGTCACCATCAAAAACAAGTACCCCTTGCCAAAGATAGAGGATCTATTTGATCAGTTGAATGGAGCCCAGGTATTCTGAAAGATTGATCCTAGGACTGGTTATCACCAACTTAAGATTCCTTCAACGGATATTCCGAAGACCGCCTTTACTACTTGCTATGGTTTATACAAGTATACGGTCATGTCTTTTGGATTAACCAATGCCCCTGCTTATTGCATGAATCTCATGAATAAGATCTTTATGAATTTCCTAGATAAGTTTGTAGTTGTGTTTATCGACGACATCCTTATCTACTCCAAATCAGAAAAAGAGCATGAGCCACATCTGAGAATCATCCTAGAAACCCTGAGAGAGCATCGGTTGTATGCCAAGTTCAGCAAGTGTGAGTTTTGGCTGAAAGAAGTAGGATTCTAAGACATATTGTGTCTGCCGGAGGAGTCTCTATTGATCCCGCCAAGATCAAAGATGTCGAAGAATGGGAAGCCCCAACCACTCAAACCCAAGTCCGTGCATTTCTTGGATTAGTGGGATACTATCGCAAGTTTGTAGAAGGATTCTCGAGCATCGCCAGACCCATGACCCAATTGTTGAAAAAGGACAAGAAGTTTGAATGGACCGACAAATGTGAAGCCAGTTTTCAGGAGCTGAAGAAGAGATTAATATCAGCCCCAATATTGTTCATGCCAGACATCAAGAAGCCATTTGATGTCTATTGTGATGCATCCAAGATTGGTCTCAGATGTGTATTGATGCAAGAAGGCAAGGTTATCGCTTATCTGTCTCGACAACTAAAGCAGCATGAGCAGAACTATCCGACCCATGATCTTGAGTTAGCAGCCGTAGTTTTGGCATTGAAGACATGGCGTCATTATCTGATGGGTAATCGTTGTGAGATTTACTTAGATCACAAGAGCTTAAAGTATATTTTCACTCAGAAGGATCTGAATATGAGGCAAAGGAGATGGGTAGAGTTAAACAAGGATTATGACCTTGACATTCACTATCACCCCGGCAAAGCCAATGTGGTAGCGGATGCTCTTAGCAGATTGCCGTGTAGGCTAAACACCATGATCAAGGAGAAGCAGCCAAGTTTGTATGAGGAGTTGGAGCAGTTCAGAACTGAATTGGTTAGCAAAGGATTCTTAGCTAGCATTGAACTTCAACCCACTTTGATTAGCCAAATCAAGGAAGCCTAGAAGGGAAATGAAAGTATCAACGGCATCAAACGTCATATTGGTACATGAAAGGTACCTGGATTCACTGAAGACGAAGAAGGAGTTTTGTGGTACAAAGGACGTATCTGTGTGCCAGCAGATTCGGAGCTGAAGAAAGTTATCATGCAGGAAGCTCATGATACTCTTTATTCTGTCCACCCCGGAGGAACGAAGATGTATCAAGATTTGAGAGAGCAATTTTGGTGGCACAAGATGAAGAGAGAAATTGGAAGCTACATCGCCAAGTGTGACATCTGTCAAAGAGTCAAAGCAGAGCATCAGAGACCCGTAGGACTGTTGCAACCATTGCAGATTCCGGAATGGAAATGGGATTCCGTAGGAATGGACTTTATCACCGGCTTGCCTACTTCTAGTAGGGGAAACTACTCAATCTGGGTCATAGTTGATAGACTGTCCAAGGTAGTTCACTTTATCCCGGTCAAGACAACCTACCAGAGTTCGAAGCTAGCAGAGCTGTATATTGCTAGGATTGTTAGTCTGCATGGAACCCCCAAGACCATCGTATCAGATCGAGGAACCCAGTTTACCTCAAGATTTTGGCAGAAAGTCCAAGAAGGATTGGGAACCAAATTGAATTTCAGCATCGCTTATCACATGCAAACTGATGGACAGATTGAGAGAGTCAACCAGATCCTAGAGGATATGTTAAGAGCTTGTGTGTTAGAGTACGGATCAAAATGGGAAGACTACATGCCTTCCGCAGAATCCTCATATAACAACAGCTATCAAGCTAGTTTGCAAATGGCACCATTTGAATTCCTATACGGAAGAAAGTGTCGCACCCCTTTGAATTGGTCACAAGTAGGAGAGAGTCAGATCTTTGGACCCAACATTCTTCGAGAAGCCGAAGAGAAGGTTCACGAAGTCCATGAGCACCTCAAGAACGCCCAATCCAGACAAAAGAGTTACGCTGACAAGAGAAGGAGAGACCTGACTTTCAGTGTCGGAGATTTTGTATATCTCAAGGTTTCACCATTGAAGGGAACCCAACGCTTTAGTCTGAAAGGAAAGTTATCCCCCAGATATATCGGGCCCTTCAAGATTATGAATCATCGAGGTGAAGTATCGTATCAACTGGAACTACCAGAAGAGATGTGAGCCATCCATACTGTGTTCCATATCTCGTTACTTCGCAAATGCCTGAAAGTGCCGGAGAACACTGAAGTGTTCAAGAACATCGATCACAGAGCTATGGAGATCAACAATGACCTAACATATCGTGAAGTGCCCATCCGTATCCTAGAAGAAGCTTACAAAACCACCAGGACCAGGAGTATCAAGTTTCTCAAGATTCAATGGAGCAACCATACCGAAGACGAAGCCACTTGGGAGTGAGAAGATTACATTAGGACAGAGTTCCCAGATCTCTTTAGTTCCTAGTTTTCTTGGTAAATCTCGGGACGAGATTTTGTTTAAGGGGGGAAGGTTTGTAACATTCTAAAACTTTAACCCAAGGTTATTAAGATCCAAATCATCAAAATTAGGGTTAACAAAAACTATTCCAATTAAAATTATTAAAGCATTCATATGTGTGTGCATTTAAATTAGGAGTTGATTTGAATTTCCATGATTAAGTGATCCATTGCTTGTAAAATGATTCTTAGGTGAAATAAACATCATCTAG
The DNA here is from genome assembly GCA_910589775.1 of Avena eriantha. Lineage (NCBI taxonomy): Eukaryota > Viridiplantae > Streptophyta > Magnoliopsida > Poales > Poaceae > Avena > Avena eriantha. The sequence goes on along the minus strand of OU342744.1, from coordinate 296,194,641 downwards.
ATCATTCCCAAAAAAATCCCAAAGAAAAACAAATCAAAATGAATAAAAGAAGAGAATGGTCATTTGTGCCATTTTAATCAACATGCCTACTTTGGCTAATCCTAGTACTCAAAACCTAACAGAAACAATTGTGGATCTTTGGCCCACTTTGTGATCTGCCAAAAACTTTCAAACACCAATTTTAAATGACATTTGAAAATTGAATCTAGTATAGGTATCAAGATCACCCTATTTCAAAAACCACTCAAATGAGCTTCATTTTCAAAACCCAAACAACCATAGAGTCTCAAGCTTATGACTAACACACCCACCAAAAATCTTTTCAAAATTCCAAACTAATTTTCTTGCTGCCATTTTCACAAACACTTGGCAGGCAGGAAATACACCTAGTATTAGCTCACTGTTTTCTACAGGGTTTTGCCACCCAATTGACCTTAAATCACTCCATCTGTCTCCACTTGATCTAACCAAGCCATAAACACCCCATCCCCTATCCCCTAGCAGCAGTGCCATGCCACCCCGAGCACCATGCTCGCTGGCCTAACTTGCCAATGCAACAGCAGACCGCCCCTCTCTCTCTCGCCATGTCTAGGAGCTAGACCAGACTACACCGCCACCCTCTGTCCCCTTCCCGAGCAGAGCCGAGCCGTGGACCACCCGCAGAGCACCACGCCCAGAGCGTCTACACCATGCCGAGCATGCACCACAGCGCCGCGCCCAACAAGCATGCACACGCCGCGCCTCGACCGCAGCCCATGCTCACCGCGTTGCCACGACCCAGGGAACCGCCCGGACATGCCCGTTCGCTGCCATTTGAACCACAGCCACCATACGCCGTGAAGACCGCCGCCTCTGCCGCTTAGAGCGAGAGCACCGCCCGACCAAACGCCACCACCCCTAGCCACGCATTTAAGCCGTAGACCTCCACCAGGAGGCAGGCCACCGTCCCCTACCTCGAGCCACGCTGCTAGCACGCTGTGTAGCCCTCGCCTGAGTCGCTCACCCATTCCTTTCAGTCGCCTCGTCGAGCTATAAATAGAGGCCACCCCAGTACAATCCACTCACACCATTCCACTACCCTCTCCTCACTGGTCCTTCCGCACCTCTAGCCGGAGCAGCTCGAGCCTTGGTTTGCCGGAATTTCGACGGAGGAGCCCACTGCAGAGGAGGAGAAGGCGCTGTCGATTTCATCCACCGCCGGAGCTGCCTCGACCACCCCTGAGTTCGCCGTCATCCACTAGTTTGTTTGCCCGCCTTGCCGTCGTCCCTGGAGCCCTGGTACGCCCCCTGAGCACCCCCACCGAGCCGCTAGGGTTAGACCTCGCCGGCGACCTGTCCGTCGTCGACGACGAGCCCCAGCCGTAGATCCTAGTTCTAATCTATTGGCCCACATCGCCCCGTACCGCTTCGCGTGTTAAGAGCCGCTGAACGGTGGACCCCTCCTGTCAGTTGTGCCCCGCGCCGCGGAGTGCCACTAGGCCCGCCCGTTAGCTTTCCGGCGCGACCCATTTAATTAAAATTAGGATTTTTCTATTTTAGTTTGAACTTAGTTCTGTCCCCTAGTTTGAAAATCAATTCAGAGGGATTTAGAAATCCAAATAGAGTGATTCCAATTTTGTTAGAAAGCTACTGAAAAGATCTACCCAAGCCCATTGCAATTAATTCAATTAGAGTTAGAGATCTCTCCTAGTAAAAATAACAAGACATAAGCTTTGCACCTTCAAACATTTTTCAAAAATCAACCATGATAGCTTTTGAGTTGATTCCAACTCTCAAAAATCACATTTCACCATACCTATCTGAATATGTAATAATATTAGGGTTTACATGCAGTGACTTTGGACTAGTACCAAAATAATGCTATATAGGCATTTCTAGTTACTTTAAATCATTAAATAATGAACTCAAACCAAAGTAATTGTGATCCAACCCTTAAATCACATTCCCACGTGTTAGAATATGTGGTGATGACATGTGTCCACATGATCCCATATTTGAAGTGGTGAATATTAAATCTTAGTTAATTTTCAATGAGTAGAAATTACTTTTCTAAAATAAAAAGGATGAAACTAGTGAATAAAACTTGTGATGCTTGTGATGATAATAGGTCATCAAATGTGTGCCTTAGAGTGCTAATTAGACTAGTTAAGTATTGTTTGGTTATTGTGTACTCCGTATGTATTTATAGATGATAGTACCGACCAAGCTTTCGAGGAGGAGGAGTTCTATCAAGAGGAGGAAGAAAACTTCAACCACTGCACTGCACAAGGCAAGCCACCATTAACAATGCAAGCTAACACTTGCAACTATACTGCTTAGCAAGCTAGGATTAAGCTAGATGATTGAGCAAAGATGCTTTAGGCATGCTTTGGTTATACCACTTTGACTAGTATTTACCCCAAGTTTATTTTCAAGCTTTACTTCCTTTACTTTACCCAAAGTCCTTTACTTATTTTGAAGGTAGCATAAAGAGTATAAATCTTGACCTATATAGATAACTTTATATGTCATTCTATGGCATGAGATTGATCCCATTTGTCCACCTTAGTGAACACTCTTAACTTAGTAGTTTAGAGTAGATAAAAACTTGAGTCACTTTAGATGGAAATACTTGGTGAAAATGAATTATGAAAACCTTGGAATGCTGAGTCATTCTATTGAGATGTTTTGACATGTGTTGAGAAACACAAATGGTTTATGATGATGAAAATGTTGAGGCATGAGCCTTAACCATTTTACAAATCTGATGGTTGGATTCGGATGCGATACCATTCCAAATTTACCGTACAACCACAATACCTGAATTGGGTAAGGCTTAGCTAGAAATTTATATGCATTAGTATTAGTTCCCTTGCGGGAGAGGTTTCAGCTGAGGCTAACTCTCAATGTTATCCACCTATGCAGTGCCCAAGATGACAGATGGTCATGGTTGGGAGTCCATGCTCATAGGAGAGGTGCTTATACTAGGGTGTGTAAAGGAAAGGTTATGTTTGATTATCTGCATACTAGGTATGATGATTCAGGGTTATCCCTGACAGATGTATCGAATCTTGTGGTGAAAGTGTACCACCTCTGCAGAGTGTCAAACTATTCGAATAGCCGCGTCCGCATTTATGGACAGTTGGAATGGCCATACTATTTCGTTGTTAGATGTTTTCAAAATAACTTATGAAAGAAAAGATGAATCTTGACTTGACCACAACACGGTTGTGTTTATGACACTAGCTTCCCAACTTAAGTGATTCTAGAAGTTTATTTTATCTTTGCTTCTGAACTCAGCTTAGGTTTCAAACATAACTCTATAGTTAAACTCAAAGTTAGCACTTTAACTTAGAACTATACTACTTGTTAGTGGTAGTTTGCGAGTGCTTAAAGAGTACTCATGGCTTTTGTCCCTGGCTATTCTCATGGAGAGACTATGAAGGAGAATACCAAGATGATGGCCAGCAGGACGGCTATGATAACTAGGACTATCTGCCTTCGTCAGCATTTCCTGTGCCCCTGAAGATGGACCCCACCGCTACGCTTATCTTTTATTCCGCTGTTTGTTGTATTAAGACTGGATTATGAGATCCTTATTTGTGTAAGACCTTATGTATGGTTTGTAATGGATGATGTACTGTGATATCCAATCTGTTATGTCTCACAAAAATGGTAATCCTGGGATTGCGATGAATGACATAACAGGCATCTGGGATTAAAAATCTGGGTGTTGACAAACCTAAACCCCAGAGGTTTATTATCTTTTGAATGCACTAATGTTGCTAATGAAGACTGTGTGAAGTTTTGTATGAAGGAAATTTTCAGGTGTAAGGAAAGAATGATGTAATGAGATGAAGAATGGACAAAAGCTCAAGCTTGGGGATGCCACCCATGTCACCCCAAGAAATATTCAAGAAGTACAAGCGTCAAATCTTGGGGATGCCCAAGGCATCCCCTTCTTCATCAATGAAAATTTCAGGTTTCTTCCAAACACTTCATTTTTATTGTTTCATGCACAATTGTGTTGTTCTTGGAGCGTCTTCATTTTGTTTTTAGTTTTCGTTTGCTTAGTTTGCTTGAATAAATTGGTTGGACCCCCTCATTCATATATATATGATAGTTTTCAAATAAGTTGATTTGGATTGGAAAAGAGTAGGAAAGTTCATGCTTAAGTGGTATAAAAAGAGCTTGTTATTGATTGTGGCCTAGGCTTTATCATGTCATGCTTGATATTGTTTTAGCTTTATGCTTAGTGATTATTGATGTAGCATGACTTGTTACAAACAATTGAGATTGCTTAATGTGCCTTGAAAGAATCATGCGTTGTTTTAGCATATAAAAGCATAATATTGTGGTATTCTCCTTTAATGCTTTATTTGGGTTGACTTGGCGCATGCTCACACCATGTTAAGACTACACCAAGTTACCTTAGCCTCTATGATCATTTAGTTTTCGACTTGTAATATCACTTTATGCTTTAATTAACGATGTTTTGTTGCTTTGCATTATTATGGTCATTATTGCTCTCTTAGTTGGTCGCTCCCAGTCTTTTGCTAGCCTCCATACCAAGTATGAGTTCCACTCATGCATCCAACTCCAAATAAAACCAAGTTATTCCAAAGAGTCCACCATACCTACCTATTAGCATTTGCTATTCCAAGTATATTCATGTTTTATCTACCTCCCAAATTAAACTTGTTATGTGAAAATTAGTGATTAAAGCTCTCACTAACTTGACGGCACACTTTACTTTTCTTGCACCTAATAAACTTGAACCATTGTGTAATCTATGTTGTATATGCTTGCACTTATACGTTGGGATTAGCAGAACCATGTTGTCACGGGGAACGCTTTTAACATTGCACTTGTACATTGTACCTAGTTGATATCATGCTCTATTTTATGGATGTCGTCCGTGTGAAATGAAAGGGGAGCTTGTAAGTCCATGGAGTTATGTATGTGTGTTAGAGAAACACCTGGTCCGCTAGCCTAAGCCATCCTAATCATGGTGGAAACTTGCAGCATCACCATAGTGAGCAATCTATGAAGCATTCTTCTTATAAAAAAAGAGATAGAGATTTAGAAAAATAAAAAAAGATGAGAAAAGAGGAAAGAGAGAAAAAGCACCATTTTCCCATGGTAAATAAGAAGATTGCTGAGATGCTCATTGTCTGCTTGCCTTGTCATTTTGATTATGGGATAGCTCCTATATCATGTGCAAGGGGTACCCTGTTGGCGGTTCTCTATGATACACATGTACTTACTATGACAAGAACTTACCAGTAACTAAACTTGAGTAGCATGAGGAGCGGCCCTCGTATTCAAGAGACATGAGATTGCCAACTTATAATTTGTCAAGCATATACTCCATAGTTTGTTCACTTTAACCTTAATCACTTCAAGATGCTTATGATAGGAGAAATGAGAGAATAAGTACCATAATTTTTGGAAGCTCTTTATGTGACTTGAATCCCTGATTCCTTCTATGAAGGCCTTTCTTTTACTTTTATGTTGAGTCTCCATCTTCTATCTTTATGCACCTACTGAGAGAGCATAGTGGCCATTCTTAGTTTAATGTGCATTGTCCCAAGACTTGTTGATTGATTCATAACTTTGATATTGCTCGTTCTTAAACTATTTTTATCTAGTCACCCTTATGAACTTTGAAGGTGTCCTATGCATTTATGTTTTGCTAATCCATGAGGGACGAGCTGAATGCCACTATGCTATGTTTTCTATATGTGAAACAAACAAACGTCTTTCAAAGCATTATTATTCATGAATCTTTTGTTTGTACCTTTTCATGTTACAACATAGTTGCTATGTCTTATTGTTAAAACGATATCTTTCATGTCTATGTTAGAGTACTATGATCCCAACTATCAGTGTTTTACAAATACCTTGATCAAGATTGTGATGGTGCATGTCACCTCAAAAATTATTCTTTTTATCACTTACCTACTCGAGGATGAGCAGGAGTTGTGCTTGGGGATGTTGATACGTTGTAAGCGTATCTATAATTTTTGATGTTTCATGCTTGTTTCATATCTACTTTCTTATGTTTTGTCCACACTTTGGAGTATTTTTACACATTTTTTGGAACTAACCTATTAACAAGATGCCACAGTGCATGTTGCCTGTTTTCTACAATTTTTGGTTTCAGAAAAGCCAGAAAAGAAATATTCTCGGAATTGGACGGGACAAAAGCAAAAGTTCCTATTTTACTGGAAGACTCACGGAGCCCAAAGCAGAGACGGAGGAGGGCTAGGGCCTTGCCACACCATGTGGTGGCGCGGGTCCCCCTAGCCGTGCCACCAGGTGGTGTGGGCCCCTGGTCCACCCTCTGACATCGCCCCTTCGGGCACCCCCTCGGCCTCCCCTTTTGCCTATAAGAAGCCTCCGATGCAGAAACCCTAAATCATCCGGGAGAATTCCACAAAAAGTTCTGCAGTGCCGCCGCCACCGAAGAGGAGATTCGGGGGACATAAATTCTCTGTTCTGGCACCCTGCCGAGATGGGGAAGTGCCCCCGGAGCCATCTCCATCGACTCCACTACCATCTCCATCGTCGTTGCTGACTCCCATGATGAGGAGGGAGTAGTTCTCTCTCGAGGCTAAGGGCCCTACAAGTAGCTATGTGTTCATCTCTCTCACTATGCGTGATCTTATTGAGATCATGAGCTTTGTAATCTATAGATCTATTCTGCTACTAAAGTGCTTTAATTAATCTCTGCTTATCCCCACGTGTGTGATGTTGACAGTGTGTACACCGTGTGGCTCTTTGGCTAAGGTTACATAAATACTTATCATGAGTATAATTTGAGTTGGATGTCTCTATGAGATTGTGGTGTTTGTTGGAACCATCTAGTGCTCAAGGTGATAGTGAGGGGTTATCTAGATGGGGAATACGAACTTTAAGGTGTGCTATTATAGCCCTACATTGTCCAACCGGAGAGTAGTTCAGGGTAGCATCATAAAGAGAAGATATTTATATGAGAGTGTCCACTAGTGAAAGTATGATCCCTAGGACTTGTTTCTAAGCATTGAAACACCGTTTGCAACTAGATCTGTTACATGTTTGCTTGCTTCCATCTTTATTTCAGATTGCCTTTAGTCTCTTCCTACCCGTCAAGCTCTTTTCTGGCACCATTACCACTTATTGTTATCCATACCACTTGTATTTCACTATATCTTGGCTGACCGAGTGCACCTATACACCTGACAAGTGTATTGGGTGTGTTGGGGACACAAGAGACTTCTTGCATCTTGATTGTAGGGTTGCTTGAGAGGGATACCTTTGACCACTTCCTCCCTAAGTTCGATAAACCTTGGGTAATCCACTTAAAGGAAACTTGCTGCTATTCTACAAACCTCTGCATTTGGAGGCCCAACAACTGTCTACAAGAATAGAAGTGCGTAGGCATCAGACATCTCACGACGATAATAGAGGTCTTCCCGCTGCTTTGGGGTCTCTAGGTCAATGGGTTGTTCCAAATCCATCTCATCGAGTATGTAGTCGACCACGTCATTCTTGCTAAGGAGAACGTGGAGACACGCAACCCATATAGAGAAGTTTGATCCGTCTAGCCTGAGCTTCTCTCCTTCTAACCTATCGTCAATAGGAAAAGTAGCATCGGGGAGAACCATTTTCTACATTTATAATTGCAAAAGGAATTTAGACTAAGTTTATAACTAAATGAGTTAATAATAACTCCACTCAAAAACACCTATTCCATGAAGGGTTCCTAGTGATAACACGACCCTTTTCCCCACATCTCCCCCGATCATCACGGCCATCAATGTGGGTTCAAGGGTGGACGCTAAACATCGGTCACATCATTCATGCGACTCGTGCTCGATCTTTCAACCATCCACGTTCCGAGGCCACGTCTCTGTAATCTTCTAGGCTTGCCAACTCAACCTTAGTGTATTCACTGTGCAACATGGCTTACACCCGCTGTATGCAAACGTAGATATGTCGGACACCCACTCACCGTGGGTCGCCTCATACCAAAGAACTTTCTTGGTGATGCACACTAAGGGGGAACACAATCATTGGTAATTTTAACAGGGATCATCTTATTAGGCTACCGTCGAGTATGTAATACTAGCACACAATAAGATATACAAGCAATAACATTGAATATAAATGCGATGTGATATGGTCCTTCATGTCGTGATCTCCATCCATCGTCACCGGATTTCGGCGCCAGGGTTCCGGTGCTGTAGACACCAGGGTACCGGTGTCTTTCCGGCGTGGTAGTCCGTCACCTCCGTGACTATCTACTACTATGTAACATAAGGTAATCACTTTACCTTTGCCACAACCATATCACAAAGCAACGCCCCCTACAAAAACAACGTTAGACGCCTCTACTTTATCTTTGCATGTTTTACGTGGCTGAATGGGCTTTGGCACAAGAGCCGTTCTTACCTACAAACTTTCAGCACAACGCTGATCAAGTAGTCGTCTCTACTACACCCCTTTAGGGGCTCTCCGTTGAAAATGGCATACCAACTAATGCGAGAGAGACTGACATCCCCCTAAGCCACTTTATACGATACAAGCCGTATGTCAAGCGTGGACCAGTCTCGCGAATGAACGTGTAAAGTCGGTTGGGGGCCACTTCATCAAGCATTACTGCGGTATACACAAGTACATGTGGGAGGGTAACAACTAAAATATCAACGCCCACACGCTACATCTCGTGTGTTCTACCCATACTAGCATTACTACGAATAGATCTAGCTCTGATACCACTGAAGGGGTTCCGCGTATGAAAACAATAAATTTTACCCTACACCCCTGAACCCCTGATGTTGCTAGGACCTATCTATAGTAATACAGTAACGGGAGGGGATTTTCGCGAACTTACCCTTGAAGACCGAAAAACGTTATCAACGCTTAGGAGAGCGTGGTTGATGTAGATGAGCTGAAGCCGAACTCAAGCTCGTAATGAAGTCATTGCGCTCCAGCGGCTCCAATGACTTGAGTGCCTCAAGTGTGACACCTCGCGGGGAGTTACACACGTTAGGTGCCTGATGATGACTCCCGCTTCCCCGATCCAGAAGCAGTTGCGGAAGTAGAGCTCCTGGATCCGAATCCCGTAGCGCGATGATGCTCCGCGGTGAAGATGTCTCTTGTTCACGCAGTCCGAACTTGGGACCACGGTCACGAGGGAGAGAGAGAGAGAGAGAGAGAGAGAGAGAGTATCAATTGGTGGTCTTCCCAAAAGTGAGAAGACCATTATTGAATATTATGTGTATTTATCTAGCCAAATACCCCCACTATATATAGGGGGAGGAGGGGTACTGCCTCCCTCAAAGTCCCGGGGTGGGACTAAAGGAGAGGGAGAGGTGGGGAGGTGCGCCGGCTAGCCCCCACCCATGGGCCCCACGTGGGGCAGGCCCACTAGGGCTGCCGGCCACCCCCTAGGCCTCTCCTAGGGGTGTGGTCCCCTCTTGGGCCCTTTCCCCTCCGGGAATTGGCCCATTAAGCCCTTTTACCATTTAATTGATTTTCTCTTTTATGAAATAATTATGAATAAATGATTAAATCAATACTTAACATTCATGCACATATTATTCAATCTCCATGGCTATGGAACACCTTCCACCTCCACTCCGGACATCCTCCGGACTTGCCGAAACCCTTCCGATTTTCTCTCTACTATTCTTCGGCGATTATTCCGATCCTATAAACACTCTCTAAGTATCATAAAACCCTTAAGCGTGATACCCTACGATTCGGGAACACTCCAGACATGGTCGGGACACTCTCAGACCAATGATCAACAGAGGGACCTGGATGGCCATGTGACCCTGTGCGTTCCACGAAGATCTTTCATCATTTGAACCAGGACGGTCGTATCTTATTCCCTTTGTCTCTCGATACTTGCATTGCCCGAGATCTGATCCATGACATCACCATGTCGTGTTTTATCTCATTACTGAACAATGATACTTGACTCGTTCCGACAAGTGATATCCATGTGATCAAATCACACGCTGCGCAACTATTGGATATAACTTCTCCGAGTGAGCCCTTGAGTATCTTTCCGCCATGTGGACGGACAAATCCCGCTCTTGACATATATTGCCTGTACGGTTTCCTCCGAGTACCTGAACACACCTTTATAACCATTGTATTACCAAGTGCCGCTTGATGCTATCTAAGCACTCTCGAGAGAAAGTGATTGATATAGCCTCATGGTCTAAGGAACAGTCTACGAGGATCCATTTCTAATCATCGTAACTTGATCTTTGTGACATGATCGGGTCATGATGTTTAGGTTGGGTATTGGTTCATCATCTCATTCTCAGAATGAGTTGACTCCATTTCCAACTAGCATAAATGCCACATGATCAGGAAACTTGATCATCTGTTGACCAATGAACCAATGACTAGAGTTTCACTACGAACACCTGGTTGTTTATATATCACACGTGTATTGATGTTTCCACTCAATACAGTTATAGCATGATATAAAACTTAATCATAAACTTTATGAAATATGATAATAGTCCTTGTTACTATTTGTCTCTAGAGCATATTTCCAACAATCCCTTTGTCTCGCGATATATTACATGTCCGAGATTCGATCATTGGTATCCCCATACCTAGTTTGATCTTGTTACCGACAAGTACTCTTTTCTCGTTCCCGTGATATAACATTCTTTTGATCTTATCACTTTCTTGCAAGCTACATCAATGTGATATCTCCGAGAGGGCCCAGAGTATATCTCTCTGTCATCGGGATGGACAAATCCCACTCTTGATCCATGAGCCTCGACATAACACTTTTGGAGTATCTGAACCCACCATTATTGTCACCCTGTTACGATGTGACATTTGATGTTATCAAGTTAATCTTCTTATGTTAGTGATTGACATGATCTCATGGTCTAAGGACTAAAGTTACTTCGTATGTTGTCATAGAAAGTTTAACACAATGACTTTGATCGTATTTCTATTCTTTGGATGAATGTTCATCACAACATTCCACCAATGTGACCTCTTTATTAACAACTGTAGGGGTTCGCGCATGAAAACAATAAATTTTCCCTACGCCAATAACCCTAATGCTAGGACGTATCTATTAGTAATGCAGTAATGGGAGGGGCTTTTCGCGAACTTACCCTTGAAGACTGGAAAGCGTTGTCAACGCTCAGGAGAGCATGGTTGATGTAGATGAACCGAAGCCAACCTTGAGGTCATGTTGAAGTCACGACAACTTCTGCGGCTCTAACTACTTGTAGTGCCCCAAGTGTTGCACCTCGTAGGGAGTTACACACATCCGTGCCTAACGATGACTCCCGCTCCTCCGATTCAGCGACAGTGGCAGAAGTAGAGCTTCTATATCCGAATCCCGCAACGCGACGGTGCTCCGCGGTGATGAAGACTCGTGCTTGAGCGATTCGTACTTGGTACCATGGTCACGGGACAGAGAGAGAATCAACTAGAGGTCTCCCCAACAGAGAGGGAACCTTTTATTGATTATTGTGTATTTTATTTGTCAAAATACCTCTCTCTATATAGGGGAGAAACCCCCACATAGGCAATTGCCTTAGCCATGTGGGACTAAACAAAGGAGAGGGAAGAGGGGGGCTTGGCCGCTGTCGGCCAGGGCCCAAGTGGGCCCCACGTGGGGTGCCTTGGCCAAGCCGGCCACCCCCTCCTCCTTCCTCCATTTGGTCTTTCCCTCATGTGCTCTTTTCCCTCCGGATTTTGGTCCAATTAGGTATTTGACCCTTTTTAATTCTTTTTATTTTATTGAATAAATATAAAAGAATGGTTAAATCGATATTCAACATTCACTTACATATTATTCAATCCCTATTGATGTGGAACTCCTTCCATCCCATTCCAGACATCCTCCGGACTTACCGAAACCCTTTCGGTTTTCTCTCTCTCTTTTCTTCGGTGATTCTGCCAATACTAAAACACTCTCTAAGCATCATCAAACCCTTATGCATGATACCCCACAGTTCGAGAACACTCTAGACATGGTCGGGACCCTCCCGTACCAATGATCATCATAGGGAACTGGATGGCCATGTTGATCCCTAAGCATTTCACGAAATCTTCCGTCGCTGAACCATGAACGTCATGTCATATTCCTTTTGTCTCTCAATACTTGCATTGTCCGAGATCTGATCAATGACATCACCATGTCGTGTTCAATCTCGTTATCAAAAAATGCTATTTGACTCGTTTTGACAAGTGATATCCTTGTGATCAAATCACACGCTGCGCAACTATTGGATACAACTTCTCGAGTGGGCCCTCGAGTATCTTTTCCGTCATGCGGATGGAAAAATCCTGCTCTTGATGCATATTGCATCAACTGTTCCTCGGAATACTAGAACACCCCTTTATAATCACCGTGTCACCAGATGACGTTTGATGCTTGATGGGTTCGTAGCATGGAAAACAAAAAATTTCTACCGCAAGAACGAACAAAACCTAGATCTAATCTAGATAAAAGCCAAGATCTAATCTATTAGACATGTGCAACGAGATAGATCTGTACTAACCCTTGTAGATCCGAATAGCGTTACGAGATTGGATCTCGTGGTTGATGTAGTCGATCACTTGACGATCTCAAGATCGAGTAGACGATCCTTCCGGCGCCGCGTTCCGGCAGCGCTTCTGCAGTCGGTCACACGTACGGAGTCGAAGTAGACCTTCCTCTCCCCGTTCCAGCAAGCAGCGGAGGTAGTAGATCTCTCCACGGAATCCTAGCAGCACGACGGCGTTGTAGTGGTGGTGGGGTAGAGAATTCTGCAGGGCTTCGCCTAAGCCTGAGCAGAAGAAAGGAGGAGGAGAGAGGCGGCTAGGGCAAGAGTGGAGAGGGCCAGGGGGTGGCTCCTCCACCCCTCTATTTAAAGGAGGGAGGCGCCATGGGGAGGTGGAGTCCTTGTAGGACTCCCCTCTCCCTTGGCCGGCGGATCAAGGAGATGGGGGGAGAGTCCTACTCCCCCACGAATCCTTGTCTTACCCCACAAGGATTCCTTGATCCTTTCTTGGTTTTCAAGTAAACTCCAAGAAATCTTCCAGAACCTTCCGGAACATTCCGAAACCTTCTAGAATCCCCATACAAATACTCTGAAACATTTCCTAACTTAGAAAATGATCCCCAATATATGAATCTTATTCTCCGGACAATTCCGGAGCTCCTCGTGACGTCCCGAATCCAATCCGAGACTCCGAACAACATTCGGTCTCCAATGCACATTCCATATCTACTTAAAACAACTTCAAACCTTAAGTGTGTCACCCTACGGTTCGTGAATATGCAGACATGATGGAGACACCTCTCCGATCAATAACCATCAGCGGGATCTGGAGATCCATAACGGCTCCCACATACTCAACGATGACTTTGTGATCGATAGAACCATTAACATACGAAACCAGTTCCCTTTGTCACGCGATACGCCTCTCATCTTCTTTGCATGTTTTACGTGGCTTGGGGCTTTCGAATAAGAACGGATCTTACCTACGAATATGAACCACAACATTGATACAAGTGCTATCAAGTGCAAAGTGTAGATTGGATCTATACTATGGTGGGAGAGACAGACACCCGCAAAGCCACTTGTGCAAAGAAAGTTACACGTCAAGCGTGGAGCAAGTCTCATGTGCGATGACATGTAAGGTTAGCCCCAGCCGCTTCATCCCACCATACCGCAAGATGCAAAGTACACAAAGCAAAAGACGGCACGAGCACCAATGCCCACAAAACCATTGTGTTCTACTCGTGCAACAAATCTACGCATAGACACGGCTTTGATACCACTGATGGGTTCGTAGCATGGAAAACAAAAATTTTCTACCGCAAGAATGAACAAAACCCAGATCTAATCTAGATAAAAGCCAAGATCTAATCTATTAGACATGTGCAACGAGATAGATCTGTACTAACCCTTGTAGATCCCAATAGCGTTACGAGATTGGATCTCGTGGTTGATGTAGTCGATCACTTGCCGATATCAAGATGGAGTAGACGATCCTTCCGGCGCTGCATTCCGGCAGCGCTTCCACAGTCGGTCACACGTGCGGAGTCGAAGTAGACCTTCCTCTCCCAGTTCCAGCGAGCAGCGGAGGTAGTAGATCTCTCCACGGAATCTCAGCAGCACGACGGCGTGGTAGTGGTGGTGGAGTAGAGAATTCTGCAGGGCTTCGCCTAAGCCTAAGCAGAAGAAAGGAGGAGGAGAGAGGTGGCTAGGGCAAGAGTGGAGAGGGCCAGGGGGTGGCGCCTCCACCCCTCTATTTAAAGGATGGAGGCGCCATGGGGAGGTGGAGTCCTTGTAGGACTCCCCTCTCCCTTGGCCGGCGGATCAAGGAGATGGGGGGAGAGTCCTACTCCGCAACGAATCCTTGTCTTACCCCACAAGGATTCCTTGATCCTTTCTTGGTTTTCAAGTAAACTCTAAGAAATCTTCCAGAACCTTCCGGAACATTCCGAAACCTTCTGGAATCCCCATACAAATACTCCGGAACATTTCCTAACTTAGAAAATGATCCCCAATATATGAATCTTATTCTACGGACAATTTCGGAGCTCCTCGTGATGTCCCGAATCCAATCCGAGACTTCGAATAACATTTGGTCTCCAACGCACATTCCATATCTACTTAAAACAACTTCGAACCTTAAGTGTGTCACCCTACGGTTCGTGAATATGCAGACATGATGGAGACACCTCTCCGATCAATAACCATCTGCGGGATCTGGAGATCCATAATGGCTCCCACATACTCAACGATGACTTTGTGATTGATAGAACCATTAACATACGAAACCAATTCCCTTTGTCACGCGATACTCTACTTATCCGAGGTTTGATCGTCGGTATCTCCATACCTAGTTCTACCTCGTTACTGATAAGTACTCTTTACTCGTTCCATGTTATGTCATCCCTTGTGACCCAGTCACATGCTTGCAAGCTAATTAGATGACATTCCACCGAGAGGGCCCAGAGCATATCTATCCGTCATATGGATGGACAAATCCCAATCTTGGTCCATGCGCTTCAACACATACTTTAAGAATACCCAATGACACCTTTATGACCACCCAGTTACGAAGCGGTGTTTGATGTCATCAAAGTACCCATCCGGTGATGGTGATTAACATAACCTCATGGTCGAAGGATTAGGTTACTATGTATTTTTAAAGCTTATAGCAAACGAACTTAATGACTTGATCTTATGCTATGCTTACTACGGGTGTGTGTCCATCACATCATTCTCCTAATGATATGATCTTGTTATTAACGACATCCAATGTCCATGATCAGGAAACCAAGATCATCCATTAATCAACAAGCTAGTTTAACAAGAGGCTTACTAGGGACTCTTTTATGTTTACAAAACACACAAGTATTAATGTTTCCGGTTAATACAATTATAGCATGGGATGTAAACATTTATCATAAACATAACGATATAATAATAACCACTTTATTATTGCCTCTTGGGCATATCTCCAACAATGCTATCATAATATCCTCGGGTAACAATGATTGATATGGTCTCACGGTCTAAGAAATAGGACACTAGGTCTATTATAATCATCGTAACTTGAACTTCGTGACATGATCGAGTCACGATGCTTAGGTTGGGTATAGCTCATCATCTCATTCTCGCAATGAGGTGACTCCATTGTCAACTGGCATAAATGCCGCATGATCAGGAAACCTTGATCATATGTTGACCAATGAACCGGTGACTAGAGTTTCACTAGGAACTCCTGGTTGTTTATATATCACACATGCATTGATGTTCCTATCAATATAGTTGTAGCATGATATAAAACTTAAACATAAACTTTATGAAATATGATAATAATCCATATTATTATTTGTCTCTATGGCATATTTCCAACAGTCTCCCACTTGCACTAGAGTAAAATAAACTAGATGCATTTGTTCCTAATCATTGGCACAATGTATCCCGGCACCTTTGATCATGATCGCTCATGGAAGAGGTTGAGTCTTGGGTCTAGACTTTTCAACACCGAAACCTTTGCAACTTACTAATGTCACCTTGATTGACATTAATACTTTATCATCACATGATAACATCTTTGTGTATGCATCATAGTCATGGCAACAGAATGAGGTCGATTTCAAGGATCCAACAGTGACGTTAGATCAACCACAACGAGCTTCTCATGGGCACTGTGCCCTGGGACACACATTTTGCATAAAGACGAATTAGTCTCGCCATAAAAATATGCATTACGTTAGGTACCCTTATCTTTTATTATAAATGTAATCATCGAAACACTAGTGCACTATATGTAACTTTTGATGTTTTACCACCTTGCTTCCTACTTGCTTCAGTTGGTATTATCGATACAGGAATTTTCAATCTTCTAAGGTTAACACATTCCCTTATAACATAACCCTTTATGTTTCAAGATATGTGCTGTCTACAAGATCACATATCGTTTCTAGCTAGTTTCGAAGTTTAGATATCGATCCCACAGGGAGCCGAAAGGTAAGTGTTTATTGATGAAGTCTTTGTCACACCCGAAGTTGTCACAGGTCTTCAAGTGAATTGACTTCAAGTGTTGAAATAAGAATGGGATTTTGATTAAATGCGATAGATTTAACTAGAGCTAAAATGTAATCTTTAGAAATATAATGCATAAAAGCAAAGAACGACTTTGCTTGTTTGTTGTTTCCTCCAGATGGCGAAAGAAGGCGTGGGGAGATTCAGTTCATGGTGATAGTGACTGTGCCAGGTGGATGAGTGGTAAATGTAACAATTATAATCTTATAGATATATGTGTAGGTGAGCAACCTATAATTATCCGGAACTCCACTTGGTAGATTTCATCCCAACTTCAATAATCCAACTAGTATGCTACCAAAACCATGGCCAGACACTAGACGATGAAGATTTAGGTCGCTTAGCGATTAAGCTCCTTGGATTGGCCGAATGCAATAAGCACAGTGGTTACTCGTTATCCTCGAGTCAACTAGCTTTCTATTGATATCCCCGTGTCACCCAGGGGTCACCGGTCCACTAGCGTACAAGATCTTCTCTATGTAGAACAAAGTATCATGTTGTCTGGGCCCTTAATTGGACAACAAGCATTAGGCATCCCATAGATAGTCAAGCACACATAATATAGTAATTAGAATCAATCAAAAACTAATGGAAAATATATGAAGGCACATCACATCTCACGAATCCCCTACATCTCCCACTCCCAAGGGAATTACTCACACATGAGAGAAGAATGGATCATTAATATAATCAAATAAAGGGAATTTCTTCTTAGTATTACTATGGAGATCCACAATAAGAATAGAAAAATATCCAACACAATTCAAGATGGGAAGAAACAATCTCAAACCCTAGTCTTGCAAGGTGGAGATCCCTCTCTCTCTCAAGTACAAGTAGTGGGTATGGGGGTGTATTGGCTAGGAGGTTGAAGATCGTGGAGCGAGATGAAGAATGTCTTCTCCTTCTTCTCCGGATCTCTTCTTTCTCCCTTCTGGATGGTATGGCACGTGCTATGTTCTGTTTTCTCCCCCTTCCCTTCAAGGAAGTTGTTCCTTTTGACAAGACAGAGGCGGCGGCAACTATACGGCAGGAACTATATCACCAAAAAAATATTCCCGTTGTATAGTTGCTCGTTAAAGATTTTGTGACCTCCCCTCGCGTGCTTCCAAAGTGGGACTTGCTTGTTTTCTCCAGAATATTGTATTTCTCTAGTTAAATCCTTTTGTTTTGTTGTTCAGAACCTGAAACACATATTAAAAACCAAGTTTTCTTTGCTACCGAAGTATTAGCGTTAGGTAAAACCAGAAAATGATCAAATCCAAGAGAAAACCTTCAATAAAATCCATACAAAATGTGTCGAATCTCACAACTATCAACTCCCCCAAGCGTAGATGTTGCTCGCCCCCGAGTGACAAGGAAATAAGGAAGAATAGCAGAGATTCGAGACTGAAAATAAAGGAACTCACAAGTTTGAATTGGTGTCAAATTCTTTTCTTCACAATTCCTGCAATCTTAAATATGATCATACAAGTATTCACAAGATTGCACTGAGTCCACTTCCTAACCATGTATATCTTGTTAGCAAACAAATCGTATGCCTAAGCAAGTGTCGAAAGTTTAGCTAGGAAGGTGAGCCAAATTCTTTTGGTGCCTCTCTTTGTTGAGAGATGAAAACTTTTTGTTCTTGTTCATTTAACCAATTAAGAGTACTCAAGTTGGCATCAAAACATTTAATTTAAGAACAACTCATCTACTCCCGTGTCAAATTTTGAAGACTCTTAAAGCAAATAAAATTACAACTAATGTTTTTGTATTTTTGGTTTAGGAATGCAAAACTGAAAATAAACATGCAATTTTTGAAGAAATAAAATTAATCAAAAGATGAAATAAAAACATGAATGCAAAGTTTGGAGGTTTTCAAACCTCCCCCAAGCTTAGGTTATTGCCAGGATCAGTTGTTGCCATCATTTGGTGGCTAGTGCAGATACTGCTGGTAGAAGTCGGGGAAGTGGGTCATGAAGTGACTGAAGTTGTGAGTCAAATTGTTCACATCTTCATTCACATCTTGATGTGTGTGGTCGATCTCCCCAACACGCTGGTTGAGCTGCTGGAACTCCTAATAGGGGATGTAGTCGTACCCCTGTTGTGGACAGTTGGGCCATGGTTCCCAGGCTCCTCCTGGCTGCTGCTGTCCTTCCCAAGCAGGGTTGTGTCCCTGCACTTCCTCCTACTCCTGCGCCTACTCATCCTGCTATCGTTCATGTTCCTCTTCCTCGGGCTGGATCTCGGCCAAGATCTCCATTATTGGGTCCTTGGTGAGGATCCAAGCGTTCTTCTCCACAATCGAGAAGGCTTGGAGGAATGGCAACTGAACCTTCTCTCCTGTGCATCACCAAGATAATTGAATTGATATGCTCGGAGCCTCCGGTTAGCATGGTAAACACCAATGAACCCACAAGCAGACAAATACTCGACGTCCATAAGTTTGGAGCCGTCAACAGGTTCCATAACAGGTAGTAAAATGTTTAATGCATAGGCAAGGTGGGTTTACCAAACCACCAATGTGAATATCACCTTTGGTCTTGTTGCTTTGCTGGCAAAAGTGCTGGATGAGTAGAGCTACATGACTGGGGCTTTGCGGTGCATTGAGGAAGAGAGCCTTGGTGATCATTGCCATGTCTGCATTGGCCATGGAGCCAGTATCACCTCTCCCTAGTAGTGTGTTGGCGAGGAACAGAGCATAGTAGCGAATGGTTGTGTTCTAGATGGTGGACATCTTGATAAAAGTGACTGCCACCATTAACAGAAATAACCTCCCAAGTCTCTCCACTTGTGACGCTTTCTCCCTATGGTCATCGTAGAAGGAGGCAAGGAACTCATGGGTGAGCTCAGCGTAGGTGTCATGGCTTGCGAAGCCAAGTACTGCCAACCCCGACCTGTTGCACATGAGGTCAAATTCCGCCTTCAACCTGCCGCGGTGAGAAAGTTGTGGTCGGCCCAACGTGTGGGCAGCACCCTCCTTGATGAGACAATATCCATCTTGGAGTTGCGTGGAGCTCGGGCCCCCGAGCTGGAGCACCCTCCGCGTTGGCGCTTGCTCGAACGAAAGAGGCTACTGATTTTGTTCATCATGATGCACTGAAAAATTTCACCATAAAACTTTAGGCATATAGTTTCTATATGATATATGAACAATTCTACGTGGAAAAATTCAATGTGAGAAATTAATAGGAAAAACAAAATAAGCTTGAGTTCATCCACTAGATCAATGCGAGAGTTTCAACCATGGAAATCTGAAAATAAAGCATGGATAGGGAGAGAAACATACAGATCTGTTGATTCCCCCACTCAAACAAACGAAATCCGCAAAGAATCAAGAGTTCTAGGTGGATTTTGAGAGGTCTTGAGAGAGAATATTAGAGAAGTAATGAGGAGAGGAGGAAGACCTAGCCGCCCCGGTGAGATTTTGTGGTCGCACCAAACTATACGGCCAGAACTATATAGGTGGGTGATGTTGCTCCACCCGTATAGTTGCGGCGGTGCCGGCAACTAGGGTTTCTTTATACAGGAAACAACTATACGGCCGGATCACAATGTTCCTGCCGTATAGTTGGTCGTTCAACTGTCTGTCTCTCGAGATAAATTTCTAAAACTAGCATCGATATCTATACGACCGGAACTATACGGCCAAAAAATTTATTCTCGTAGTATAGTTGTTCGTTAAACTCCCTGTACTTTTGGAATAAAATTCTATGAAGGCATCGATATCTATACAACCGGAATTTTTATTCCCGCCGTATAGTTGGTCGTTAAACTCTAAGTACCTTTCAGAAATTTTTGTATGAAGGTATCGATATCTATACGGCCGGAATTTTTATTCCCATAGTATAGTTGGTCGTTAAACTCTTTGTGCCTTCGAAGAAAATTTGTTCATGACAAAGATAACTATACGACCAGAATTATACGTCCAGAATTTTTATTCCCGCCGTATAGTTGGTCGCTAAACCATCAGTAGTCATCAAAAGATTTCTATTTCTTCGAGGATACCTTCTTATCCAATAACTTAGTGAAATACCAAGTTTTTAACAGAAAAATGATTGTAAAAACTGTCGACCAACATTAGCATATTAAAAGAAAATTTTAGCTTCTGTAAATAGAAAACTCAAACTTTTATTCTTATTATTATTCTCTACTCAGTCAGTCAACATTTCTACTACTTTTTGACATATGCATCTTCACTGGCGCGCTTCCGCAAGAATGTCTGTGAAAAAGTGGTGGGAATGCGATGAACATCTTATTCTCTATTCTACTAAATTGGCGAAAATGGGTTGACTCCCATTAAACATTTATTGAAAATGGTTGAATAACTCAACCTCTTCTCTCTTCTCGAATTCTTACCTTTGGTTGCCCCTTATCAATGGCACTTACCACATGAACTTGTTTTGCCGGTGGAACATATATTTCTCCTGCTTCTAGCTTCTTTGGAAAATACCGAAAGATTTTAGTATCATAAACATTGAAGATTATCTTTCCTTCTGCATAATCTACTGAAGCACCTGCAGTACTGAGGATGGGTCTTCCAAGTATTATAGATAATCTTTCATCTTCTGGCATTTCAAGAATGATAAAATCAGTGGGAATAACATGCTCATCTATCCTAAGTAAGACATCCTCAATCATACCAACAAGTTGTTTAGTGGACTTGTCAGCCATCTGTAAATTGATAGTAGTAGGAGAATACTCCCCTAATCCTAACCTTTTATAGAGGGAGTATGACATTACACTAACTCCTGCTCCAAGATCACATAAGGCATTGTGAATATCTGTTTTACCTATTGAGCATGAAATAGTTGGTATTCCAGGATCTCCAGACTTAGACAATAGCTTCCCGTTAGCAGGATAGCTAGTACCATGGCAACAATTTTAGTTATTTCTTTCTTTCTACTAAGAATATCATGAAGGAATTTACCACAAGTAGGAACTTTGATTGCATCCGCAAATGGGAATTCCAAACGAATGTTACTAAGTGCCTTAGTAAGAGAATTATAAATTACCTCATCTGGTGCTTTCTTTTTTCGATCTGGATAAGGAAGCTTTTTCTCACCTCACTTACTCTTGTCTTTTACCTTTTGGGGGAGGTGGGCCAGGCTCTTTTGTTGATTTCTTTTGTGGTTGCTTATTGGTTTTGTTCTTTTCTACTACAACAACTTCATCTTCTTTACTTATTTCTTTATCTTCTCTTGGATCAACCTTCTCTGCATTAGAGTCATAATGATCATCCTGTGCATCATTGTGGTCCTCCTTGGTTTGCTCTTGCGTCTCAATTTCATCTTCCGGATCCACCAACATATCATCTTCTTGACTTGCTTCGAGCAAGGCTTTTTCCTTGCGCTCTTTTTAGCTTCGTATTCAGGTGGTCCTAAGGGTCCTGTAACAACTGCACCCCTTCTTGTGACAACATTAGTAGAAATAGGAATATATTCGTCTTCACGAAGAAAAATTTGATAACTAGAAGCTATTTGTTCGCACTGGGTTTCAATCATACTAAGATACTTGTGAAATAGTTTTATTTATTGGCCAATCTCATCATAAATTTCAGTGAGTTCCACCAAAATCTTTTTGTGTTTTTGGAAATGCTTATGCAGGTTATTATGAGATTTTACTTGTCAATGTTTTAATTCTTGAATTTTTTTCTGGCTTCGTCTTCTGCAGTTAAAACTTGTAACAAATGCTCTTTGTTTTCCTTAGCAAGTTCAGAATGTATACCTTTTTTCTTTCATAGTTTTGCGTACCTCAAGTATACGATCAGGAGTTATCCGAAGTATCCCCTTCTCCGGCTTAGTGCCAAAATGAGGATTATATAAAGAATCATTCTTAGCCCTTATAGACATTAATTCCAAACATTCTTTAATAGTTAAAGTATTTATTGATCCTCCTGCTGAGAAGTCAAGTAATTCTCTGCATTGAGTATTGAGACCATGGTAAAATAAATGGCAGATTGTTAGTTCAGAATAGCCATGATTAGGAATACTATTGATCATTCCAAAGAATCTTTCCCAGGCTTGTGGGTAGTTTTCTCCCACGTTCTGACTAAAGTTGCCTATGTTCTTTCTTAGTTCAGTTACCTTTTTAAAAGGAATAAACCTGTTGATGAATTTAACAATGCAGTTTTCCCAACATTTAATGTAACAGTGAGGGAGAGAATATAACCAGTCTAGAGCTTTACCTTTAAGAGACCATCGAAATAATTTAAGATGAGAAAAGTATCTTGGAAAACCTTTTGGTCCAAGCGATGTTATCACATCATCAAACTCTCTTATATGTCTTCCTGGATCTTCATCTTCCCTTCCACTGAAAGCTTTCTCCTACAAAATTTTAATAATTCATCCATCAAATCGATATTCTCTAACTCCAGGATTAGGGAACTCTATTGGTTGTTTAAGAAATTCAGAACTTGGAGAACTGTATTCCCTGAGAGTTTTCTCAGGTTTCATAGGAGTTGTCCTGTAAATAGACATGATTTCCCTAATATCACTCAGGTTTTCAACTTCAACTTTATTTGATCTTAAAAGTTTTTTCAATAATTTCTTCACGCCTCTAAGCAGGCACACACTCAATATAATCCGGCAGGTAGGTCCTACCAAAGCATGTAGACCCTTTGTCTCCTAAGGAGAACATTTTGTGGTAGCAACACCTAAAATGTCAAAAGACAAACACTTAGCGCTTAGCTCCGTGGCAATGGCGCCAGAAAATAACTTGATGTCTACAAGAGCACATATCGTTTGTATCTAGTTTCGAAGTTCAGATATCGAAGTTCAGATATCTAGCTTGGTGTCTGCAAGAGCCCAAAGGTAAGTGTTTATTGATGAAGTCTCTATTACACCCGAAGTTGTCACAGGTATTCGAGTGAATTGACTGCAAGTGTTGAAATAAGAATGGAATTTTGATTAAATGCTATAGATTTAAATAGAACTAAAATGTAAACTTCAGAAATGTAATGCATAAAAGTAAAGAACGACTTTGGTTGTTTGTTGTTTCCTGCACATGGCGAAAGAAGGCACGGGGAGATTCAGTTCATGGTGATAGTGATTGTGCTAGGTGGACGAGTGGTAAATGTAACAATTATAATCTTATAGATATATGTGTAGGCGAGGAACCCATAATTAGCCGGAACTCCTCTTGGTAGATTTCATCCCAACTTAAATAATCCTACTAGCCTTCTACCAAAACCATGGACAAACACTAGATGATTAAGACCCTTCAGGTCACTTAGCGATGAAGCTCCTTGGATCGGACTAATGCAATAAGCACAGTGGTTAATCATTATCCTCGAGTCAACTAGGTTTCGATTGATATCCCCGTGTCACGCGGGGGTCGCCGGTCCACTAGCGTACAAGATCTTATCTATGTAGAACATAGTATAATATTGTCTGGACCCTTAATTGGACAACAAGCATTAGGCATGCCACACATAGTCAAGCACACATAATATAGTAATTAGAATCAATCACAAACTAATGGAAAATATATGAAGGCACATCACATCTCACCAATCCCCTACATCTCTCACGCCCAAGGGAATTACTCACACATGAGAGAAGAACGGATCATAAATATAATCAAATGAAGGGAATTAGTTTTGGTATTACCGTGGAGATCCACAATAAGAATAGGAAAATATCCAACATAATTCAAGATGGGAAGAAACAATCTCAAACCCTAGTGTTGCAAGGTGGAGATCCCTCTCTCTCTCTCTCTCAAGTAGTGGCAATGGGGGTGTATTGCCTAGGAGGTCGAAGATCGTGGAGCGAGATGGAGAACGTCTTCTCCTTCTTCTCTGGATCTCTTCTTTCTCCCTTCTGGATGGTATGGCGGCTGTTGTGTTCTGTTTTCGTCCCCTCCCCTTCACGAAAGTTGTTCCTTTTGACAAGACAGAGGCGGCGACAACTTTACGACGGGAACTATATGGCTGGAAAAATATTCCCACCGTATAGTTGCTCGTTAATGCTTCTGTCAGCTCCCCTTGCATGCTTCCAAAGTGGGACTTGCTTGTTTTCTCCAGAATATTGCATTTCTCTAGTTAAATCCTTCTGTTGTCGTTCAGAACCTTAAACACATATTAAAAACCAAGTTTTCTTTGCTACTGAAGTATTAGTGTTAGGTAAAACTAGAAAATGATCGAATCTGGGAGAAAACCATCAATAAAAGCCATAAAAATGTGTTGAATCTCATAGCTATCAATATGTCATCCTTCATAGATTTGAAAACATGTCTACAGTTCTTATCAGACACCATGGACAAAATTAGCTCAACTTTCCGTGATTCATACTTAATCACTTTTCAAATGTTCCTTCTTGGATCATATATTATGTTAAGTTGTCATTATAGTTATTCAAGATAGAACCTATGTCTCAACATAGTGGATGACGATCATCCTTTTCTTTCTTTCAACCATTGATGTTTAACTTAATGATATTCCTAATTTGAGTGACCAAGAACCATTCCTTAATCAATTCCTATTCCAAAACTCTTTTCAGAATCTTTTTTAGGAATACAACATAATATCGTAACATACTTAATTTCAACTTCTAATCCCTATAAATCATTATTTATCGGTACTTGTGCTTTTATTCTTAATGTGTTGTACACAGTTAAGAATCAATCATTAAGCTCCCACTCAAAATATGTTCCCAATATATTTAAGTCCGAGACTTATATCGCTCCCACTCAAAAATATATCATTTGCATATTGTTTTAGAAAGACTTTTACAGCTCCCACTCAATTTTATGCAAATTACATATCCTCTCACTATTTTGAATGACTTCAAAATCCTTTGATCAATTATCAAACTAAGAGTTTTATTACGAGATGGTAGTACCTTACTAGTATCAAATCCACTAGACTTTTCAGCACTTCTGAATCAAATTCTTTTGAATTTGTCCAATACATTGTTCATTACAAATCATGCCTTTGTCATTCACCTTTCCATGATGACTTTCGAGTCATTTGGAAAATTCAAGTAACCCTTTACTTGTTAAGATTCAGCAATGAATTGCTTTCTAATCTTAAGTGAATTTTGCCTCTAGGATTTCTCATAATTTTAGTTTACCATTATTTCCTTCATAGTTCATAGGTATGCCATATTCCGGTAACATGACAAATGATGCACAAATGCATAAGCTTTCTCGAGAATGCACCAAAATTCAAGAAACACTAGTTTTGCCTTTCTTTTGGTTCCAGCCATCGATTTCATATTCATATTTTCCAATGAATACTCTACAAGGACTTGTAAGCTATTGTTTTGGTGATATCAAATAAATCAATAAACTTTCATGACGATCCATACAATATATGGCGCCAATCTCACAAATTCAGATTGTTCACTCTATATACTAATTGAGTGTTTACTATTTCTAACTAATGGTCTTTACATTTACACTACAACGATTTATTCGGTGCCATATATCCACCCACTTAATAATTGATATCACATTGTGATGCTTTGCACTATGTCATATCAAATGCATTGCATTTCATAATTTTCTTATGCCAATCTTATAATATCGAATTTCATTACTATTGATCAAATCATAGTAATTAGATTCCTTTTATATTTAATACCCATGCATGATGAAATATTTTGATCATATCAAATAGTTTCATGCTCATGTTTTCCTTTGGTAAACTGTTTTACAAATTCAAACAATCACAAAATGATAATCACCACTTCGTTGAAATATGATACATCAAGAATGTATTCTCCTTCAACAATTCATCAAACACGGTGTTTAAGTTATCTTGCCGAACTTGGGCATGATTCATATGTGACAAGAAATCAAATGACATCACATATTATCAACATAACTTCGAATTTAAACAACGGTTTCGTTCAAAATGAATATATCATTAA
This sequence comes from Avena eriantha, assembly GCA_910589775.1. Classification (NCBI taxonomy): domain Eukaryota; kingdom Viridiplantae; phylum Streptophyta; class Magnoliopsida; order Poales; family Poaceae; genus Avena; species Avena eriantha. The sequence goes on along the minus strand of OU342744.1, from coordinate 296,168,225 downwards.
GTTGGGTATTCTCGAGGCATTTTCAATATTTTACAAATGTTCACGCATTATCAATTAGTTTCACAACAAGGATAATTCACACATAATCGAATAACATATGAATGCAAATAGAAATCATTCATAGAAGCAGAACAACAGTTTGTTACAAACTCATATGAATAACTATCTCACGAAGTGTGAGACACACTAAAGAAGTTCACAATACATCGATTACAATAATCATCCAAAAAAGATAAACTAAATGATAAATGTCGAGGGAGAGTGTCGTTAGCCATCATCATCATGCTCGCCATCAACATGCAACGTCACCTCCTCTCCAGCAAGAAGCTCTCATGCAGAAGGACTTGTTTTCACCAAAATAGAACAAGTATCAAATACTTTAACACTGCAACAAGTCTTTGCAAGATTATAAAATTTATAAAACTGTATATCAAATATATACCTTTGTCATCGATGACCTCTCCAGCAATGGGTTCAACCTTCACATTCCTGAAATGTCTTAAGAACTCGTGGAAATCATGTATTTCCCCATCACCTCTTTGTTGGGTTTGCAGGATAGAAAAGAAAAAATTCCTATGATGGGAACTATTATAGGCCAAGATCTATCTACTAGATACAAGCAACGGGTGCATATACATCCATAGAGAACATACCCTCGAAGACCGACAAAGTGCAACGAGATGGAACTCGTGGATGATGTAGTCGAACTCTTGCCGATCTCAAGATCGTGTGGAAGTCCTAGAGCTGCAAATCGGCAGCGCATCCGTCCTCGCACACATGTTCAAGCCACCGAACAACCTCCACCTCCTCGCTCCAGTGATGCAGCGGAAGCAGCAACTCCTTCCAAACGAAATGCCACCAGGAACATGTATCTCGCTAATCCGAGACCATGGGGAATAATTATAGAGAGTGAGAGAGGTTCTTCATGAGGAGTTGTGCTTTGAGAGGGAGGAGAGGGGGCTCTCCCCCTCTCATGGCTGGCGTCCAAGGGGGTACCCCCATCTCTTACTCATTCATGTGGTGGAAGCTCCACTCACATGAATTTTCCCTCCACTCAAAATCCCACTCACATGCATTAAATTTCCACCAAATTTAATGCAACTCTCATTTAATAAAACTCTTCTATTTTTTCAGAATTTTGTTAATTACTTTAATTAACAAACATTCACATAAAACCCCCTGCAACATTTCAATACCACATGTAGAACCAATTTCAGCAATTTCACCCGAAACAATTTTGGTGTCCATTCAAATAATTCCAGCGCTTTGCAATTCTTTCGTCTAGAACATATTTTCTCCAAATGGTGTTGGCAACCCTTAAGTGTGTCACCCTATGGTTCAAAAATAATGCATACATGATCGAGACCCCTCTCAAATCAATAATCAGAAGCGGGACCTGGAGATCCGTACTGACTCCCACACATTCAACGATGACTTTTGTAATCGAGAGAACCTTCAACGATAGTAACTAAATCCCTTTGTCTTGTGATATATTACATGTACGAGATTCGATCATCAGAATCTTAATACCTAGTTTGATCTCGTTACCGACTTGCACTCTTTTCTCATTCACATGATATAACATTCTAGTGATTCACATCACTTGCTTGCAAGCTATCTTAATGTGATATCATAGAGAGGGCCCAGAGTATATTTATCTGTCATTGAGATTGAAAAATTCCACTCTTGATCCATGAGCCTCAACATAAAACCTTCGAAATACCCAGACCCATCTTTATAGTCACCCTTTTATGGTGTGATGTTTGATGTTATCAAAGTATTCTTATGGTGTTAGCAATTAACATGATCTCATGGTCTAAGGATAAAAATTACTTCGTATGATGTTATAGAAATATAAACATAATGAATTTGATCGTAATGCTATACTTCGGATGAATGTTCATTACATCATTCACCAATGTTGTGACCTTGTTATTAACAACATCCAATCTCCATGATTAGGAAACCTTGATCATCCTGTTAATCAATGAGCTAGTTTATAGAGAGGCATAACTAGGAACTTTCTATTTATTTCTTAAACACACATGTATTAAGGTTTCCATATTAATAAAATTATAGCATGCAAAATAAACATCTATCATATACTTGGAATACATATAATAACAACTTTATTATTGCCTCTCAGGACATATTCCCTTCAGTATCCCACTTACACCAGAGACAATAATCTAGTTTACATAGTGATAAATCTAACAGCCATGGAGTTCTAGTATTGATCATGTTTTTCCCTAGAAAGAACTTTAGTCAATGGATCTACTACATTTAGGTCCGTGTGTACTTTACAAATCATTACATCTCCATCCTTGACATGCTCGCGGATGGAGTGAAACTGATGCTTAATATGCTTGGAATTCTTGTGAGACCTTGGTTCCTTAGCGTTGGCTATGGCTCCATTGTTGTCACAATAGATCACCATTGGGTCCAACGCACTAGGAACCACACCTAGTTCCATTATGAACTCCTTCATCCAAACTGCTTCCTGCGCCGCTTCTGAAGCAGCAACATATTCCGCCTCCGTCGTTGATCCAGCCACCATAGGTTGTTTGGAACTCGTCCAATTAACTGCTGCTCTGTTCAAGAGAAATACGTATTCAGATTGAGACTTAGAGTCATCTAGATCGGTGTCAAAGCTATCGTCAACATAACACTTAGTGATGAGGGTTTAACTCATCAATGCCCATTGTTATGGACTTGGGTTTTGGAGAAGGAGGGAACGCTGGAAGCATCAATTAGCTAGCAAACAAGCACACAGGGACGCAAGATTTACATAGGTTCAGGCCTCGTAGAGGTCACTACTCCTGCTTGTCTGCTCTTCGAATTAACAAAGGAATCGAAGATTACAGGGGTGCGCAGATGCAATCTGGCAAGAGTTGTGGAAGCTAGGGTTGCGTGTGTCCTCCTCGCCGCCCCCTCCTAGCCTTTATATAGATAGGCTAGGTCTCGGGTAGCAGGTCGAGTCGGTTACATATTAGGGTTTTCCCTTTAAACTTTCTATCTTTAAACTTCTTCTTGTCTCGCAAGTCATCGAGAGTCCGTGGGCCACTCGAAGTCTTCATTGGGCCATGGCAACACCGTGGGCTTCCACCGTATCTGGACCGTATATACCACACTCGAGTACCTGCAGGGTATACCCATGTTAGTAGCCCCCGAGTGTCCAGTGGAATCGCAGATTCGACTGGGACTTTACGAAGCCTTTCGAGTGCATGACTGAGTATTTTTCGAGTGTTCTATTTATGTCATAGGGATTGTTGATATGCGTGCCTGATTTAACCGATGTATCGGTATCAGTTAACTACCTTAGGGCAAAATAACGCAATCTACTCGAACTCGAGTCCCCGGACTCGAATTCGGAAAAATGCTGGTGTAATTCGACTTAAGCCGTGGAGGTCTTATAGGAGTCGAATTCTAGTATAAGGGTGTGAGCACTCGACGCGTCCGTCAAGACATGTTCATCGTACCTGTAGGCACAGATATATTTCTGGTAGTGCGCAGCAAATGCGTTGCTAGACCTTATTCATGTCTTATCTTCACGCTGCAAGCGCGACATCCAAATTTTTTCATCACGGAGATGATTCGCCATAGACTTCGAGTGTGGATGTTATCAACACACAGTACGATGTACAAATAATCATAGGGTGCGCGACCAGCGCTCCCTATGGGAGTAGCCCCCGAGTTCCTGGTTGTCGTCTTTTGTTTGCTTGTTTCAGTCGAATTTATTTCCAGCGCTCCCTATGGGAGTAACCCATGACTCATCATTGAATGGTTGGGTAAGTATTGAATGTCCATATTCCTGCATTAAAAGAAAATCATAGGGTGTGTGACCAGCGCTCCCTATGGGAGTAGCCCCCCGAGTGCTTGGTGGAGTCGAAGACTCGAGCAAGGACTAAAGTAGTCGAAGTCTTCTAGTCTTCAATTTAATGACATCAGCGCTGACAATGTGATGACCTCAATTGCCCGCGTGAGTGGCTTTGACGGGATGTGACGAGCGGTGGGTCCCATTTTCTGACCCTGACTTGACCGGGCATGCGTAATCTTTCGTTTTAACTGCGCCTCCAAGATTTCTGCGCGTAATGGAGGTAGTGGGGACGGTTCGTGTTTTACTCTCTCCACGTGTCGGTCATGATGTGCGCCACGCGTCCAATAGGGTTTCTGCTGGCCGTTGGATTGCATCTACCAGGGGGTTAAGTAGCAGCGCATTTGCGGTAATTTCCCATCTGCTCTTTTTCTACTTTGTGCCTCCATCGCCATTGCTGCTGCTCTCTGCCTCCTGGAGTTTCATCCCGTTCACGGCACTGGACCAACTCCATGTGTTTTCGAGTTATTTTCTCCGCTCGCATTGCCACCGCAAGATGGGGAATAAGAAGGGAGGTGCTACCGCTGAGTCCGCCGCCACCATTGCTGCTGCCAAGAAGAAGGATGGCTCCGCCGTTGCGGGCACCAGCACCACCGTCGCCGGGAAGAAGAAGGGCGCGGGCACCCGCATCACCAATGGCGCATGGCGCGCGTCCATCATCAAATCGTCTGAGCTTCGTCTTCTTCGTCAGAATGGAGTTCTATCTCCCATGGTTGGTGACTCACGAGTGCCGAGCGACGAGGTAACTCCTTGTCCTCCTGCTGGGTTTCGGGTGATGTTCCTAGAGTTCATCGTCCGCGGTCTGTCTCTGCCCCTGCATCCTTTCTTCAGGGCCTCCTTTGTTTCTATGGGCTCCAGCTGCATCAGCTGTCCCACAAATCTATTCTCCACATCGCCTGCTATATTACACTTTGCGAGTGCTGGCTCGGAGTCGAGCTACACTTTGGTCTTTTCAAACGGCTTTTCAAGCTGAAGCATCAGTCAACATCTGGCTCCGTAGTCTATGACGTAAGAGGCTGCGGGGTCCATGTCGACTCCTTGGTCACATAGTTCGATATCAAGCTCATGGCGTCCGTCCAAGGGTGGAGGGACAAGTGGTTCTACATCCGTGACTAGAAGGCCAACGGAGAATACTTGGGACTCGCGCCTTTTGATCGCGCGACGCCGTGCAGGAGGAGGCATTCTTGGAAGAACATGGTGATGCCCAGCGAGTCTGAGGAGACAGATGTGCTGTGCGAGCGCGTCTGCGACCTCGAGAGTCGCATGGGTAAAGAAGAGGGAGGTTGCACCCTCATTCGCACATGGTTGCGCCGTTGCATCCGGCCTCTGCAGGCTAGAATCCACCCTATGTTCCAATGGGCTGGTGCGGACGATTTCACTCGCGTATCTGTCGATGGCATTTCCACGAGTGAAGTAGATAAGAGGGTGTGATTGCTGACCAAGTACACTGCCAAGGATGTACTCCCCAGTGAACTAGTCGTACCTCCATTCAATGCTTCTAACCCTCCTCCTGAGGTATGGTTGTGCTACGAAGTAGCTTTATTTGACGAGTGCTTCATTTTCGTGACGGGTGCTAACTTGTTTTCTGTATGTAGGATTGGAAGGTGTCTCCCAGTTTGCCCCCTCTTCCTGAGGGGGTTATTCCTCGCGAAGTAGATGAAGAGGACGAGTCGGAATCGACCGTCCCATTTGAAGAGGAGGAGGAAGCCCCCGAGTCTAGCAGTTCGGACACTCGCAAGCGTTCGCGTAGAAAAGATTCAGATGCGTCGTCTCCTTCAAATCCACGAGGCCCAGTTATTGGTGCGGAGTCGCCAATTCCTGCTATTCCTGTGAGTTTGATGGCGCCATCTGCCCGCAAGAAGATGCGGCTGCCGAAGGAGTCGTTGGAGTCGGAGGACCAAACCTTCGATTTTGATAAGTTTGACTGGTTAGTATACAATTCTCATATCGGTTCTTTTTGGAGTTGCATTTCCTGATGTTAGTTTTGTTCTGTAGTCAACCGGCATCGTCATCTTCTGGCGATGTCTAATTTTTTAAGGAATCTGGAGTCGCAGACTCCAAGGCCACGGAAGTGGCTGAACGAACTCCATCCCCTCCATTGGCGGCCCACTCCGGGCAGAATTCATCAAGTTCTCCACACGCTGTAGAGCACCAGATGGTTGTCCGGGCGACTGCGTGGCAATCGACTTCGGAGTCTCTGGAGGAGCACGTATGTGTGATGTTGCTTTTACTTGCAGTCGAATTAGTCATCCATGCTATCTTCTAATCCTTTTGTTTTTCTCATGTTACAACTTATTGTGAAGGAAGTTGCTCGCCTGGCGGAGCAAGTACTTGCAATGGGTCGCCAGCATGCATTGCTGGACAATCACCAGCGCGTGGTTGAAAGTTAGTGTTTTTTGCTTCTTCTTCTTCTTCTTCTTCATCCTTGTGATATTTTTATATACTCGATTGATGATCCATCTTGTGTGTTTTGCAGCTGAGCATAACGTGCTTCTTCATGAAGCCGCTTCCCTTGAAAAGATGCTCGCCACGGCGGTGAAGAGTTGCGATGAGACAGTCGCTGCGCTTGATGAATCGCAGAAACGCGAAGAGGATTTGTGTGCCTCCATCGCTACTAGGGAGAAGTTGTTCGAAGAACAACTCTTCTCGATTGCCAAGGCTCTTTCAGGTATTCTTTCATCTGAATTTCCATTGTTTCCTTTCTTTCGACTTTGTTATTGGGGTGAATTTTTTCTAACACTTTGATCTATGTAGATGCTGGTGGTCTGAGCTTCGACGCCCAGGCTCTTCGTCGCGATGATGCTTTGGCAGGCGTCGTCGCGGCAGTCGAAGACCGCAACACTTCCATTCAAGGAACGATGACCAAAGCTAAGGGTGTACTCAGTCGCATCCGGGAGGAGTTGGAGCCCAAAGCTGAGCTGATCGAGAACGTGGATGACCTAGTGGAGTCCCTTGCTGGAGGTATTCCTGTGGGCTTCAAGAACTCGCTTCCTGCGGCTGGCTCTTCCATGTCACTCGCTATGGTTCAAGCCCATGGCATGGAGGTGGATCCCGTTGCGGTCTCCAAAGGGATGCCTATCGGCGCAGATGGTCAACAGGTAGTGTTTGCTCCTTTTGCAACTGCCTGTGGCAAGTACGTGCCTCAACTCATCGACACAGTCGCCAAGTACTCTGAGGAGCTGCAGCGAGCTAAGAAGGGGGCGAAGGCTACGGCGTCAAGGGCTGGCGGGAAGTCTGTGGCGTCTGATACTACCACGGACTCAATGAGGCCCCCAAAACCAAAGGCCAAGTCGAAGAAGCAGGCTGCTCCTTAGTAGTTATATTTGTAATAGTTGATAGCTCGACTCCTTTTGTTGAAGACATGCTCCTGGCTGAGTGTCTCTGTGAATACTTTTGCTACGTTTGAATGCACTTGAGTTTTTGTCTATGTGTTGTTTGGTCCCTTATTTTCTCTTGCTTGGCTTGTGATAGGGTACATCGAGTGGTCCTTCGAGTGAGCCTCGGGAGCTGTCCCTGCTTTCGCGATACCTTAGCGTAGTCGCACTCAAGGGTGGATGAGCTGTCCCTACTTTCGCGACTGCGCGATCGCGTTAAGCAGCTGGAACGCGAACTGCCCGTCCTCCGCGGTAACGCGGATATATGGAAGTCGAGCGCGGAGAAGGCCACCGCCCGAGAGAAATATCTACTAGGGGAGGTGGCGCATCTGGGTGACCAGTTCAAGTGTTAGTTTTCTGCCTCCTTATATTTTCTTGTAGCCAATCGCGGCAGCTTGTTGTCTTCATACTTTTGCCTCTTGCTTGGTATAGTTGTCAACGCGCGTCATCCACATGATGAGAAGGACAGGATCGCCATTCGCATGAATGACCTGACCCAAGAACAGCTTCAGGAAAGTGGGTACTTCTGGGTGGATCGTGATCACGCAATCGCACTTGCGACCCTGTAGGATCGTGCCTCGCGAGTGCTTCATTTTCTGAAGAAATCGTAATCATGCTTAAGGAATATCTATCAGATGATGTTTCCGTTGGACGTCGTTCCCTCAAGCCTGCTGGCTCTCCTTGCTAAATTTCAAGAATTGAGTGGAGTCCGCGAGTGTGTGCGGCAACAGTTAGTGGCTGGTGCCAAGGCCGCGTTGTCGCTGGTGCGACTTCATAGGCCTGATGTTGATGTTGCAGCTGTTGCTGCTGGTTCGCCGACTCCACCGGCAGGTTCGACCTGGAATATGGTTCCTCATTACCAGGCGGTGGATCTCCCAGCGGAGGAAATTTTCGACTTCTTCGAGGAGCAGACAAACGTTCTTCTGTTGCAACAGTAGTTTAGCTTATATCCTGCACATAGGTATACCAGTGTTGTAAAGTTCGTATGTATGTTGTATATAATTGATTAATATTGATATGTAAGGAGCTTGCTAGCTCGTATGTTTTGCCAGTGCGTTGCACTGTGCGATTCCTTTTCGTTAGCCTGATTTGTGTTTATCTCAGCACCTTGCCAACCTTCCAAGTGCGTTGAAGCTGGGTTGGTTTTTGTCAAGGGTTCGATTATTGCGTCTGCTACTCCGGATATCACGTTTTGTTCGTAGAATAGTTGTGTAAAGGGTGCGCAGCCCCCGAGTGGTATAATGGATAGAAAAACACAGAGTTTCGAGGCACTTAGATTTATTTATTTGCAGAATCAGTACGAGGTATAATGTGTGGCTAAGTAGCCTTGGCTGAATAGCCTTATTTGTAATGTATGAAAGAAAAGACGACTAAGGGTAGAAGCGCCGCAACTGCGCGACGTTCTAGGGGTTGGAGTATGCGACTCCTGTCTCGAAATCGTTGAGGCGATAGGCGCCACCTGGGATTACTTCTGTAATCACGTATGGTCCTTCCCAAGGGGACTCGAGCTTGAGATGCCCTTGCTGTTTTAGTCGCAGGACATAGTCTCCTTTGACGAAGGTCCTAGGGCGTAGCCTTCTGCTGTATTAGTTGCCTAGGTTCTGTTGGTAGATCGTCGATCTTTCTGCTACCATTTCCCGTGCCTCATCAACGAGGTCGACAAAGTCTTCGAGTGCAAGATTTTACTCCTGCTCGCTGTAAGAGACCACTTGCGGTGCTTTGTATCGTACTTCTGCGGGTAGCACCGCTTCAGCACCATGCACCATGAAGAATGGGGTGTATCCCGTGGCACTGTTTGGGGTTGTGCGTAGGCTCTAGAGTACGGATTGTAGCTCATCTGGCCAGCATCCTGCGGCTTGTTCGAGTGGCCTAAGGAGTCGCTTCTTGATTCTGCCATAGACGAGCCCGTTGGCCTTTTTGACTTGACCGTTGGTCTATGTATGAGCTACGGAGGCATAGCTTACATTGATTCGCAGGTTTTCGCAGAAACCCTGGAACTCCTTAGAGGTGAAGTTCGTTCCATTGTCCGTGATGATGCTGTGCGGCACTCCTAAGCGGTAGACAATGGACTCGAAGAACTTGACAGCACTGGCCCCTAACTGGTTTGTCACCGGCATGGCCTCTATCCACTTGGTGAATTTGTCGACTGCGACCAAGAGGTAGATGTAGCCTCCCCGGGAGGATTTTGGGAGCTTGCCTACCATGTCGAGTCACCATTGCGCAAAGGGCCAAGCCAATGGTATTGGCCGGAGCTCCGCGCCAAGTGCGTGCGGCTTGTCCGCGAATCGCTGACAAGCATTGCATCTCTGGACGATGTCCTTGGCATCACGCATGGCCGTAGGCCAGTAGAACCCATCTCGTAGAGCTTTGGCGACGAGGGCGCGGCTGCTGGCATGGTGCCTGCATGTCCCCTCATGGATGTCGAGGAGAACGGCCCTTCCATCAGCGTTGGAGACGCACCGTTGGAGTACTCCTGTGATGCTGTGCTTGTATAGTTCGCCGTTGATGATGGAGAATGCCTTGGATCGCCATGCGATGTGCTGCGCGTCAGTTGGGTCGTCCAGCAGCCTCTTGCTGAGAAGGTATGAGATGTAGGGTTGAGTCCAAGAGGGTTTGATCATCATGACCGCCATTGGTCCTTCGAGTCCTGTGTCGAGCTCTAGGTTGTCGAGTGCCATTGGCTCATTGGATGGCGTAACCCCCGAGTCCGTTGTTGCACTTGTTTTCTTCTCTGCGGCCTTTGGCTTGATGGAGCGTTCACATATACGCTCGAGAAATACCCCTGGTGGTATGGGGGTGCAGGTGGAGCCAATGTTGGTGAGTGCATCTGCCTCTTCATTGCTTTCGTGGCCTACGTGCCACAGCTCACAGCCGTCGAAGTCCCCTTCGAGTGCGTCGTAGATGTCGCGGTAGGCGATCATATTGTCGTTCAGCGCGTCACACTCGTGCATTGTCTGGTTGACGACCAGCTTGGAGTCGCCATAGATGATGAGCCTTTTGGCGCCACAGGCTTTTGCCATCCGCATCCCGTGTAACAGGGCCTCGTATTCAGCTTCATTGTTGGAGGCGGTGAACTGCATTTGCATGATGTATTTCAGCTTGTCTCCTTGGGGCGATGTCAGTATGACGCCTGCGCCAGCCCCGTCCTTACGCTTGGATCCGTCGAAGTGCATTGTCCAGAGGTAAGACATATCTTGTTTTTCGGGGAGTTGGTTCTCCATCCAGTGGACGAGAAATCAGGGTGGACTTGCGATTTGATCGTGTCGCGCTTTTCATATGTAATGTCTCGTGGAGACTGTTCGATTCCTCAAAGCGTGACTCGTCCAGTAGCGTCGGGGTTGTTAAGGATGTGTCCAAGCGAGGCGTCGTTGACCACCACGATTGGGTGCTCCTGGAAGTAGTGACGCAGTCGCCTGGCTATCATGAAGACGCCGTATGCTAACTTCTGGTAGTGCAGGTACCGTTGCTTTGTTGGCGTGAGCACCTCGTTGAGGTAGTAGACTGGGCGTTGCACCCCATGGACCTAGTTTTCCTCGGCTCGCTCTAACACGAGCACCATGCTGACCACCTGGTTAGTGACAGAGATGTATAGCAACAGTGGTTCCCTTTTGCATGGGGTCACCAGTACTGGTGAGGTAGATAGTAGACGCTTGAGGTCTTCGAATGCTTCCTGCGCCTCATTGGTCCATGCGAACTCGTCAGTTTTGCGGAGATGTTGGTAGAAGGGCAGTGCCTTTTCACCCATTCGACTAATGAATCGATTGAGCGCCGCAATTCGCCCAGCCAGCTGCTGGACGCCTCTTACGTTCTTCGGCTTCTCCAGAGCCAGTATGGCTTTTATTTTCTTCGGGTTTGCCTCGATCCCTCTTGTGGATATGAGATACCCGAGTAGTTGCCCAGATGGTACGCCGAAGGCGCATTTGTCCGGATTGAGCTTGATCTGGTAGCGGTCGAGGTTGGCGAAGCTTTCGCGTAAATCGTTGATTAGCGAGGCTTCCTCTTTTGTCTTGATTACGATGTCGTCAACATAGACTTGGATGTTGCGACCGAGTTGGTTCTTGAGGCAAGCCTGCATGCACTGCTGATAGGTTGCTCCCGCATTTTTTAGCCCGAAGGGCATTGTGTTGTAGCAGAACACACCAAAAGGCATTTTAAACACCGTTTTCTCTTGATCTTCCTCCTTCATTTGAATCTGATTATAGCCTGAGTAGGCGTCGAGGAAGCAGATGCACTCACATCCCGCGGTCGAGTCGATAATCTGGTCGATTTGCGGCAGCGGGAAGTGATCCTTTGGGTAGTGCTTATTCAGAGAGGTGAAATCCACGCACATCCGTATCCTTTTTGGGTATGAGCACCGTCTTGGAGAGCCAGGTACTTTACTTGATCTTGCGTATGAATTTGGCGTCGAGGAGTCTGTTGATCTCCATTCCGACCACTTTTGCTCTTGGCTCAGACAGTCGCCGAATTGTTTGTTTGACTGGCCTTGCATCTAGGTTAACATTGAGTGCGTGCTCGGCGAATTCCCTGGGGACCCCTGGCATGTTCGTTGGACACCAGGCGAACATTTCCCAGTGCTCACGAAGGAATTCGACGAGCGCGAGTTCCTATGCGGGACTCCAGTTGTTGGCGATGAGGGCCGTCTTGGCCGGGTCTGATGGGTGGACCTGACCTTTCTTCGTGTGCACCGACGAGTCGAAGGACAGGTCGGGTGAACTTGGCCGGCTTAGGGGAGGCAGACTGTTGTTTGTCGACTCCTTCAATCTTGCGAGTTCTTCCTGCATGCCGAAGGACTGGGATATTCTGGTGAATTCCCTGTCACAACTGTCGGACCTTTCGAAGCTCCCGTTGATTGTAATGACGCTGTTTGGGCCTGGCATTTTCATCTATAGGTAGGCGTAGTTCGGTACTACCATGAACCTGGCGAACGCGGCGCGTCCGAGGATGCAGTGGTACTGTGAGGGCTAGTCGATGACTTCAAAGTCAATGCGTTCGCGTCGAAAGTTTTTCGGCATGCCAAAGATGACGTCGAGGTTGATTTTTCCCAGGGGATATATGCCCTTGCCTAGGACGATGCCGTGGAATGTCGTGTTCGAGACCTCTAGGTAGGTCAGAGGGACCCTCATTGCTCGGAAGGTACTTGTGAACATGAGGTTAATGTCGCATCCTCCGTCCATGAAGACGCGACTCATGTTGAAGCCTCAGATCTGTGCCTCGAGTACGAGGGGACAGTGGCCTGGGCGAGGTACTTGGCGCGGGTGGTCATGCTTGTCCAAGGTGATGCAGGAGTCGCTTCCACTGAGGTAATCAGTGGTGGATGGTGGTGAGTTTGTCGCCAAGTTGACTTGGCGAGTGATGGCCATCTGTACCCGATTCGAGGGGCGTCCCTTTTGGATCATCATGTTTCCCACAGCCCGTGGGTATGGCTCGCCACCTTGATTGTGGACCGGTGCGGCCGCGGGTGGTGGCACTCCAGGTGGTGGTGGTGGAGCTCCATGTGCTACAGCGCCTGGGGTGACTCCGTAGCCTCTATTGACTGTGTCGCAATTCATCCGAGCCAAACCCTCATGGAGCTTGAGGAACTCACGATAGTCTTTGAGAAGGTGGCTGGACTTCTTCTTGCCGTCGTGCTTGTCGATGTAGAAGTGCACGTTGCACAGCCCGAACAGTTTGTCCTCGATTGTTGTCGCGGGTGCCTCTTCGCGAGTGTGGCGCTACCATACCTGTGTGGTTTTCCCGGAGTTGCGATGTCCACCGCTACGATAGCCGCTGTTGCGGTTGTCGTTACGCCTGTCGGCGTAGCCGGCTGCGACCATGTTGACGTCATCGCGATCATCGTATATGCGCTACGTTTTCTCCGGCGATCGCGTCTGCGCTCGAGTTGTGCTTCGTCGTTGGAGTGAACGCGGCTTTTAACCGAGTCTTCTCCTTCTGCCCACCGATTCGCGATTTCCATCAGGTGGTCAATTGTTTTGAGCTTCGAGCGACCCAGCTCATCCCTGAGCTCTATGCGGCAAACGCCGCCATTGAATGCGTTGATTGCGGGATCCTTCGAGATATTTTCTACGGAGTTCTTGATGATGGACCACCTCTGGATGTATGAGCGTAGCGATTCGCCCGACCTTTGCTGGCAGCACGTTAGTTCTTCGATTGACGCGGGCCTTTTGTAGGTGCCCTTGAAGTTGCGCACAAAGCTGAAGACCAGCTCATCCTAGCTGCGAATGGATCCGCGCGGGACGTTGTTGAGCCATGCTCGGGTTGCGCCCTGCAGATGTAGCTACATGCATTGCATTGCTTCGACTCCCACCATGGATCCTGGAGAGGAGATGTGGTCCTCCAACCAGATTTTCAGGTCCTGTAGGCCGTTGAATTTTGGGTTCTCCGATGGGAGCTTGAACCCCTTGGGCATTCGCTTTTGTCTGATGGCCCTGCTGAAGCATCTGGCGCAGAATAGCTCCACATCTTCATCCTCTGAGTCAGTCAAGCGGGCACCTCATGCTTTTGACTTGTCGATTTTGTGCTACGTGATGTCATCGCGCGCATCGTAGTCATGGTCTTGTCGACGTGAGCGGCGGCGTCGAGATAGATCGTGACTATCATCGCTGGACGAGGGTGAGGAATAGCATTTTGCCAGAGCCTAGTTTTTCTTCAGCTCCGGCGTCGGCTCTTTGTTGAGAGCAGCCTCGATTAACCCTAAGCCCGCGATCGTAAATCGGTGCATGGTGGCTCGGGGATCTCCAACCAGCGGCTGGTTGTTGAGTAGGTACATGGTGGCCGATGTCATCGCTGCCTGCGGCGTCTTTGGGACCACGTTACCCTGGGTGTTGACTGTCATAGAGCTGAAGTCAAGGACATTTACAACTTCTATGTGCTCCTGCTTGGTGAGTTGGGCCATTCGAGATCGCCTCTTGTTGGCCATGTACTCATTGCCTTTGGAGGAGGATCCTCCATGTGAGGAGAGCCCGGCCCTTCGAAGGCTCAACTCGTCCGCCGCCTTTTTACGCGCTTCGAGTTGCACGATCGTTTGTAGCTGGCATCTGTACTCCTCCTTTAGTAGCCAATGGTAGCCCATCAGCATTTCTTGCGATGTGCCTGGAGGCAGAGGATTGCCCCGTAGAGCTTCTCGGCAGCAGGCCCACTCAAGATCGTTGAGCTTGATCATGACATGTTCGCCAATGTGTTTGTTCACCATGGTTGGAGGTTCGACTGCCCCTCCACTGTTGACGGGCGCGCCATTACCACCGTTGGTGGGGTCGCCGTTGGGTGGTCCGCCGTTAGGTATGCCACCGTTGGGCGGGTTAGGGCCGTTGTCACGATTGGTGCTGGTTTCGCCAGCATTGATGACGGCGCACATGAAGTGGTTGGGGAAGTTGTTGCTCCCGCAACTTTCGGATCCGGAGCCGTAAACCCCATCTTCCGTTCCTAGGCCACCCAGATCGGATCCGCGACTGTTGTCGCTGTCCGTGCTCTCAGCTGTTGCCGAGGTGTTGAGCTCGCTGAGGGTGCCAATTGGTGGCGGGAACCACGATGCTGGAGCAATCGCACATGTCGTTGGCTGGTCAGGCATGTGAAGCGTGCATATCTGACCAACTTGGAAACGGAAGCTCCCGATTGCCAGGCTAATTCCCTCGCCCATGGACTCGAAAGCCAGGCGAGTGGCTGGCGTGTGGACGGTGAAGTCGAACGCGCCGAAGAGCTAGCGAATCTCCGCTGTTGCGAAGTTGTAGATTGCATTTGATGGGGCCGAAGAAGCCGCAACATCAGCACTCCCACTTCCCACAGACGGCTCCAATTGACGAGGGTTTAACTCATCAATGCCCATTGTTATGGACATGGGTGTTGAAGAAGGAGGGAGCGCTAGAAGCATCAATCGGCTAGCAATCAAGCACACAGGGACGCAAGATTTACCCAGGTTCAGGCCTCGTAGATGTCCCTACTCCTTCTTGTCTGCTCTTGGAATTAACGAAGGAATCGAAGATTAAAGGGGCGTGCAGATGCAATCTGGCGAGAGTTGTGGAAACTAGGGTTACGTGTGTCCTCCTCGTCGCCCCCTCCTAGCCTTTATATAGATAGGCAAGGTCTTGGGTAGCAGGTCGAGTCGGTTACTGATTAGGGTTTTCCCTTTAAACTTTCTATCTTTAAACTTCTTCTTGTCTCGCAAGTCATGAGAGTCCGTGGGCCACTCAAAGTCTTCATTGGGCCGTGGCAATGCCGTGGGCTTCCACCGTATCTGGACCATATATACCACACTCGAGTACCTGCAGGGTATACCCATGTCACTTAGCGACCGCTCTTCTTCACCCCCATATATAATAAACATATCCTTAGTTCTTCTTAATTACTTAAGGGTATTCTTGACCGCTATCTAGTGTTTCGAACCTGGACCAAATATGTAACTACTAGTCAAACTAATAGCATGTGCCACATCCGGTCTTGTACATAGCATGGCATACATTATAGAGCCTATGGCTGAAGCTTAGGGGACCTTATCCATTACCTCTTTCTTCCACTGTAGCCGGACTTTGAGTCTTACTCAATGTCTTTCTTTGCAACATAGGTAAGCACCCCTTCTTACTTTTTTAATATCTTATCAAGGTATGTACTTTGAGATAGCCCAATTAGGCGCCTTGATCTATCTCTATAGATCTTAATGCCTAATATATATGATGCTTCACCAAGGTCCTTCATCGAAAATTTGTTGTTTTGATAACTTTTAACACTGTTTAAAAGATCTATATCATTTCCAATCAATAATATTTCATCCGCATATAATATCATAGATGCCACATTTGTCCCACTCACTTTATTGTAAATACAATCCTCTCCATAAGTTTGGACAAATCCAAACTCTTTGATCACCTCATCAAAGTGGAGATTCCAACTCCGGGATGCTTGCTTCAGTCCATAGATGGATCCTTGAAGCTTGCATACCTTATCAGCATCCTTAGGATCGAAAAAACCCTTAGGTTGTATCATATACAACTCTTCTTCAATATTACCGTTGAGGTACATAGTTTTGACATCCTTCTGCCATATTTCATAATCGAAATATGCAACAATTGCTAACATAATCCTAACTGACTTTAGCATCGCTACAGGAGAGAATGTCTCATCGTAGTCAACTCCTTGAATTTTTCGAAACCCTTTTGTGACAAGTCGAGCTTTATAGATGGTCACATTACCATCAACATCAGTTTTTCTTTTGAAAATCCATTTATTCTCAATGGCCTTTTGGTCGTGAGGTAAGTCCACCAAAGTTCAAACTTGGTTTTCATACATGGATTCCATCTCGGATTTCATGGCTTCTAGCCATTTGTTGGAATCCGGGCTCATCATCGTTTCTTCATACATTGTAGGGTCCTTTATTGCATCAACCATGAAATTCATAATAGGATTTCCGTACAGTTCAGGAGCAGCACGTGTCCTGCTTGACCTGCGAGGTTCGGTAGTGTCCTATTTCGGAGTTTGATGATCATAATCATTAGTTCCCTCTTCATTCGGTGAAGTCAACTTCGGAACAAATTATGTAGCTGCGCCACTTGCTGTTTCGTGAAGAGAAGGTTCAGTAACCTCGTTGAGTTCTACCTTCTGACTACACACGCCTTTCGTGAGAAACTGTTTCTCTAGAAAGGATCGGTTCTTGGCAACAAAAACCTTGCCCTCGGATCTATGATAGAAGGAATACCCAATTATTTCTTTATGGTATCCTATGAAGACGCATTTTTTGGATTTGGGTTCGAGTTTATCAAGTTGAAGTTTCTTCACATAAACATCGCAACCCCAAACTTTAAGAAATGATAGCTTAGGTTCGTTTCCAAACCATAATTCATACGGTGTCGTTTCAATGGATTTAGATGGTGCCCTATTTAAATTGAATGTAGCAATTTCCAGTGCATAACCCCAAAATGACAGTGGCTAGTCAGTCAGAGACATCATAGATCGAACCATATCCAATAAAGTACGATCACGATGTTCTGACACACCATTACGTTCTGGTGTTCCGGCAAGTGTGAGTTGTGAAACTATTCCACAATCTCTCATGTGTGCGCTAAACTCGTAACTAAGATACTCACCTCCATGGTTAGACCATATAAATTTAATCTTTCTATTACGATGATTTTCCACTTCACTCTGAAATTCCTTGAACTTTTCAAAGGTTTCAGACTTATGTTTCATCAAATAGATATACCTGTATCTACTCAAATCATCCGTGAAAGTAACAAAATAACAATATCTACCTCGCGCCGACAGACTCATTGGACCACATACATCTGTATGTATGATTTCCAATAAATCTGTCGCCCATTCCTTTGAACCAGAAAACGGCGTTCTAGCCATCTTGCCCATAAGGCATGGCTCACATGTATCAAGTGATTCTGAAAGTCCATCAGAATGGAGTTTCTTCATGTGTTTAACGCCAATATGACCTAGACGACAGTGCCACATATATGAAGATATATCATCATCAATTTTAATCCTTTTAGCATCAACATTATGGATATGCGTAACACTATTATCGAGATCCAACAGAAATAAACCATTCATTACACGTTCATGACCACAAAAGATATCATTCATATAAATCAAACAACCATTGTTTTCGGAGTTAAATGAATAACCACTTAGCATTAAACACGATCTGGATACAATGTTCATGCTCAGTGCAGGCACCAAATACCAATTATTCAGATTTATAACTAATCCGGACGGTAGGTGGATAGGTGGCGTTCCAACGGCGATGACATCAACTCTTGATCCATTGCTAGCGGTCGCTTGTTCCGCAGCCCCTGATTCGGGTTACATATATTAGCAATCGATCTAGTATCAAATACCCAGGTGCTACTGCAAGTACTAGTCAAGTACACATAAATAACATGTATATCACATATACCTTTGTTTGCCTTGCCAGCCTTCTTATCCGCCAAATAATTGGGGCAGTTGCACTTCCAATGGCCAGTCCCCATAAAATAATAGCACTCAGTATCAGACTTATCGCCAGCTAGGGCCAGCTGGGGATTTCTTTTCAGGCGTGGCAACAAATTTGCCACCCTTCTTTCCCTTCTTCTTACCCTTCTTGTCTTTCTTGAAACCGGTGGTCTTATTGATCATCAACACTTGATGCTCTTTCCCAATCACCACGTCTATAGTTTTAAGCATTGCCAAAAGCTCGGGGAGAGACTTCTTCATACCTTCCATATTATAGTTCATCACGAAGCGCTTATAGCTAGGTGGTAGAGATTGGAGAACATGATATATGCCTAAGTCAATGGGAATCTTTATTCCCAAGGACACAAGCTTATTGGCGTACCTAGACATTTTGAGTACATGCTCACTAACGAAACTATTCTCTTACATCATGTAGCTAAAGAACTTTTCAGAAGCATTATAACTCTCTACGGCAACATGGGTATCAAAAATCATTTTCAATTCTCCCATGGTATCAAAGGCATTATCATTTTCGAAATGCTTTCGAAGTTCCGGCTCTAGCCCATACAGTCTGTCGCAATCAACTAAGTTGTGGTACTCCTAATGAGTCAAATAGACGTTCTTTTCCTCGTCAAGGGCATCAGGAGCTGGTGGGGGGCCTAGCGGCTCTTCGAGCACATATTTCTTTTGTGCAGCAGTGAGGAGAATCCTCAAATTCATGGCCCAGTTGGTAAAGTCGCTACCATTTGCTACAAGTTTCTCTTTCTCCATGAACACACTAAAATTAAAAGCAGGTGGTGCCATCTACAATAGGATTTTTAAAGTTTAGACTAAGTTTATGATAGATCGAATTCAACTAATCAAATTACGAATGAACTCCCACTCAAACACAACATCCCTCGTGTCTTTTTGGTGATTACATGAACCAAATCCACTACACCAAATCCGATAATCATGTGAGTCGGTGTAGATTCAAAGGCGAGCATATATATGGGCATCATATCAACTATATGACTCATACTTAATCTTTCGGTCTGTGTTCCGAGGCCATGTTTGTACATGCTAGGCTCGCCAAGTAAGAACCTTAGTACTTGCGTGTGTAAAACTGTCTTACACCCGTTTATGATCGTGGATTCAAGTACACCTGATCATCACATGATGTCTTGAAGCGACGAAACATAAAATGGTGCGTACTTAAGGGAGAACACATTTTTATCTTGATATCTAAATGAGGGATCATCTTATAATGCTACTAAAATGCCAAACAAGCAATATAAGATGCAAACATCAAATGTGTAAAGTGAAATGATATGGTTCTTGCACTTGATCACTATCATGTGCATCGCGGTATGATTTGTATCATTCCTTTGTGTGTAAGGCCAAGGTCTATGGAACTTACACGTTAGGTCTGTTGTAAGAGTATCAACTATACATCAACTTACAACATTACCATATCATGACACCAGCCCAACAACGATCTAAACTAGACGCCTCTAATTTATCAATTGCAAGTTTTACGTGGCTTAGGGCTTTCGAAGATAGAACCGGTCTTACCTACGAACATGGAACCACAACGATGATAACCAAATTATTAGCAACTCGTTGTAAATCAGATATTGACTATAGTAGGAGAGACAGACACCCGCTAGCCACCTATGCAAAACTAGTTGCATGTCAAGCGTGGAACAGGTCTCATCAGTGAGGACATGTAAAGTTAGTCCCGACCGCTTCATCCCACTATGCCACCAATATCCAAAATGCATATAAGATGCAATAACATGATCATCATCGCCCACATACTCATATGTGTACTACCCATGCAAAGCACCTATGCATAGATCAGGCTTTGATACCACTATCGGGTTCGCAGCATAGAAAACAAAAAATTCATATGATAGGAACTATTATACGCCAATATCTATATAATAGATATAAGCAACGAGTGGATATACATCCATAGAGAACATAAACTCAAAGACAGATAAAGTGTAACAAGATGGAACTCGTGGATGATATAGTCGAACGCTTGACGATCTCAAGATCGTGTGGAAGTCCTAGCGCCACAAATCAGCAGTGCATCCATCCTCGCACACATTCTTAGGCCACCAAACAACCTCCACCTCCTTGCTCCAGCGATGCAGTGGAAGCAACAACTCCTTCCAGATGAAATACCACCGGGAACATGTATCTCGCTAATGCGAGACCATGGTGGAATAATTCTAGCGGGGGAGAGAGATCCTTCACGAGGACGTGTGCTTTGAGAGGGAGGAGAGGGGACCTTTTATAGGAAATGGGGGCTCTCCACCTCCCATGGCCGGCGCCCAAGGGGGGTGCCCCCACCTCTTCCTCATTCATGTGGTGGAAGCTCCACTCACATCAATTTTGCCTCCACTCAAAATCCCACTCACATGCATTAAATTTCCACCAAATTTAATGAACTCTCATTTAATAAAACTATTTTATTTATTTTATTCAGAATTTTGTTAATTACTTTAATTAATAAGCATTCACAGAAAAACCCCTGCAACATTTCAATATCAAATGCAGAACCAATTTCAGCAATTTCACCCGAAACAATTTTGGTATCCATTGAAATAATTCCAGCGATTTGCAATTCTTTTGTCTAGAACATATTTGCTCCAAATGGTGTTGGCAACCCTTAGGTGTGTCACCTTACGGTTCGTGAATAATGCAGACATGATCAAGACTCCTCTCAGATCAATAATCAGAAGCAGACCTGGAGATCCATACTGACTCCCACACATTCAACGATGACTTCTGTCATCGAGAGAACCTTTAACGATAGTAACTAAATCCCTTTGTCTTGCGATATATTACATGTCCGAGATTCGATCATCAGTATCTCAATACCTAGTTTGATCTCATTACTGACATGCACTCTTTTCTCGTTCTAGTGTTATAACATTCTAGTGATCACATCACTTGCTTGCAACCTATCTTACTGTGATATCACCGAGAGGGCCCAGAGTATATCTATCCATCACCAGGATTGAAAAATTCTACTCTTGATCCATGAGCCTCAACATAACACCTTTGGAATACCCAAACCCATCTTTATAGTCACTCTGTTATGGTGTGACGTTTGATGTTATCAAAGTATTCTTCCGGTGTTAGCAATTAACATGATTCTCATGGTCTAAGGATAAACATTACTTCATATGATGTTATAGCAATATAAACATAATGACTTTGATCGTAATGCTATACTTCAGATGAATGTTCATCACATCATTCACCAATGTTGTGACCTCGTTATTAACAACATCCAATGTCCATGATCAGGAAATCTTGATCATCATGTTGATCAACGAGCTAGTTTATAGAGAGGCATAACTAGGAACTTTCTATTTGTTTATTAAACAAACATGTATTAAGGTTTACGTATTAATACAATTCTAGTATGCAAAATAAACATCTATCATATACTTGGAATACATATAATAACAACTTTGTTATTGCCTCTCAGGGCATATTCCCTTTACTCTCTTGATGCAAGTCCTGGCGTGTGCTTGGTAGCTTGGTGGCAGCGACCATAGCACCATGCCTATTGCAAAAGAGCTCGTCAACCAGTTATCCAGGAAGTAAGCAAGCCTCATATACACATCATGTATGAGCTCCAAGTGGCTCTCCAGTGAAGAGTTCTCATCCATATTTATGGAGAGGAAATCTCCCATCAGCTCATGTTCCCATATGAGCACTTGTTCCAAAAAAATGTGATCTAAACTGTACCATTGTCGTACAAGGGTCAAGATTACCCACAATTGGCCACAATTCATCAACCATTCTGAAGCGCAGCATCACTGATATGAAGGTGGACATCTCACGATGGTAATAGCGGTCTTCACGCTGCTCTAGGGTCTCATAGAAATAGGGCTGCTCCAAATCCATCTCGTGGAGTATATAGTCGACCACATCATTCTCACTAAGGAGAACATGGAGATGCACAATCCACATAGAAAAGTTTGATCCATCTAGTTTGAGGTTCTCTCCATCTAACCAATCATCAACAGGGAAGGTACCATCGGGGAGAACCATTTTCTAAATTTCTAATTGCAAAAAGGAATTTAGACTAAGTTTATAATTATGTGAGTTAAAACAGGAACTCCACTAAAAACTCCTATCCCTGGAAGGGTTTTAGTGATTACACGATTCCTATTCACTACACCACCCCTGATCGTCATGGCTGACGATATAGTTGCAAAGGTGGACGCCGAAACATCGATCACATCATTCATGTGACTTGTTGTAATACCCCATCCACTGGGCCCAGGGGTGTCTCTCCTGACAGCTTAATAGGATATCTAGACTGGCCCCACAGACCAACACTAGTCTCTTCTGCGCACATTGTCCTCACTCGTGCGCACCCGGTACCCACTTCCTGGTCGGCCACCCATCCTAGAATTGCTCTAGGCCAAGCCCGCTTAACCTTAGAGTTCTTTTCGAATGAGCTTGCAGAAAAGAAGTTGCAACTTGTTGGTATGAGTATTCTATCAATCCTATTAAGCCATGTGCCTGGTCTCACATACACCCACCCTTTAGAAGATCGATGCCCTCATCGATCAAGCACACCCCATGAATGTTCCTTCTTGGCATGCGTCTGTGCGTCCAGTGCCGGCACATGTGCCATGCCGTGTCCACTCCAGGCCACACGCGCCATGCTCTACATGCCCCACCACTGACCCGCACAAACCCGTTTAACCGTGAGGATCGGCTGTGATACCACTTTTAACACCCCGTCCACTAGGCCTGGGGGTGTCACTCCTCACAGCTTAATAGGATATCTGGACTAGCTCCACAGACCAACACTAGTCTTTTCTGTGCACTTTGTTCTCACTCGTGCGTGTTGGGTCCGCAGCATAGAAAACAAAAAAATTCCTACGGTGTGAACTACACGCCAAGATCTATCTGCTAGGTACAAAGCAACGGGTGCACATACATCCAACGAGAACTTACCCTCGAAGACAACGAGTTTTGTTAACAAGTAGGAACTCGTGGTTGATGTAGTCATACACTTGCCGATCTCAAGATCGTGAGGAAGTCCGAGCAGGTCCGGCTCCAACAGGTCCTTCAGATCCAGCTCTAGCACCACCAAGTCCAGCACCGCAAAGCAGTGGTGCATCCGTGATGCACACACGTCCGGTACCCCGACAACCTCCGTCCCTTGCTCTAGCAAAGCAGCGGAAGCAGCAACTCCTTTCCAGATAAAGCCACTAGGAACATGTATCTCGCTAATCCGAGACCATGGGGAATAATACTAGAGGGGGAGAGAGATCCTTCACAAGGAGGCGTCTTTGAGAAGTGAGGAGAGGGTGGCCTTTTATAGGAGGAGGGGGGTGCCCCTCCTTCATGGCCGGCGCATGGAGGACGTGTCTCTTCACCTCCTCCATTCATGTGGTGGTAACCCCTCCACATTAAAATGCCTCTTCACATTCCCTTTTAAAGTCTCCACTTTAAATGCATTAAATTTCTCCAAATTTAATGCTCTCTCATTTAATAAAACTCTTTTATTATTTTTATTCAGAATTTTTGTTAATTACTTTAATTAACAAACATTCACATAAAACCCCCTGCAACATTTCAATATTACATGCAGAACCAATTTCAGCAATTTCACCCGAAACAGTTTCGGTGTCTATTGAAATAATTCCAGCGCTTTCTTAAATATTTATCTGAAACATATTTGCTCCAAATGGTGTCGGTATCCCTTAAGTGTGTCACCCTATGGTTCGCAAATAATGCAGATATGATCGAGACCTCTCTCCGATCAATAATCAGCAGCGGGACCTGGAGATCCGTACTGACTCCTACACATTCAACGATGACTTCTGTGATCGTGAGAACCTTTAACGCTTGTAACTAAATCCCTTTGTCTCGCGATATATTACATGTCCGAGATTCGATCATCGGTATCTCCATACCTAGTTTGATCTCATTACCAACATGGACTCTTTTCTAGTTCCCGTGATATAACATTCTAGTGATCACATCACTTGCTTGCAAGCTATCTTAATGTGATATCACCGAGAGGGCCCAGAGTATATCTATCCATCATCGGGATTGACAAATTCCACTCTTGATCCATGAGCCTCAACATAACACCTTCGTAGCACGAAACCCATCTTTATAGTCACCCTGTTACGGTGTGACGTTTGATGTTATCAAGATACTCTTCCGGTGTTAGCAATTAACATGATCTCATGGTCTAAGGATAAAGATTACTTCGTATAGTGTTATAGCAATATAAACATAATGACTTTGATCGTAATGCTACACTTCGGATGAATGTTCATCACATCATTCCACCAATGTTGTGACCTTGTTATTAACAACATCCAATGTCCATGATCAGGAAACCTTGATCATCTTGTTAATCAACGAGCTAGTCTATAAGAGAGGCATAACTAGGAACCCTTTTTGTTTATTAAACACACATGTATTGACGTTTCCGATCAATACAATTATAGCATGTAAAATAAACATTTATCATAAACATGGAATAAGATAATAACCACTTTATTATTGCCTCTCGGGCATATTCCCTTCAGTGCGCACCTGGTACCCACTTCCCTGTCGGTCACCCATCCTAGAATTTCTCTAGGCCAAGCACACTTAACCTTAGAGTTCTTTTCGAACGAGCTTCCGGGAAAGAAGTTACAACTTGTTGGTATGAGTATTCTATCAATTCTATTAAGCCATGTGCCTGGTCTCACACTCGTGCTCGATATTTTGACCATCTGTGTCCCGAGGCCATGTCTACACATGCTAGGCTCGCCAAGTCAATCTTAGTTTATCCGACGTGTAACATGGCTTACACCCACCGTATGCGAATGCAAATATGTCTAACACCCGATCATCACGGCCGGCCTCATAACGGAGAATTTTCTTAGTGGTGCACACTAAGGGATAGCACTTACATTGGTATTTTGATTAGG
Organism: Avena eriantha; assembly: GCA_910589775.1. NCBI lineage: Eukaryota > Viridiplantae > Streptophyta > Magnoliopsida > Poales > Poaceae > Avena > Avena eriantha. The sequence goes on along the minus strand of OU342744.1, from coordinate 296,143,101 downwards.
GATCATCTTATTAGGCTACCTTCAAGTATCTAATACTAGAACACAATAAGTTGCACAAATAATAAACATTGAATGTAAGTGCGATGTAATATGGTCGTTCATGCTGTGATCTCCATCCCGCGCCTCCGAATTCTGGCCCCAGGGTTCCGACGCCGTAGGCACCATGGTACTGGTGCCTCCGGCATGGTAGTCCATCATCTCCATGACCATCTACTACTAGTCAGCAACATAAAGTAAACTACTTTACCTTTGCCACAACCATATCACATCACAACGCCCCCTAAAAAACAAAGTTAGACGCCTCTACTTTATCTTTGCATGTTTTACAGGGCTAAAAGGGCTTTCGTATAAGAACCGTTCTTAACTACGAACTTCCACCACAACACCCTCCATTGCAAATGGCATACCAACTAATGCGAGAGAGATAGACACCCCCTAAATCCACTCTATATGGTACAAGTCGTATGTCAAGCGTGGACTAGTCTCGTGAATGAACGCGTAACGCCGGTTGGGGGCCGCTTCATCAAGCATTACAGCAGTATACACAAGTACATGTGGGAGGATAACAACTAAAATATGAACGCCCACACGCTACAACTCGTGTGTTCTGCCCATACTAGCAATACTATGCATAGATCTAGCTCTGATACCACTGTAGGGGTTCGCACATGAAAACAATAAGTTTTCCGTATGCCAATAACCCTAATGCCCAGACCTATCTATTAGTAATGCAGTAACGGGATGGGATTTTCACGAACTTACCCTTGAAGATCGAAGAGCGTTATCAACACACGGGAGAGCATGGTTGATGTAGACGAACCGAAGCCGACCTCGAAGTCGTGTTGAAGTCCTGACAGCTCATGCGGCTCCAAGGACTTCTAGTGCCCCAAGTGTTGCACCTCGTAAGGAGTTACACATGTCTGGTGCATGACGATGACTCCCGCTCCTCCGATCTAGCAGCAGTTGTAGAAGTAGAGCTTCTAGATCCGAATCCTGTAGTGCGACGACGCTCCACGGTGATGAAGACTCATGCTCGCACGATCCGGACTTGGCACCACAGTCACAAGAGAGAGAGAGATATATAATCAACCGGAGGTCTCCCTAAAAGAGAGGGAACCTTTTATCGATTATTGTGTATTTAATTTGTCAAAATACCTCTCTTTATATAAGGGAAAACCCCCCACTTAGGTAATTGCCTTAGCCATGTGGGACTAAACAAAGGATAGGGGGATAGGGGGGTTTGGCCGCCGCCGGCTAGGGCCCAAGTGGGCCACACGCGGGGTGCCTTGGTCCAGCCGGCCACCCCTCCCCCTTCCTCCCTTTGGTCTTTCCCTCATGGGCCCCTTTCCCTCCGAATTTTGGCCTAATTAGGTATTTGACCTTTTTAATACTTTTTATTTTATTGAATAAATATAAATGAATGATTAAATCAATATTCGACATTCACTTAAATATTATTCAATCTCCATTGAGGTGGAACTCCTTCCATCCCATTCTGGACTTACCGAAACCCTGCCAGTTCTCTCTCTCTCTCTCTATCTATCTCTCTCTCTCTTTTCCTCTGTGATTTTGCTGATACCAAAACACTCTCTGAGGATCATCAAGCCCTTAAGCGTGATACCCCACGATTCGGGAACACTCCATACATGGTCAGGACCCTCCCATACCAATGATCATCAGAGGGACCTGGATGGACATGTTGATCCCTGTGCATTCCACAAAATCTTTCGTTGATGAACCATGAACGTCGTGTCGTATTCCTTTTGTCTCTTGATACTTGCATTGTCCGAGATCTGATCAATGACATCACCATGTCGTGTTCAATCTCGTTATCAACAAATGCTATTTGACTTATTCTGACAAGTGATATCCATGTGATCAAATCACAAACTGCGCAGCTATTGGATACAACTTCTTCAAGTGGGTCCTCGAGTATCTTTTCTGTCACGCGGATGGACAAATCCCACTCTTGACACATATTGCCTCAACTATTCCTCTGAATACTAGAACACACCTTTATAATCACCATGTGACCAGATGACATTTGATGCTATCATAATATCCTCGGGTAGCAGTGATTGATATGGTCTCATGGTCTAAGAAATAGGGCACTAGGTCTACTCTAATCATTGTAAGTTGAACTTCGTGACATGATTGGGTCACGATGCTTAGGTTGGGTATATCTCATCATCTCATTCTCACAATGAGGTTACTCCATTGTTAACTGGCATAAATGCCACATGATCCGGAAACCTTGATCATCTGTTGACCAATGAACCAGTGACTAGAGTTTCATCGGGAACTCCTAGTTGTTTATATATCACACGTGCATTGAAGTTTCCTATAAATACATTAATAGCATGATATAAAACTTAATCATAAACGTTATGAAATATGATAATAATCCATATTATTATTTGTCTCTAGGGCATATTTCCAACAACAACATCCAATGTCCATGATCAGGAAACCTTGATCATCTTGTTAATCAACGAGCTAGTTTATAAAGAGGAATAACTAGGAACCCTTTATTTGTTATTTAAACACACATGTATTAACATTTCCAATTAATACAATTATAGCATGTGAAATAAACATTTATCATAAACAAGGAATAAGATAATAACTACTTTATTATTGCCTCTCAGGGAAATTCCCTTCACATATCAATGGCACTGTCGCCTTGGTCATATCAGCTGGAAAAACATGAGAACATCCATGGTGATGGACTCCTGGATTCATCCGGCTTGGAGCCATTCGATATATGTGAATCTTGTTTGCTGGATAAGAAGACCAAGACACCTTTTGCAAAGAGTTGCGATAGGGTGCCCGGCTTGCTGGAACTAGTACAAAGCAATGTATGTGGTCCAATGCGAATGACACCTAGAGGTGGTTATGAGTATTTTATCACATTCACGGATGATTTCAGTAGATATGGCTATGTCTACCTGATAAAATCGAGAAACTTTTGAAAAGTTCAGAGAGTTTTAGTTTGAAGTGCAAAACCAATATGGCAAGAATATTAAGTTTCTACGATCAGATCATGGAGGCGAATATATGAGCCATGAGTTTGATGGCCATCTCAAGAGTTGTGCAATAGTCCCATGACTCACTCCACCGGGAACACCTCCAAGAAATGGTGTGTCGAAAGGGAGGAATTGAACCTTGTTAGATATGGTAAGGTAGATGATGAGTAAGATGGATCTACGTCTATTATTCTGGGGATTTTTGTCTAGAGACAACAGCGATTACACTAAACAAAGTACCATCTAAGTCAGTAGAAAATATACCACATGAGATGTGGACGTGCAAAAATCCAGCCCTAACTTTTCTTAAGATTTGGGGATGTGAAGATGTTGTCAGGAGGTTACAATCCGACAAGCTCAGCGCCAAATCAGATAAAGTAGTTTTCTTGGGCTACCCTAGGGAAACCTTGGGTTACTATTTCTACAACCGAGAAGAGGGAAAAATGTTTGTCACTTGAAGCGGTGTCTTCCTGGAGAAAGAGTTTCTCAGACAGAAATACGGTGGGAGTAGAGTGCATCTTGAACAAACTCGAGATTTCTTGACTCGGGACAAGTTAGCAACCTTGGAGATTGATCGAACGTTTTGCCAAATCCGACAGGTGCACTAGAGCCACGAAGATCAACATGATTACTTCGAGACATACTTCTGCTGGACGATGATGACCCGGTGATACATTGCATATGTATCTATAATTTTTGATGTTCCATGCTTGGTTTTATCTACTTTCTTATGTTTTGTCCACACTTTGGAGTACTTTTCATATGATTTCTTGGACTAACCTATTAACAAGAGCCACAGTGCCAGCTGCCTGTTTTCTGCTATTTTTGGTTCCAGGAAAGTCAAAAAATGAATATTCTTGGAATTGGACGGGACAAAAGCCAAAGTTCCTATTTTTCCGGAAGACTCACGGAGCCAGAATACGAGACAGAGGAGGGCCAGGGCCTGGCCACACCCCCCAGGCGCGGGTACCCCCATGCCGCGCCAGGGCATGGTGTGGGCCCCTCAGGCACCCCCTCGCTCTCCCTCTTCGCCTATAAGTTGCCTTCTGAACTAAAAACTCAGGGGGGTTGACGTTTTTTCCAGAAGGAGTTCCGCTCCGCCACCACCAGATTCCACAAAACAGCACCAGAAACTCCGTTCTGGCACCCTGCCAGGACGGGGAATTGGAGGAGATCATAGCCATCATCATCACCATCGCTTCTCCATCGACCGTCCATGTTTCCCCCATCTATGAGTGAGTAATCCCCCGCTGTAGGCTATGGGGATGGTAGGGAGTGGATGATATTGTTCATGTAATGGCATCAGATTGTTAGGGCATGGTGCCTAGTATCTTTTATTAGTACTTTATGACTTTGTTGCGACTTGGTATGCTTAATGCTTGTCACTATGGCCCGAGTGCCATGATTTCAGATCTGAACATGTTATTGATTCATTATGATAGTATTGTTTTTGGTCTTATCTGCAAGTTGTATACACACGTTGTTGTCCGGAACCAATGGCCCCGAAGTGACAGAAATCGGGATAACCACAGGGAATGGCTTTGATGTGAGGATCACATGTGTTCACGGAGTGTTAATGCTTTGCTCCGGTGCTCTATTAAAAGGAGCACCTTAATTGCCAGTAGTTCCCTTGAGGCCCCGTTGCAAACGGGCTGGCAGGACAAAAGATGTTGTGCAAGTTCTCATTGCGAGCACGTCTGACTATATATGGAACACATTCCTAGGATTATCTAGTACTTGGATGCTTTATCTTATTTATCTGCAATTGCCCTATGTTCTGATTGCTATGTGAATTGTCTTGTCCATGCAACACCCGTCCATCCATCCCTATGCCTACCGCACTCGAATCCTACTGTTTGCTGCTATTGTTACTGCTGTCTTTACTTTAGTTCTGCTATTACTTTACTACTCCTATTACAAAACTCTTGCTACTGATAAACTGTTGTGAGCAAGATTGTTTCCAGGTGCAGCTGAATTGACAACTCAGTTGTTAAGGCTTATAAATATTCTTTGGCTCCCCTTGTGTTGAATCAATAAATAGGGTTTCACTTCCCTCGAAAATACTACGATACACCCCCTATACTTGTGGGTCATCAAGACTATTTTATGGCGCCGTTGCCGGGGAGGATAGCTTTATTTATAAGTCCACTTGGAATCACTATTGTTCAATCTTAGTTTATTTGTGCCTTGTTTGCTTATTTATTTATCAAAAATACAAAAAATTAGTTCCTACTCTAGTTGTTATTTTCGTTGGTCTGTTATTGTCTTGCTTTATCATGCTTGTGGTCAATGGTTGGTGTCTTTGAAACTGAATCTTATTGGCAAGGTGGGTTCACGGAGGATCAAAAATATTATTATAAGGAACACCGCTTGTCACAAAAAGGGAAACACTTATGGGAACAAATTGATAAATTGTATACCATTGCTAGAAACATGTGTTCTACTTATAATGTTACTTATTGCCTTGATAAATCCTCTTGCTGTAGGAGGTACAAACACCTCCCTTTTCAATGTGAGTATAATGATAATGTTACCATATCTTCTTTTGTTAAAGGGAATTATGACTTTTATGATGTGGAACAAATTGAGGAATTTTTTTCTTGGAAGGGTGCATTTGAACTTGCTAGTTTGCTTGAAAATATTGATGATTCACCTTATAAACATGAGGTTTATGATATACTTAGATTTTTCTTTGATAATTACAAGGAAGAAAATGGCTATATTCTTAAATATAATAATAGATGCTTTCCACAAATGGAAGAGACTAATGCCTTGCAGGATCCTATGGAAGAAGAAATTGATGAACCTGAAATCTCATTAGATGAAAAAGAGGAGGCGAGTGATGAACAAAAGGAGGAAGAATGGATTATCTACCCATGCCTACCTTCTAATGAGAGTAACTCTTTATCCCATACATTATTTGATTGTCCCCCATGCTTACTAAAGAAGGATGAATGTTATGTTCCTGAGGATTCTTTTGAAGATGTTTATAATAAAGCTCTAGTGATTGTAGATCATGAAAAGCATGCTTTATGTCATAATTATATTGTTGAGTTTATTCATGAGGCTACTAAGAATTATTGTGAGAGAGGAAAATATGGTTGTAGAAGTTTTCATGGTATTGAAACACCTCTCTATGTGCAGAAAGTTTTGAAGTTACTCTTGTTTTATCTTCCTATGCCTGTCACTTTGTTCTTTGAGAATTTATTTGCATACATGATTCCTATGCATAGGAAGTGAGTTAGACTTAAATGTGTTTTGAATTTGCTTCTTGATGCTCTATTTTACTTCAACTCATATTTATTATGTGAGCATCCTCTCAAACTATCATGCCTGAAGATGATAATATGTCTATTATTCTTGGGAGACCTTTTCTTAAATACTGCAGGAGCTGTTATTAATTGTAATCAAGGGAAGGTGACCTTCAATGTTAATGACAAGGAACATATTGTCTATTTACCCAAGAAGATTGATAGGACTTATGGTTTTGAATTCAATTGAACATGATGAGGGCATTCAACTTGGAGAAATATATTGTCCCATACCAAGAGAAATTTTTTGAAACTATTATGATTGGGACCATTGCTATCAAGGTTGAGGTAACATAATCATTAGTGGAATACAAAGTTTTGTCTCATATGAAATTGTTTTGGTAACAAGACATGATCAACCTTGTTAACAAAAGGATTTCGTTGAGCAAAACAATGTTTTCACTATGATTATCTCCGTTTACTTCTATTCTATCCATTTTAGTTTTTCTTATGCCTAACTTAAAGGCGTTAAAGAAAAAAACTTATTGGGAGATACCCAAAAGTTTTAGATGAGTCTTAGAAGTTATTACTTCAGTAATAACCGCTCCTTGTCCTTTTTATTTGCTTTTTGTGCCAAGAGTAACCTCTAATGAGAGAGAAGTAATGGTTGGGAAAGTTGCTGTCCCGAAATAGATTTTTGTGCTTCACCGTAAAAATTCGTGTAAAATCTCTGAAAGTCTTTTTGAGGCGTGAATTTTAGTTCTTCTGCCCCAGGTTGTCATCTCACTTTCGTTAGTTCAACACTTTTTGATTTGAGCAACAGAAGGTCTTCGAAAAAATTCGTATTTACCTACTGGTCTGTTTTGACAGATTTCTGCCATTTTCTGCATTTGCTTCTTGTTGGTTCCTTTTTGAGTTCTTTTGGGGAATTGAGCTTTTTGAGGGAATTGCTACAGTATCTAGTGTTCTAATGGAAGTTTATTGGTGTTAAAACTGAACCTTCGGAGCTATTATCTTGACTGCACTAATGTTGCTAATAAAGATTGTGTGAAGTTTTGTATGAAGGAAAAAATTTAGGTGTATGGAAGGAATGAGTAATGAGATGAAGGATGGAATAAAGCTCAAGCTTGGGTATGCCAAGTGTGTCACCCCAAGGAATATCCAAGAAGTACAAGCGTCAAAGCTTGGGGATGCCCAAGGCATCCCCTTCTTCATCAATAAAAATCTCAGGTTTCTTCCAAACGCTTCATTTTTATTGTTTCATGCACAGTTGTGTTGTTCTTGGAGCGTCTTCTTTTTCTTTTTCGTTTTGGTTTTTCGTCTGCTTTGTTTGCTTAGTTCTCTGAATAAATTGGTTGGACCCCCTCTTTCATACATTGGTGTTCAAATAGTTTGGTTTGGATTGGAAAAGAGTAGGAAAGTTCATACTTATGTGGTAAAGAGAGCTTGTTTTTGACTGTGGCCTATGCTTTGTCATGCAATGCTTGATATTGTTTTGGCTTTATGCTTAGTATTATACGTTGTAGCATGAATTGTTATAAACAATTGAGATTGCTTAATGTGCCTTGGATGAATCATGCGCTGTTTTGGCATATTAAATCATAGTATTGTGGTATTCTCCTTTGATTCTTTATTTGGGTTGACTTGGCGCATGCTAACACCATGTTATGACTATATCAAGTCACCATAGCCTTTATGATCCTTTAGTTTTCAACTTGTAGTATCACTTTATGCTTTGATCAATGATGTTTTGTCGCTCTGCATGATTATGGCCATTATTGCTCTCTTAGTTTGTCTCTCCCAGTCTTTTGCTAGCCTCCACAACTAAGTATGAGTTCCACTCATGCATCCAACTCCCTAAACCAAGTTATCCAAAGAGTCTACCATACCTACCTATTAGCTTATGCTATTACAAGTATATTCATGTTTTTGTTTACCTTCCAAATTAAACTTGTTATGAGAAAACTAGTGATTAAAGCTCTCACGAACTTGATGGCACACTTTACTTTTTCTTGCCCTTAATAAACTTGAACTTTTGTGTCGTCTATGTTGTATATGCTTGCACTTATTTGTCGGGAATTAGCAGAACCATGCTTTCATGGGGAACGCTTTCAACATTGCACTTGGTACTTGTACCTAGTTGATATCATGCTCTTTTGTATATGGATGTCGTCCGTGTGAAATGAAAGGGGAGCTTGTAAGTCCATGGAGTTATGTATATGTATTAGAGAAACGCCTGGGCCGCTGGTCTAATCCATGTTGACATGGTGGAAACCTGCAGCGTAACCATAATGGTCTATCTATGAAGCATTCTTCTTATAAAAAAAGAGTCCTATATTGAGAAAAAGAAAGAGAAAGAAAAAAAGAGATTATGAAAAGAGGAAAGAGATAAAAAAGCACTATATTCCCATGGTAAATAAGAATATTGTTGAGATGCTCGTTGTCTGCTTGCCTTGTCATTTTGATATGGGGATTCTTCTGTATCATCAGGCAAGGGGTACCCCGTTGGCGGTTCTCTATGATACACATGTACTTACGATGACAAGAACTTACCAGTGACTAAACTTGAGTAGCATGAGGAGCGGCCCTCGTATACAAGGGACATGAGATTTCTAACTTATACTTCGTCAAGCATATACACCATAGTTTGTTCACTTTAACCTTAATCACTTCAAGATGCTTATGATAGGGGCAATGAGAGCTGAAAGCTATTAAGTACCATAATTTTTGGAAGTTCTTTATGAGACTTGACTCCCTACTTCCTTCTATGAAGGCCTTTATTCCACTATATATATTGAGTCTCCACCTTCTATCTTTATGCACCTACTTTGAGAGCATAGTGGCCATTCTTAGTTCTATGTGCATTGTCCCAAGACTTGTTGATTGATGCATAGCCTTGATATTGCTTGTTTTAAACTATTTGTATCTAGTCACTCTTATAAACTTTGAAGGTGCCTTATGCATTTATATTTGCTACTCTATGAGGGACAAGGTGAATGGCACTATGCTATGTTTTCTTTATGTGAAACAAACAAACGTCTTGCAAAGCATTGTTATTCATGAATCTTTTGTTTGTGCCTTTTCATGTCGCATCATAGTTTCTTTGCTTATTGCTAGAACTTTGTCTTTCATGTTATGATTGAAGTACTATGATCCCAGCTTTGAATGTTTTACAAATACTTTGATCAAGTCCTTGATGGTGCATGTCACCTCAAAAATTATTCTTTCTTTTTATCACTTACCTATTCGAGGACGAGCAGGAGTTAAGCTTGGGGATGTTGATACATTGCAAATGTATCTATAATTTTTGATACTCCATGCTTTGTTTTATCTACTTTCTTATGTTTTGTCCACACTTTGGAGTACTTTTCATATGATTTCTTGGACTAACCTATTAACAAGAGCCACAGCGTCAGCTGCCTATTTTCTGATGTTTTTGGTTCTAGGAAAGTCAGAAAATGAATATTCTTGGAATTGGACGGAACAAAAGCCAAATTTCCTATTTTTCCGGAATCACGGAGCCAGAATACCAGATGGAGGAGGGCCAGGGCCTGGACACACCCCCAGGCACGGGTACCCCCAGGCCGCACCAGGGCATGGTATGGGCCCCTCGGGCACCCCCTCGGTCTCCCTCTTCGCCTATAAGTTGCCTTCTGACCTAAAAACTCAAGGGGGGTCAACGTTTTTCTAGAAGGAGTTCCGCTCCACCGCCACCACCAGATTCCACAAAACAGCACCAGAAACTCCGTTCTGGCACCCTGCCAGGACGGGGAATTGGAGGAGATCATCGCCATCATCATCACCATCGCTTCTCCATCGACCGTCCATGTTTCCCCCATCTATGAGTGAGTAATCCCCTGCTGTAGGCTATGGGGATGGTAGGGATTGGATGATATTGTTCATGTAATGGCATCAGATTGTTAGGGCATGGTGCCTAGTATCTTCTATTAGTACTTTATGACATTGTTGCGACTTGTTATTTTAATGCTTATCACTAGGGCCTGAGTGCCATGATTTCAGATCTGAACATGTTATTGATTCATTATGATAGTATTGTTGTTGGTCTTATCTGCAAGTTGTATACACACGTTGTTGTCCGGAACCAATGGCCCCGAAGTGACAGAAATCGGGATAACCGGAGGGAATGGCTTTGATGTGAGGATCACATGTGTTCATGGAGTGTTAATGCTTTGCTCCGGTGCTCTATTAAAAGGAGCACCTTAATTGCTAGTAGTTCCATTGAGGCCCCGCTACAAATGGGCTGGCAAGACAAAAGATGTTTTGCAAGTTCCCATTGCGAGCACATATGACTATATATGGAACACATTCCTAGGATTATCTAGTACTTGGATGCTTTATCTTATTTATCTGCAATTGCCCTATGTTCTGATTGCTATGTGAATTGTCTTGTCCATGCAACACCCGTCCATCCATCCCTATGCCTACCGCACTTGAATCCTACTGTTTGCTGCTATTGTTACTGCTGTCTTTACTTTAGTTCTGCTGTTACTTTACTACTCCTATTACAAAACTGTTGCTACTGATAAACTGCTGTGAGCAAGATTGTTTCCAGGTGCAGCTGAATTGACAACTCAGTTGTTAAGGCTTATAAATATTCTTTGGCTCCCCTTGTGTCGAATCAATAAATTGGGTTTCACTTTCCTCGAAAATACTGTGATACACCCCCTATACTTGTGGGCATCAGTGGGCTACTTATCAGGATGCAATGGGAAGTGCTGATTTCGAGTTATTGCTTGGAGCCATGAGATCCAAGTTAAATTCCATGGATGACAATCAAGGTTGGAACTTGGTTGATTTTCCTGATGGTTCAAGATCCATCGATTGCAAATGTGTCTTTAAAAGGAAAACTGACCAAGATAGAAATGTTTCTGTCTATAAAGCACGACTTGTCATGAAAGGGTTCTGACAAGTTCAAGGACTTGACGATGACTACAATTTCTTGCTGTTGGGGATATACTTTCCGGGTATCCTCATTGTGCCTCATTGACCAGGGTGGCCCACTTCGGGTTAGAGATTTGTTCCACGGGCGGCCCAGGCAGAGAGAAGAGATGGAGTCCAGTCTGGCTATGGGAAGGCCTAGAAGACTTACCAACATAGGCCTTTGTAGTTACTTGTAGTCCAAGGTGTACTCTGTAACCAACTCTTAGTCGTAGCCAGATAGGTCTCTCCTGTAAACCCTAGGCCGGATATCTATATAAGACGAACTAGGGACCAGCCTTTAGGGCACACCACAATAATCTACAATCTCAACTCGCACAGGCGAAACCCTTGTAACCCATATTCCGGCTCTGCCGTATTACTGGATTGCTAGCAGGAGTAGGATCCATTTACCGTCGGTGGATTCATACCTGGGTAAACTTGTGTGGTCACCATCCCGGAACACCGTACAACTCACACCCCTCTCTTCCACACGCCTCGAGGACCCCCTCATGGCGTACTTGTCCAGAATTCAACGATAGTTGGCGCCCACCATGGGGCAACTGAGCTTTGGATCTGCGTTCCGAGTGGAATCTGCAAGAATCGGAATCGACGAGACAATCGTCGCCAGTCGTGTCCTCTATGCCTGCGATGTCCCCTCATTCTTCTCGACGAGACCTGGATTATGGCTAGGGAGGTCGTGACTAGCTACAACATCATGTCGTTTCGTGAGATCGATGTTTACCTCGGTTTCGCTGAACCTGTCCCACCCACCATAGCGCTGACGATAGAGGCAGAAGAAGTTTCTGGGACCACTTTCTCCGCAGAAGCGGCAGAGTTCCGGATCTTGGAAAACTCTAATCCCACCCAGCCCGCACTTGATGCAGAGATAGTGGAGAAAACTGAGCCCGAAACAGATCCTCATATGGATTGGATCTCCCTAGCGAGGTCGAATCCCAGGACAGTCTTCCCAGTAAGATCGAAACTCAGGAGGAACAAAGCAACACCAACTCTGTTTCTGGCTCTGCCAATACCGGAGCAGGACAACCGTTCCTGAGGTACACGTTGAGGCAGATGATGCTGCATAACGCTAGCATGGATGAGATTCTCAAGACCATTGAGTGATTCGAGGAAGCCCATGAAGAAATCTGCAATTATCTCAGGGCACACGCACCGCACTTTGTTGGATATGTTGGATCTAGATCCGGCTCTACTGATGCTGGAGACAATGAAGACTCTGTGCTAGAGGCGATCGGGACAAATGCCAACTTACCGGCATCTTTAGATGATTCAATGACGTTGGTAGATTTCCGAAAGTTCTCCACAGAATATGAAGAGGAGTTCAACTCCAAGCCTACAGAAGAAGGATAATCCATGGATGAAGGATCTGGAGAAAACTCTCCCAAAGCGCAGGATGACATGGATCTCGGAGAAAATACCGATGTCCAGGTGTCTGAAGGTACTGATCAGAGCTTGACTCCAGGAAACGGACCCAAAGCCGTATTTTCTACCGACGCTACCAAGAGGGCAAAGAATAAGAAGACTCTAGCGAAGGACCCTCTGGTTGAGGTGCCAAACACCGAAGAATAAAAAGAAGACTCGGATGGAGCCCTAATCCCGGATGAGCCAAAAGACACTCTAGTGGATGGACACGTGGTTACTTCTGGTGCTCGTAAAATCCTCAGAGACTCGCTAACTGCGCCAATCCCTACTACTGTAGATCTTACACCTGTAGAGTTGGAAGACAGGGCCCAAGCCCTAGAAGCACATCACCAAGTACTCCTGGATGAAGATAACAATATCCTCGAGGAGAAAAAGCACATTGCATCTACGGGGCAGTTCAACTCCTTGCAACATCAGAAGACACAGAATGGCCCTTTGTGGGCTAAAAAAATCCGGAAGTCCACAAGACCCTCTTTGAGGAATGTGATGTTGTCAAAGGAGAACCTCGGCTCGACAGTAAGGGAGATCTGGTATATGGGACACCAGTGGAAAACACCGTTGCAGCCCAAGATATCCTGGCAAACAATCCAAACCCAGACCAAATCCGGTTGGGTGTAAAGCTACGGTACGTCCATTTTGCATCACTATTCTATATCATAATTCACTGTTATTCATTGATATATTTCATATTAAGAGATGATACTTATGTTATTTCATCTGTTTTTGCATGGTTGATAACTTTTGGAGCATGGACCGCTATAGTCAGGATTCTGGTGGAAAAGGTGCTGTTTGGAGGCAAAATTCGTGAAGATCAGAAAATCTGGGAAAATATACAGAAGTCCTATTTTTCTAGAAGAAGAAGGAAGCTAGAAGGAGGAGTGGAGATGGGCCACAGGGGGCCCACACCACCCCCTGGCGCGGGCCAGCCTAGGCTACGCCACCAGGTGGTGTGGCCGCCCTGGCCCACCTCTGGCTCTCCCCTCTGGCGTATATAATCCTCCCGAAAATGTAATACTCGGGGAGAGAGCACAGAAAGATTCCGCCGCCTCTACAGACAGAATTCTGCCGGGGGAATCCCTTCCCAGACAGGGGAGATCGTTACCATCAACACCATCATCAACCTGGACTTCATCGGGATCATCGTCATCATCATCACCACCATCAACACCCTCATCATCATCTCCATATTGCTGTAACAATTGGGTTGAATCTTGCATAGTTCTTAGGGGAAACTTTCCCAATGTTGATTACTCTTTGTAGTTGATGCTATTGAGTGAACCATTGAATTATTGTTTATGTTCAGATTGTTATACATCATTATTCCATCTCTGATCATGATCCATATGATGTCTTGTGAGTAGTTCGTTTTGTTCTTGAGCACATGGGATAAGTCATGTTGTTAGTAGTGGAGTTGTCTTGAGAAAGATTCAATAGTTTGATATTGAAGTTGTGGTGTACTTCTTCTAGTGGTGTCATGTGAATGTCGACTACATGCCACTTCACCTATATGGGCCTAGGGGAATGCATTGTGTATTTGGCTACTAATCGTAGGGGTTGCTGGAGTGACAGAAACCTGAACCCCCACTAGGAAACCATTGCACAAGGGACGTAAGGGTCTTAGAGTTTAAAGTTGTGGTTAGGTTTCTACCTTAATTACTTTCTTGTACTTACGGATGTTTGCAAGGGGTATAATCACAAGTATGTATTAGTCCTAGGAAGGTCGGTACATTAGCACAGGTTCACCCACACAACACTTAGCAAGCTAAAGAAGATTAATCAACTATATGAAGCGAAAGCACTTGACAATCTTCCCATGTGTCCTCAAGAACGTTTGGTCATCTTAAGTAATACAACCGGCTTGTCCTTTGCTGCATAAAGGATTGGGCCACTTGCTGCATTTATTCCTACTGTCTTTTATTTACTCATACTTTATTTACTTGCTTTATCAAAAACCCCTAAAAATTCGTTTGCTAAGTATTTGTAGAGAATTCCCGATCCATACCACTAGCCAGCACCTTCTGCTCCTCGTTGGGTTCGACACTCTTACTTATCGAAAATACTGCGATACACCCCCTATACTTGTGGGTCATCAATACTATTTTCTGGCACCGTTGCCGGGGAGTGAAGCGTTATTGGAGAGTGGAACTAGTAAAGGAAACTTCTACTATGAGTATTGTTTACTTCTGTTAGTTGCTTTATTTTCGTTATGGATAATTCGCTGAGTTTCTTATTTGGTAATGCTACTACCACTGCTAAGGTAGTAGATGAACCACCACCTACTGAGAATGATGCTTTTAAAATACCTACAAGAATTATTGATCGTGTTATGGATAAATACTATGTTGGGGATGGAACTGTCCATCCCGGTGATCATTTGCTCTTTATACACGAATTATGTGGGTTGTTCAAGTGTGCTGGTATTATTACAGATCAAGTTAAGAAGAAGTTATTCTCATTATCACTAAAAGGAAGAGCTGAGGAATGGTATAAGCTACTGAAGAATGGTCAAGCTCTTGAATGGGAGGAAATAGTACCTCTCGTTTATTCAAAGTTTTATCCTCCTAGTGAGATTCATAAAGATCGAAATCAAATATACAACTTTTGCCCTCTTGATGGAGAGAGTACAGCTCAAGCTTGGGGGATATTGAAGTTATTAATGCTCAAATGTCCCATTCATGACCTCCCCAATAATATCATTATCAATAACTTTTATGCAAGGCTCCCTCTACATGACAAGGATTTATTGGATGCTTCTTGTGCTGGATCATTTACTCGCATGGAAGAAGAAGCTAAATGGGATCTTCTGGACCGTATTCAAGACAATGTTGAAGCTTGGGAGAATGACAAAGGTAGAAAGTTAGGTATAAATTATGATTATGAATGCATTGAATCTTTTATGGGAACTTATGACTTTCAAAATATTAATAATACCTATGTTCTTGATTTACAAGTTATTACAAATTGCTTTAAGGCTTTTGCTTCTTATATTGAAATCCCAAAAAGGGGATGGAGCAAGTACCATGAGCCTTATAAAGATATTGTTGACTGTGTTCCTATTGGGAGTACTGAGTTTTACACTATTGATCACATCTTACCTGAACTTTATATCGAGAAACCCTTCCCGGATAAGGTAAAGGACCATCCTATGATAACTAGTGTAATCACTAAAAGTGCAAAGAGAACTGTAAAACCTGATGAACAAATAAACATTGAACCTGTTGTAGCAATTGTGAAAGACCTTGTCACTAAAAGCGTAGAAGATGGACACATAGTCTTTTGTGAGGATGCTTCTAATATTGTTTCGCATCCTAGTAAAACTAAAAAATCTAGTGTCCCTATGCTTTCTGTTAGAATTGGTGATCATTGCTATTATGGTTTATGTGATATTGGTGCAAGTTCCAGTGCTATTCCTTATGAGCTTTACAGAGAAATTATGCATGAAATCAGTCCCTGCGAATTGGAAGAGATTGATCTAGTTATTCCCCTTGCTAATAGAGAGACCATCTCTCTTATTGGTATTGTACGGGATGTGGAAGTTCTTTGTGGTAAGATTAAGTATCCTGCTGATTTTCTAGTACTTGGTTCAGCTCCTAGTAAAACTTATCCTATTATTTTTGGTAGACCTTTCTTCAGTACTTGTGGAGCTATTATAGATTGCAAAAGGGAGAAAATCTTGACTAAGTTTGATGGGGAATCTTATGAGTTTAATTTTTTGAAATTTACTAAAGAACCTTGTGAAGAGGAAACCCATAATGAGGATTTTAGAGTTGAACAACTTGCTTCTATTTCTCTTGCTCCTAGCAATGCTTTGCAGCAATTTATGGAAGATCATGAAAGTGAAATCTTCATGGAAGAAAGGAATGAGATTGACGAGATTCTCCATAATCAGCCTAAGATGCTTAAGCATAACTTGCCTGTAGAAGACTTGGGTACCACATTTCCACCTAAAAAGGATCCAGTTTTCGATCTAAAACCCTTACCCGATGATCTTAAATATGTTTACATTGATGATAATAAGATATATCCTGTTATTATTAGCTCTAAACTTTCAGGGAAGGAAGAAGAAAGGTTATTGGAGGTACTGAAGAAACACCGAGGGGCTATGGGCTATACCCTGGATGATTTACAAGGGATTTCTCCTACTATATGTCAGCATGCTATCAATGTAGAACCAGATGCAAAGCCAGTGGTAGAGCACCAACGACATTTAAATCCTAAGATGAAAGAAGTGGTAAGAAATGAGGTATTGAAACTCCTTGATGCTGGTATTATTTACCCTATTGCTGATAGTGAATGGGTTAGTCCTATTCATTGTGTCCCTAAAAAGGGAGGTATTACTGTTGTGCCTAATGATAATGATGAGCTTATTCCCCAAAGAATAGTAGTAGGCTATAGGATGTGTATTGATTTCAGAAAGGTTAACTAAGTTACTAAGAAAGATCATTACCCACTTCCTTTTATTGATCAAATGTTAGAAAGGTTGTCTAAAAAGACTCATTTTTGTTTTCTTGATGGATACTCTGGGTTTTCTCAAATTGCTGTTAAACAACAAGATTAAGAAAAAACTACCTTTACATGCCCTTATGGAACCTATGCTTATAGACGTATGCCTTTTGGTTTATGTAATGCTCCTGCTACTTTTCAAAGATGCATGTCTACTATCTTTCATGGTTTTTGTGAGGAAATTGTGGAAGTGTTCATGGATGACTTCTCTGTCTATGGAACTTTTTTTGATAATTGTCTACACAACCTTGATAAAGTTTTACAGAGGTGTGAAGAAACTAATCTTGTTCTTAATTGGGAGAAATGCCACTTCATGGTTAATGAAGGGATTGTCCTTAGGCATAAGGTTTCCGAAAGAGGCATAGAAGTGGATAGGGCTAAAGTCGAGGCAATTGAGAAAATTGCCTGCCCAAGGGTCCTTGGTCATGCTGGTTTTTATAGAACGTTTATTAAAGATTTCTCTAAGATATCAAAACCCCTCACTAATCTTCTTCAAAAAGATGTACCCTTTGTTTTTTATGATGATTGTAAGGAATCTTTTGAAACTCTTAAGAAGGCTTTAATTACAGATCCTATCGTTCAACCACCTGATTGGAGCTTACCCTTTGAAATAATGTGTGATGCTAGTGATTTTGCTGTAAGTGATGTCCTTGGGCAACGTATTGATAAAAAGTTGAATGTTATTCATTATGCTAGTAAGACTCTTGATGTTGCTGAAAGGAATTATGCAACTGCTAAAAAAGAATTCCTAGCTGTCGTTTTTGCTTGTGATAAGTTTAGACCTTATATTGTGGACTCAAAAGTCACCATTCATACTGATCATGCTGCTATTAAGTACCTGATGACGTAGAAGGATGCTAAGCCTAGGCTTATTAGATGGGTGCTGCTTTTACAAGAGTTTGATCTACATATTGTAGATAGGAAAGGTGCTGAAAACCCTGTAGCTGATAATTTATCTCGATTGGAAAACATCTCTTTTGACGCTATGCATGTTAATGATACTTTCCCAAATGAACAGTTGGCTGCGGTAGGGGTAAGCTCGCGAGGGAGCCCTTGGTACGCTAATTATGCTAACTTTATTGTCTCCAAGTATTTGCCTCCAACTTTTACAGCTCAGCAAAGAAGAAAGTTCTTTTATGATTTGCGGCATTATTTTTGGGATGACCCACACTTATATAAAGAAGGAGTGGATGGTATTATGCGAAGATGTGTTCCAGAATATGAACAAAAGGAGATATCGCGTAAATGTCATGGTAGGGCTTATGGAGGACATCATGCATGAGATAGAACTGCGCAAAAGTTGCTACAATCAGGTTTCTACTGGCCTGCCCTTTTTAAAGATGCAAGAAAATTTGTTTTATCTTGTGATGAATGTCAGCGTGTTGCTAATATTTCTAGACGCAATGAAATTCCTATGAGCTACTCTCTAGTTATTGAACACTTTGATTGCTCGGGATTTGACTTTCTGGGTCCTTTTCCTCCCGCGAAAGGTTATAATCATATTCTTGTTGTCGTTGATTATGTTACTAAGTGGGTAGAAGCCATTCCTATGAAGAGTGCTGACGGGGAGACTTCTCTAAAAATGCTTAAGGATGTTATCTTTCCTAGGTTTGGAGTGCCTAGGTATCTCATGACTGATGAAGGTTCTCATTTCATTCATGGTGGTTTTAGAAAGACCCTTGCTAAATATGACGTTAATCATAGAATTGCTTCAGCTTATCACCCCAAACTAGTTGGCAAGTAGAGTTGTCAAATAGAGAAATTAAATCCATCTTGCAAAAGATTGTTAATAGATCTAGAAAAAACTGGGCTAAAAAGTTGAATGATGCTTTATGGGCTTATAGGGCTGCCTACAAAAACCCTATGGGAATGTCTCCTTATAAAATGGTTTATGGGAAAGCTTGTCACCTAACTTTAGAATTAGAACACAAAGCTTACTGGGCAGTTAAAGAACTCAATAGAGATTGTAAGCTTGCTGGTGAAAAAAGATTATTTGCTTTAAGTTCTTTAGATGAATGGAGGAGTGAAGCATATGAGAATGCTAGGCTCTTTAAGGAAAAAGTTAAAAGATGGCATGACAAGCGAATACTTAAGAGATAATTCCATGTTGGTGAGAAGGTTCTATTGTATAGGTCTAGTCTCAGATTTTTTGCAGGAAAACTACTGTCAAAATGGGAAGGACCTTTTGTTATTGAAGAAGTGTACCGCTCAGGAGCAATAAATATTTCTTCTTTAAAATATAACACTACACAAGTAGTGAATGGGCAGCAACTTAAGCACTATATTGCTGGAGATTCTTACAATGAATATGTTGATGCCTTTCAAGTTATAAGTCCGGAAAAATTTATCAAGGACCAAATTCAGAGACCTACATACTCGGTTTTTAAATAGGTAACAGTTCTGGTAAGAAAAGTTCCGTGAAAATACTATCTAACTATATTTTTGCAGTTTTTAGTCAATAAGGAAAGCTACGAAGCAAAAGAGGGGCGGAAACGGAGCCAGGGTGGCTCACACTACCCTGTGGCGTGGGCCCACCCCTGCCCGCGCCACCAGGTGGTGTGGCCACTCCGGACTCTGTCTCCGACCCGTTTTCTCCCAGTACCTTCCTTTTGTTATGAAACTTCGTAATATATAATACCCTAGATCCCCCGAGGTTCGTATATTGTATTTTCGTCGTGTTTTCGTTTCGATCTGTTTCTGACAGATAGAGTCGCAGATTTAGAGCCACAATGTCGTCCTCTATATCAACCAAGGAAGATTTTTTAGAGGATATCATCAACCCATACATGAGAGAGTGGAAGATTCATCCCAAGGAGTTATTGTTTGAAGACGGGGATGTCTGAATAAAAGAGGTCCAAGGCCCTAAAGGTGAAGGAAGTCTAGAGGACAGGATGGAAGCACTGGAGCAAGAAGTCTTTAGGTACAAGAAGATGGCGGAACGCAAAGTGGATATCATCCATAAGATTTGTTCCGAACTCATCACCGAGCACCAAGAGGAGACTGCTGAGCTCAAGAATGAAGTCCTCTCACTCCAGCAAACAACCAATGAACTGCAAGCACAGCTCTACGATGTTCAAAATCAAAACTGTGAGTATGAGGTTAGGTTTAAACGCAAAAGTGCTGCTGCAAGTTTCAGGATGCTGGAGACCATGATGTCCTTTGTTGATGGGAAGAACTTACCCTGGAAGTCGGACGATGATGAGAGGATACCACCACCACCAAAGGAGTAATTCGTCAACAGGTTTGGCATCCCCTTGGTTTGTTCCCAGCTTGGGGGGTGTCGCGGTATCACATCACTATCTTCTATCTTTTTATCTTTTTAGTAGAGTCATATCATGAATAGAGAAGTTATCGTGTAGGATGGTTTACTTTATGGAAGTGTCCCCTCTCTCGTTAGATATGTATCCCTTGGTTTGAGTTGCCTTTATGGAATATGAATGAGAAGTTCTATCATTTACTCTTTTGCATACCTTATATTAGTTTTCAATTCATGGTTATATGATTGATCTTATTGTTAGTATTGGTATCACTTTGGGATCATCGAGTTAATCTAGTTGGTTTTGGCAAACCTGGCTCGGTCAGTAGCAACACTATTTTTGAGAGTTGAATGAAAAAGATAAAAGTACTCTAAAGAAATATAATTTCATCATCTTTCTTTCTTTCTTGATTTGCTCATAAGTGTAGTATTCTCTAGTTAAGATCTTTTGTGCCTCCAAGGAAGATTGCATGTTTGTTTTTATCACTTATATGTTTGTTTGTTTCCTTCAACTCTTATACTTGCTACCCAACCTTGCTAGCCAAAAACCTGTACTGAGAGGGAATTCTTCTCGTGCATCCAATACTTAAACCAAAACCTATGCCATTTATGTCCACCATACCTACCTATTATCATTATTGCTATTCCAAGTAAATTCTTGTTTTTATCTACCTTCCAAATTAAACTTGTTATATGAAAATTAGTGATTAAAGCTCTCACGAACTTGATGGCACACTTTATTTTCTTGCACTTAATAAACTTGAACCATTGGGTCCTTCTTTGTTGCATATATGCTTGCGCTTTATAAGTTGAAGTTAGCAGAACCATGTATCATGGGGAACACTTTCAACATTTCACTAGTACTTTGTACCTAGTTGATATCATGATTCTTTTGCCTATGGAACCCAGCGGTGTGAAATAAAAGGGGAGGTTGTAAGATCATGGAGTTTATATGTGTGTTAGAGAAACGCCTGGGCCGCTAGCCTAAGCCATGCCTAATCATGGTGGAAACTTGCAGCATAACTATAGTGAGCATTCTATGACGCATCTTCAATAAAAAACTATGCAAATAGCAAATAAAAGGATCACTAAGATGCTCATTGTCTACTTGCCTTGTCATTTTGATTATGGGATAGCTCCTATATCTTGTGCAAGGGGTACCCCGTTGGTGGTTCTCTATGATACATATGTATTTACAATGACAAGAGCTTACTTGTGACTGCAGTTGAGTAGCATGAGGTTCGGTACTCGTAAGTAAGGGGCATGAGATTTCAACTTATAACTTGTCAAGCATATCCTTTTAGTTGTGTCACTTCAACCTTAACCACCTAAAGATGCCTATGATAGGCGCAATGAGAGCTGAAAGCTAATAAGTACCATAACTTTTGGGAGCTCTTTATGAAACTTGAAATCCCTGCTTCCCTCTGCGAAGGGCCTTTCTTTTACTTTTTAGTTGAGTCAGTAAACCTATTCCCTTCTATCTTAGCAAGTATTTTGAGTTGTTGTGTTTCATTCATTCATTTATGATTTATTCAATCATGTTTCTTATTTTCCTTGTTTTGCACATTGCTCTTATCATGGTGATTACTACTTTGAAAGCTATCATCGGAAACCAGTTATTTGTGAACTCCAGCAATTTATCAACTATTCTTCGACCAAGAGCTAAGTTTGCCATTACCAATTATGATTTACTTTATGTATCTTTATTGTGTTTCCTTTACTCATTGCAAGTTGAGTTATATAATAGTGAGTTGTCTT
The DNA here is from genome assembly GCA_910589775.1 of Avena eriantha. Taxonomy (NCBI): domain Eukaryota; kingdom Viridiplantae; phylum Streptophyta; class Magnoliopsida; order Poales; family Poaceae; genus Avena; species Avena eriantha. Next base: position 296,120,926 of record OU342744.1, on the reverse strand, counting down.
CTACTATGATCTATGTATTCATGAATGTGATGCTTCTTGTCCGTATTCTTTTATCGACTCTTCACTCCATAAATCATGTTTTTTGAGCTCAGTTTCGCTTGGGGACAAGCGAAGTCTAAGCTTGGGGGAGTTGATACGTCCATTTTGCATCACTATTCTATATCATAATTCACTCTTATTCATTGATATATTTCATATTAAGATATGATACTTATGTTATTTCATCTGTTTTTGCATGGTTGATGACTTTTGGAGCACGGACCTCTATAGTCAGGATTCTGATGGAAAAAGTGTTGTTTGGAGGAAAAATTCGCGAAGATCAAAAAATCCGAGAAAATATACGGAAGTCCTATTTTTCCAGAAGAAGAAGGAAGCTAGAAGGAGGAGTGGAGATGGGCCACAGGGGCCCCACACCACCCCTTGGCGCGGGCCAGCCTAGGCCGCGCCACCAGGTGGTGTGGCCGCCCTGGCCCACCTCTAGTTCTCCCCTCTGGCATATATAATCCTCCCAAAACCCTAATACTTGGGGAGCAACCATAGAAAGATTCCGCCACCTCTGCGGGGCGGAAAACATCGAGAGAGAAAGATCTCTCCGGCAGACAGAATTCTGCCGGGGGAATTCCTTCCCGAAGAGGGGAGATCGTCGCCATCAACACCACCATCAAGCTGGAATTCATCGGGATCATCATCATCACCACCATCATCACCATCAGCACCCTCATCATCATCTCCATATTGCTGTAACAATTGGGTTGAATCTTGCATAGTTCTTAGGGGAAACTTTCCTAGTGTTGATTACTCTTTGTAGTTGATGCTATTAAGTGAACCATTGAATTATTGTTTATGTTCATATTGTTATACATCATTATTCCACTGATCATGATCCATATGATGTCTTGTGAGTAGTTCGTTTTGTTCTTGAGGACATGGGAGAAGTCATGTTGTTAGTAGTGGAGTTTTGTTGAGAAGATTCAATAGTTTGATATTTAAGTTGTGGTGTACTTCTTCTAGTGGTGTCATGTGAACGTCGACTACATGACACTTCACCTATATGGGCCTAGGGGAATGCATTGTGTATTTGGCTACTAATCGTAGGGGTTGCTAAAGTGATAGAAACCTGAACCCTCGTTAGGAAACCATTGCACAAGGGACATAAGGGTCTTAGAGTTTAAAGTTGTGGTTAGGTTTCTACCTTAATTACTTTCTCGTACTTACGGATGTTTGCAAGGGGTATAATCACAATTATGTATTAGTACTAGGAAGGTCGGTACATTAGCACAGGATCACCCACACAACACTTAGCAAGCTAAAGAAGATTAATCAACTATATGAAGCGAAAGCACTTAACAATCTTCCCATGTGTCCTCGAGAACGTTTGGTCATCTTAGGTAATACAACCGGCTTGTCCTTTGCTGCATAAAGGATTGGGCCACTTGCTGCATTTGTTTCTACTGTCTTTTATTTACTCGTACTTTATTTACTTGCTTTATCAAAAACCCCTAAAAATCTGTTTCCTAAGTATTTGTGGAGAATTCCTGATCCATACCACTAGCCAGCACCTTCTGCTCCTCGTTGGGTTCGACACTCTTACTTATCGAAAATACTGCGATACACCCCCTATACTTGTGGGTCATCAAGCTACTTACCAAGGACTTGGAGCAGCAGAAGGCCGGGAAATCCGGAAGCGGAAAACTGGTCTCTAAATCCTACCAATGTCGCACGGATCCGGCTTGGCATGACATAAGGCTCTGACGAGATCCGGAACAGATGTACCGTCCTAATCGTCAGGAAGACAATTACTCAAGAACCGGATCTTTAGGGTAACAACACAGAGCCGCACGTGACTAGAGTAACGTCTCTCTAGCCGCAGAGCGAGACGCAGTTACATCACTAGTTCTGAGGCAGCCTCCCCAGCGATAGTCGAACAATCGCAGGGAAGATGAAGAAGAGCGACATCGGGAGGAGGACTGACAAAGGATGCCACCTCCCAGGCATACAAGCCGTCTGGCTGAACCTCGCCACAATAGTGGAAACGACGGACGAAGGAATGACAGACACCATGCCGAGTCAAACCAGCAGGGGCTCATTGTAATCAAGACCCTCCCCGGAACTGGAATAATGATGCTCCGGACGGAGGCCGACGCTCAGCCGGAAACAATCCACCAACACCACCCTCTCCACCGAGCATCCATCATAGCGACTCTCAAGGGAGACATGGAGGGCATCTTGGCGGAGGAGGTGGTGGTGAAAGAAGAATTCCGGCTCCGAGGCACCGCAGCCACAACGAACAACCACGACGGCATTCTCTGTCACCAAGTGATGCAAGGCACGGATCAACTCTAACATAGAGGCGCTGCGCTATGAGTCGAACAACATCTATGTGGGTCCAAAATGCTTTGGACCGTGAATTTGACAAACAAACTTCCCGGAAGGATTTGCTATCTCAAGGCACATCCAACCCTACGACGGTGTAGCCCGGCCAGACACTTGGCTCCAGGATTTTTTCTAGGCTTGCTGCATTGCCAAAGGCGTAAACAGCCTGGTCGCGATCATGTATCTCTCGCTTATGCAGAGGAAGACGGCACGATAGTGGCTCAATGAACTTCTAGAAAACACCATCCACAACTAGTATGACATGCAGAGCACGTTCTTTCGAAATTCTAAAGGCACATATCGGAGGCCCTGTATGGTAGGAGACCTACAACGTTGCACCCAGAAGGCTAGAGAAACTTGCCGATATTATCTCGGATGATGGATCGACACCAAGAACTGAGTAAATGATCAAACCGCAATAGAACATTTTATTGCAGGACTCCCAATTGGCATGCTGTGTCACCGCTTGAAGTGCGAGAAAGTCACCGATCTGGGAGAGATGATAGAGACAGCAAGCAAGTATGTAAATGCTGACGATGATGTAGAGGGACTACCGAACGTCCTGGCTGTGCCACAGTGGGCAAAACAGCCGAAGCAGCAAACCCAGAAGCGCAAAAACACCTCGGAAGAAAAACCCACCGCGGAAACAGCAGTAGTCAATGCTACTTTCGGGTTTGGAGGACGAGGAGGGCGCGGAGGCAGCCACGGACATGGTCGTGGAACATCCAAAGTCCGAGGTAGAGGAGACCAACAACCTGGCAAAACCTACTCTTGGGCTGATATTGCCAACAATCCGTGTGTGCATCACTTAGATGCCAACGGGGGCACATCCCACACAAATGCCGAGTGTCGTTTCAATGACGACATCAAAAAAGAAAAATCCACTAGCTACAGGGCCAAGCGACAAAAAGGAAAGCAAAGTTTTGACAAAGAAAAAGAAACCAAGGAAGATTCCGACATGGAGGAAGCAGAAGCTTCAAATCCCAAGTTGGATGGAAAGAAGACCTTCCCAACGAAGGAAGACACTTATGTTACTTTCCTTGGGTCTCAACCAGCTAAGGTCAAGAAGGCAGTAATGCATGAGCTCAACCCAACTGTTCCGGCTGTTCCTCATTTTTTGGACTGGTCGGAAGTGATAATCACCTTCGAACGTGTTGATCATCCGCCTAAGTTGCACAGGTGAGGACAGTATGCTCTAGTTGTCAATCCACTTATATATTGATGGCTATGGTTTCTCCAAGACCCTCATGGATGGCGGCAGCAGCATCAACATCCTCTATGTCAAAATGCTACGTCGGATGAGGATCTCGGAAACATAGCTGAATCACAACTCTGCGATTTTTCACGGAGTTATCCCCGGAAGACAAGCAAATTCTCTGGGAGAGATCACTTTGGACGTCACCTTTGGAACTCCAAAGAACTATCGAACGGAAGCACTTTCCTTCGAAGTGGTCCTGTTCAAGAGCGTATACCATGCTATCTTCGGACGACCAGCTTACTAGGCTTTTATGGCTCGTCCATGTTACATTTACAATATGATGAATATTCCAGGTCCCGAGGACGTGATCACCATAAGGGGAGACCCGAAGAAAGCACGAGAATGCGAGGAGGGGAATGCTGCCTTTGATGAAGCCATACTACACGCCCAGTGTAGCATCCCAATTGTCTAACAATTGCAATGCTACTAGTCTAGTCTATATATATGCTATCTTCCTACATATAATTGTTGCATCATAATTATATCATGCTCATGCCATCATGCCACATTGCATTTGAGCATCATATAAAACCCTTTTTCATTTGGTTTTTATCTCATATGCACTATTAATTGTATTTGCCTCTTGATACATTGTATTTGGTTCTTTATAAATGCTTGATGCCCAAATTGAGTTGGGGGCATATCTTTTATTAACTCCACCACCTTTCTTGTCACCACCCTATAATCCCACCATCCAACTATATGTGAGCTTTGCATTTCTTTTGGTTTTACCTCTAGCTCATGTGGGTTGGGATGGATCCACTTCTAGATCCACATGCTCCCATGCAAGCATCATGTTGTTTTCACATTATGGATATGTGGAGCCACCTTTGCATGCTTTGTGAGTGGAACCCCTTTTCTAGCTTCCATATGGATTGTTTTGGAATATTGGCTCATGTTGGAATTTTTTTGAGGCTATTAAGCACCTAGTGGAATATACACACTAGCATGTCCAAATTATATTCAAATTTAAGCATCTACATATACTCCACATGGAACACCCTTTTTAATTCCTTTTGCTTGGCTTTTACTCCATATTTTGGAATGCACATGAATATATGTCATGGGACTTTATTATTGTTTTTATAAGAATAAACATGGCATTTATTACTATGCATGAGCCATGCAAATCACCACTAACTGTTCTCGTTTCGTTTTCTTTGGTTTTTGAGTGGATCTTCTCTTTTGTTAAGCTTTCCTTCCTCTCTTACTCAAACCTCCTCATGCTTGATCTTGTCTTGACCATGCTCAAAACCCTACCCATCATCACCCCTCTCTCTAAACCCAAACCCATGATCTACCCCTCCATGCCGAGCACCCCCCTTAGCTGCTCTCTCTCTCTCCCTCTCTCTCTCTCTCTGCCAACCAGGACCCACCCCATCTACCCTAACCTAACCCGAGCTACCCCCAACCCTAGCTCGACACCATCTACCCGAGCCCTCCCCTCTCGGCCTCCCTATCTTTCTCTCGCTGCACAAGAGCCCCACCGAGCCCCTTCTCCTCTCTCTGGCCCCACCTGCAGCCGCAGCTGCCTGCCCTGGCCCCTCCCCACGTCGGGCACGTGAGGGAGTAGAGAGAAAAGGTGGCCGAAGCCACCTTTTTCTCCCGAGCCCCCACGGCATCTACCCTCTCCCTCTCGGCTATCTACTCCCTCCTCTCTGCATGTCTTCCCCCAGATCCACCCAGGGCCGTGCCCTTCCCCCTCTCCTTCTCCACCTACCAGGACCCCTCTCTCTTCCAACTCCGGCGGCCACCGTCGGTGTCGTGCTCTCCACCCTAGGCGGGCGTGGTGCTAGGTCGTCGAGGAAGCAGAGCAGGTCCACGTCGCCGTCCCGGAGCACCGCAGCAAGGAGAAGACGGTCCCATGTACCGCGTCACGCCGACGATGCCGACGACGAAACCCTAGCTCCGGCCGCCTGCAATGTCGCCAATCCGCCGCTCCCCTACCCGATCTGACCTCACCGACCACCCCGCGGTGAGCTACCAAACCTCCCGGACATCCTCTAGGCCATCGTCGCTTCCTAGTCGCGCCGGTCCTTTTGTCGAGCGCACTCTGTGCGCCGGCGTGCGCGTGTGTCTGCTCGTCGCCGTGTCGCAGAGGTACTTCTAGCCGCGCAACCCTCCCCAAACAACAGTCCCCTTCCACCACAGCGGTCACCGCCGCCGCACGCTCGCGATCAGTCGCACGTTCGATCCCCCGTCCCGCTACGCACGCGTTCCTCTCATTTTCCTCAGTTAACTCAGGGGAAGAAAAACAGTGCCTGTGCGCACTTTGCAAAAAAACCCCTACCTTTTTACTCCCTCAAACCCGCGCTCCCCTAGGTCCCACCTGCCAGCCGCTGTGTCTTTTTACAGAAAGGCTCCTGGGTTTCCAAAAAAAATCTCAACCCGCGGTCCCTGTATCTGCCGCGTGGCACCTGCGGGCTCAGCCACTGGCGCGTGGGTCCGTTTGACCGCCGGACCCACCTGTCTGTCCCTCGGGCTAGACAGCTCCGCGGTGAGAAAAGCCCCCATGCCCGCTGCGTCCCACCGTGCTGAGTCAGCGGCTGGCCCAGTTGTCAGCGACTGTGGCTAGCTCTGCATGAGTAGAAAAAGTCTTTCTGTTTTTCTATTTTAATAAAACAATTTTAGAAAATGTTTAAATATGATTTAAATTCTGTTTTTAATAACTTTTAATTTGTAATTCCAAATAATACAAATAATATACGTTTTTGAATCAGACAAATGTGAGGAATTCAAATATGCCATTCAAAATATTATTTCAGCACTTTAAATTTTCGAGCTAATTAAAATTACAATAAAATGCCCTTTTCTTAATTAATTAATAACTTTAGTTTTATAACTCCAAATTTAATAAATAATATGTCTAAATCGATCAGCACGACGAGCCCGTTCTAACTGTGCATTCCATATTCTGAATTGCAGCATGCATCATATAAATATAAAGTATACAGCAACTTATTTGAGAACAAAACATTACTAAAACTCAATAAAATGCTTTATTCTTGTACCCCACACCTCACCCATGCCATGCTACATTATTGCCATGTAAATTGAGCATCATTCATCATCGCATGCTTGTTTGCTTGTCGCATTTTAATTCATATGATTGTGCACTTTATTTATGTTGGCCCTTGTTTGTTTGGTTCTTCTTTCGAATAGACGTCGAGCAGGGGAAATATGAGGAATCCCAGGAGTACTACCCAGATCTGTCTCTCGCTTCAACTGAGCTGCCAGGCAAGCACTACCACATGCTTGCATACATATAGTACCTATTACCTCTATTTTATTCTTGCATCATTGAGTCGCGATTGCATTAAATTGAATCCCAAGTACTGCATAGCCTTTACTTTTAAACCCCACCGAAGCTTGATCCTCCATCCCATGAGCTATTACTACAGGAGTTGTTTGAGCCATGCGAGTCATAGAACAGCATGTGTAGGGTATGTGAGTGTCTGATGGATAACGAGGTACCTAAACAACTTTACCTAAGTAGTAATGGGATAACTAATGAAAGAGGCACCGGTGAGTAATATCTGCTATTTGGTTTTTCATGCTCACTTGTGTCCCGTAGGACCCCGAGTACTTGATTCCTGTTCCTTGACTATTCGCACTATCCATATCCGGGAGGCCGTGGACCCCCCTGAGCCAGAGCTTGATTCAATTCTATTTCTTGGGGCCACAAACTAGTTTGGGGTTTTATTAATATCCTGTACTTACTCCATGCTTTACTGTTTATTTCCGATTGTGCGTGGATCTCCTGTACTGTTTTGGATCGTGACACGTTTTCTCTGTATCGACAAGCCCAGTCACACTTTCGGGTTCCCAGTCGTTTACCGCCGTCCACACAAACCCTGGGTCCGTTCCGGAGCCGGCCAACTTCGTTGCGGGTACCTTAGTGGGGTGGCCCCCTGAAATATTTCTGAATCCTGTGATTGCTTTTTCGTGAATGCCTCATTGGGTTTTGATTTGGTTTTTCCGAGGTTGATCGAGTGTGTGTTGCTATTTGTGAACCCCTGCAGGGTAAATCTTTCTGAAAGCCATGTCCGCGGTTATGGACGACTTGGAGCACAGTTTCTCGATCATAGACAAGTATAACTAAAGTCTTTAATCTGACTAAATACCTGACTAGTAAACAGTGCAATACTCATGGAATGGTTAATAAAACTGCCAACGGATGGGTTGTTTGTCCGCTTTCTCGTTGGTAAGCGAGAAGGAGGATGGATCTGTTAATTATACTGTTATAACTGTTGTTACTAATTAATGGACATCCGTCTATCTTTCGTTAGGTGGATGGTTAGCGAGTATCTATAGACTTGTTAGTTATTATCTTTTACTGCAATTGCGTCACCCCAGGTATATGTCCCCTTTAGAGGCATAAAGACTTGCTGAGTACCCCTACGGTCTCACACGATAAATTGTTTGATTTAGATGAACAGGTGTATTCGCAAGATGGATACTGGGTGGAGGAGACAAATGATGTTGGCAACGATCACGCGGTGTAGAGATTCCGGGGATGGGGATCCTCGAGATCTATGGGCGGGATGTGTTTATTTATGTGCCATCTTATGCCGATTTGCTTCTTATCTGTACTCGGATCTTGTTTTTCGCTTCCGCTTGATACTCTGATGTTTGATGTATGAGGAGCTATCCTAAACTATTATCTCTATCTAGGATATTTGGATCTTGCCGTATGGCGTTGCACTATTTCTATTTCTTTTAGATGGAATGGCTCTGAAAACTGTTGTATGGTAGCTTGCATACATACTCACTTGTGTATGTATTTGATCTCTTCGCCTGTTGCCTACGCCGCTCTCTCTTGTCCCGATGTCTTGGAAGTGGTTAGGACGGCCGACGGGTCTACACGTGGGCGGTCCTCTAGACCCCCGCTGTACTATTTTAACCACTTCCGCTTCATCCAGGCTTGAACTTAGAGTGTAGGGTCCGAGGTAATTACAATTGGTATCAGAGCCATCCCGCCCTTCAGGATCTCAACCAAATGGTCGTTGTCAGTCTAGCAAATATTTTGGTAGCTATGTATATTAGAGAAAAACAAAAACGTGAGAGTAGGACTGCTTCCACTTTTCTTCTTACCCACCCACCCACCCTTTTCTGGTAAGGAAGTGTAACGTTTTCAATCCTCTTCTAAAAATTCAAACTAGGATTCACGTGTTCTGGGTTTCCGTAGTACCATAGAAAGTGTGTGTGTGTACTTCTTTGTCTATCTGTTGCATCCAACCTTGTTGTCACAATCTGCCTTTGGTTATCAACTGTTGGTACATTCCATACTGACAGGCTTTTGTAAACCGGCGCGATCTATCCGACTCCTTGTTAACCGGTGCCATCTTGTTAAAGGTGTTCTTCCTTCTAGCATGCTTTCACAGAATGTGGAGTGCTAATCTCTATCTGATTAGTGGTTTTGCGCATCTATTGGTATTTTAATGCAGAAAAATGCGGGAAATTTTTCTTTGGTACATCTGCGTTTCCACACTCCTCTTCAGTCGTGTGTGAAACGTTATCTATCTTCCTTTTATCAGCATGTTCATGCTAACTCGTTCTTTTGTCACCGGCCCTTAATCCTGGAGTTTTACTTCATCATCAATTCTTCTGGCCTAAACACATAACATGTGTCGATCCGATGCTTGTGATCGTAATTTGGTTCTCGGCAAAGCTATATGACACTTATCATGAGTGGAGTATGGTCAATGCTATCGACACTATCCTCCAAATGGTGGCGGTTATCTCCTATGATTTTGAGTTACACCTTGATCATATCTATTGGCAATCCAGAGTTTTCTCAAGGCACTATGATGGTCTATCATCTATTTATCATGCTTCACATCCTTTTGGAACTCCATATCTGCAAAATACTCTTGATACGAGGGAATTGCATCTTTTCGCCTCTGATAGCTTTTCTTAAGGTAGGAGATATCATCGTTTCTTTATCCAAGATCTCTTTATCTTTGTAACCGGTGACCCGATCGATGATGTGGACCAGGTGGCATTTCCTGTTCTCTTCCGAAGGACCAGATAATCTATTCTGCCAGTGCATCTCTTGCAACACGAACCCGTGCTATTAATGTTGATCTTTCAAAAGAGCGTTGACCTCAGAGAGTGTTTTGAGCATTTGTTCGTTTCTCTCGCCTCTTGAACTTGGTATTCTGGGAATATCTTGTTAATACATGGTGGTATATGTTGATAATATGCTTTCCTATACTATATCAATGGAAGGACATAGAAGATCAACTGTATCTCTTTCTCTCAAGCTTCATGAACACTACATGTGTGAAAAGTTCACAAAGTGTAATTCTGGCTTTTTGAAGTCACCTATCTCGACCACGTCCTTCTGCTAAATACATCACTTCAATTTTTGGAATCAGCAAGCCCATTGTTAATTCGATCTTTCATCTTCAATCAAACCCGGAGTTTTTCCTTTTTGGCGAGTTATCATCGTCGTTCCGCGGAAGTTTTTCCTCAAGACTGCTAAATCTCTCTCAATCATTTCAAGAAGAACATGGAGTTTCTTTTCACCTCTGTCTCGTCAAGTAATATTTTGAAACCCGCTCGTTCTAACGTCTATGCTCAATCCACCGGAGGCCATGAAGACTTTTCAGATCTTTTGTAATCCTTCTGTTCAAGTTGGTGCTATCTTTTTCGTTATTTGTTGAATCTAATAGTTGTTCTCCGTAATCTTCCTTCATATCTTTCCGGTGGCTTGGTACTTCCGACATGACGACAACATCATCATCTGTATCTATCTTTGAATCCGGCGAATCGTTTGCATCTATCCTTGTTTTCTAATGGAGTTCCATGAGTTCTTTTGTCAAGATCTTTAGTCTGTTTTGGGAGTTGGGTTGCATGGTTTTTCTATTCAGGTGCGGGGTAATGCTTTGAGTGCGGGATGGAGTAGCTACCATACCACTACTCTTATCATTCGCTCTTGTACATTGGATTGGTGAATTTGTGCGATTTAACTCATTCCACGGAAGTAGAAGTGGCCTTTATTTCTCGATACTTCTATTTACGTCCTTGTTTTCCGGAGTTTTCTCTCAAGAACATAATTAATAATCTCTTGTTGGTGATCTCGTCCTTTCTACATGGAGAAAAATCTTTAATTATCTGGTGGAAGCAAATGCAATATCTTCTCAGTTCCCCTTCATTCCACTAGTGTTCGACATCGTCAACAAGAGGGATGAAGTATATATTTGACTTCCTTTTGTCAATCCTTTCTCGTGGTAAAGCCAATTATGGTTGATGCCATTAATCGCAAATCTATTCCACATTCCACTTCTTCTAAGGATTCTACCATAAGCTAGCATTCCCCTCTTTCTCTTGAAGTTATATCCGCGCACCTCAATTGCGTGATCCTTTGGTTCTTACCGACGCAAGAAGAATCTAATCCGTCAATGTCCAGCTAAACCTTTTTGTTGATATCAAGGAACTCTATTGTTTGAAGGCGATATTGTTTCCGAGCTTCCCTTCTCAAATCTGAGGGAAGGTACAGTGCTATTTTCATAGTAGTTGATAACTTCTCCAAAGTCGCTATTTTCGTCCGGCAAGGGCAAGAATCATCATCACCTGCAACTTCCAATCTTTAATCCTAACGGTGTGTCTTTTCTTTCTCCAAGGTACATCGCCCTTTCTAATTCTTTCTACAAGAGGTTACAATATTTCATCATGTTTCTCGAAAAACCGGAGCTATGTTCATCCTATCCTTCTTGTCTCACGACAATCCTTCAACTCTTCTAAACCGTTGTTTTCCAAGCAAAACACAAGACTCGCAACAGGTCTAACAAGTTTGGAAGGTGTAGTGGTCGCACCATTCCGTTGTTCATCATCTTGGGAACGCAAGGATCACCTTCGTTCCAAATACCCGCCTCTCCTTGTGTTGGTTTCTTTTTCCTAGGAATCTTGGGGCGAGATACTTGTTTAGTGGGGGAGAGTTGTAGCATCCCAATTGTCTAATAATTGCAATGCTACTAGTCTAGTCTATATATATGCTATCTTCCTACATATAACTGTTGCATCATAATTATATCATGCTCATGTCATCATGCCACATTGCATTTGATCATCATATAAAACCCTTTTTCATTTGGTTTTTATCTCATATGCACTATTAATTGTATTTGCCTCTTAATACATTGTATTTGGTTCTTTATAAATGCTTGATGCCCAAATTGAGTTGGGGGCATATCTTTTATTAACTCCACCACCTTTCTTGTCACCACCCTATAATCCCACCATCCAACTATATGTGAGCTTTGCATTTCTTTTGGTTTTACCTCTAGCTCATGTGGGTTGGGATGGATCCACTTCTAGATCCACATGCTCCCATGCAAGCATCATGTTGTTTTCACATTATGGATATGTGGAGCCACCTTTCCATGCTTTGTGAGTGGAACCCCTTTTCTAGCTTCCATATGGATTGTTTTGGAATATTGGCTCATGTTGGAAAATTTTTGAGACTATTAAGCACCTAGTGGAATATACACACTAGCATGTCCAAATTATATTCAAATTTAAGCATCTCCATATACTCCACATGGAACACCCTTTTTAATTCCTTTTGCTTGGCCTTTACTCCATATTTTGGAATGCACATGAATATATGTCATGGGACTTTATTATTGTTTTTCCAAGAATAAACATGGCATTTATTACTATGCATGAGCCATGCAAATCACCACTAACTTTTCTCCTTTGGTTTTCTTTAGTTTTTGAGTGGATCTTCTCTTTTGTTAAGCTTTCCTTCCTCTCTTACTCAAACCTCCTCATGCTTGATCTTGTCTTGACCATGCTCAAAAACCTACCCATCATCACCCCTCTCTCTAAACCCAAACCCATGATCTACCCCTCCATGCCGAGCACCCCCCTTAGCTGCTCCCTCTCTCTCTCTCTGCCAACCAGGACCCACCCCATCTACCCTAACCTAACCCGAGCTACCCCCAACCCTAGCTCGACACCATCTACCCGAGCCCTCCCCTCTCGGCCTCCCTCTCTTTCTCTCGCTGCACAAGAGCCCCACCGAGCCCCTTCTCCTCTCTCTGGCCCCACCTGCAGCCGCAGCTGCCTGCCCCGGCCCCTCCCCACGTCGGGCACGTGAGGGAGTAGAGAGAAAAGGTGGCCGAAGCCACCTTTTTCTCCCGAGCCCCCATGGCATCTCCCCTCTCCCTCTCGGCTATCTACTCCCTCCTCTCTGCCTGTCCTCCCCCAGATCCACCCAGGGCCGTGCCCTTCCCCTCTCCTTCTCCACCTACCGCGACCCCTCTCTCTTCCAACCCCGACGGCCACCGTCGGTGTCATGCTCTCCACCCTAGCTAGAAGGAGGCGGGCGTGGTGCTTGGTCGTCAAGGAAGCAGAGCAGGTCCACGTCGCTGTCCTGGAGCACCGGAGCGAGGAGAAGACGGTCCCCTGTACCGCGGCACACCGATGAGGGCGACGACGAAACCCTAGCTCCGGCCGCCTGCAACGTCGTCGATCCGCCGCTCCCCTACCCGATCTGACCTCACCGACCACCCCGTGGTGAGCTTCCAAACCTCCCATCGTCACTTCCAGGTCGTGCCGGTCCTTTTGTCGAGCGCACTCTATGCGCCAGCGTGCGCGTGCGTCTGGTCGTCGCCGCGTCGCAGAGGTACTTCTAGCCGCGTAACCCTTCCCAAACAACAGTCCCCTTCCACTGCAGCGGTCACCGCCGCACGGTCGCGATCGGTCGCGCGTTCGATCCCCCGTCCCGCTGCGCACGCGTTCCTGTCAGTTTCGTCAGTTAACTCAGGGGAAGAAAAACAGTGCCTATGCGCACTTTGCAAAAAACCCCCACCTTTTTACTCCCTCAAACCCGCGCTCCCCTAGGTCCCACCTGCCAGCCGCTGTGTCTTTTTACAGAAAGGCTCCTAGGTTTCCAAAAAAATCTCAACCCGTGGTCCCTGTCTCTGCCGCGTGGCACCTGCGGGCTCAGCCACTGGCGCGTGGGTCCGTTTGACCGCCGGACCCACCTGTCTGTCCCTCGGGCTAGACAGCTCCGCGGTGAGAAAAGCCCGCGTAGCCCGCTGCGTCCCACCATGTTGAGTCAGCGGCTGGCCCAGTTGTCAGCGACTGTGGCTAGCTCTGCCTGAGTAGAAAAAGTCATTCTGTTTTTCTGTTTTAATAAAACAATTTCAGAAAATGTTTAAATATGATTTAAATTCTGTTTTTAATAACTTTTAATTTGTAATTCCAAATAATACAAATAATATATGTTTTTGAATCAGAAAAATGTGGGGAATTCAAATATTCCATTCAAAATATTATTTGAGCACTTTAAATTTTCGAGCTAATTAAAATTACAATAAAATGCCCTTTTCTTAATTAATTAATAACTTTAGTTTTATAACTCCAAATATAATAAATAATATATCTAAATCGATCAGCGCGACGAGCCTGTTCTAACGGTGCATTCCATGTTCTGAATTGCAGCATGCATCATATAAATATAAAGTATACAGCAACTTATTTGAGAACAAAACATGACTAAAACTCAATAAAATGCTTTATTCTTGTACCCCACACCTCACCCATGCCATGCTACATTATTGCCATGTAAATTGAGCATCATTCATCATGGCATGCTTGTTAGCTTGTCGCATTTTAATTCATATGATTGTGCACTTTATTTATGTTGGCCCTTGTTTGTTTGGTTCTTCTTTCGAATAGACGCCGAGCAGGGGAAATATCAGGAATCCCAGGAGTACTATCTAGATCCGTCTCTCGCTTCAAATGAGCTTCCAGGCAAGAACTACCACATGCTTGCATACATATAGTACCTATTGCCTCTATCTTATTCTTGCATCATTGAGTCACGATTGCATTAAATTGAATCCCAAGTACTACATAGCCTTTACTTTTAAACCCCACCGAAGCTTGATCCTCCATCGCATCGGCCATTACTACAGGAGTTGTTTGAGCCATGCGAGTCGTAGAACAACATGTGTAGGGTATGTGAGTGTCTGATGGATAACGAGGTACCTAAACAACTTTACCGGAGTAGTAATGGGATAACTAATGAACGAGGCACCGGTGAGTAATATCTGCTATTTGTTTTTTCATGCTCACTTGTGTCCCGTTGGACCCCGAGTACTTGATTCCTGTTCCTTGACTATTCACACTATCCACATCCGGGAGGCCGTGGACCCCCCTGAGCCAGAGCTTGATTCAATTCTATTTCTTTGGGCCACAAACTAGTTTGGGGTTTTATTAATATCCTGTACTTATGCCATGCTTACTGTTTATTTACGATCGTGCGTGGAGCACCTATACTATTTTGGACCGTGACACGTTTTCGCTGTATCGACAAGCCCAGTCACACTTTCGGGTTCCCAGTCGTTTACCGTCGTCCACACAAACCCTGGCTCCGTTCCGGAGCCGACCAACTTCGTTGCGGGTAGCTTAGTGGGGTGGCCCCCTGAAATATTTCTGAATCCTATGATCGCTTTGTCGTGAATGCCTCGTTGGGTTTTGATTTGGTTTTTCCGAGGTTGATCGAGTGTGTGTTGCTATTTGTGCACCCCTGCAGAGTAAATCTTTCTGAAAGCCGTGTCCGCGGTTATGGACGACTTGGAGCACAGTTTCTCGATCATAGACAAGTATAACTAAAGTACCTCTTTTAATCTGACTAAATACCTGACTAGTAAACAGTGCAATACTCATGGAATGGTTAATAAAACTGCCAACGGATGGGTTGTTCATCCGCTTTCTCGTTGGTAAGCAAGAAGGAGGATGGATCTGTTAATTATACTGTTATAACTGTTGTTACTAATTAACGGACATCCGTCTATATTTGGTTAGGCGGATGGTTAGCGAGTATCTATAGACTTTTTAGTTATTATCTTTTGCTGCAATTGCGTCACCCCAGGTATATGTCCCCTTTAGAGGCATAAAGACTTGCTGAGTACCCCTCGGGTCTCACACGATAAATTGTTTGATTCAGATGAACAGGTGTATTCGCAAGATGGATACTGGGTGGAGGAGACAGATGATGTTGGCAACGATCACGCGGTGTAGAGATTACGGGGATGGGGATCCTTGAGATCTGTGGGCGGGATGTGTTTATTTATGTGGCATCTTATGCCGATTTGCTTCTTATCCGTACTCGGATCTTGTTTTCCGCTTCTGCCTGATACTCTGATGTTTGATGTATGAGGAGCTATCCTAAACTATTATCTCTATCTAGGATATTTGGATCTTGCCGTATGGCATTGCACTATTTAGATTTCTTTTAGATGGAATGGCTCTGAAAACTGTTGTATGGTAGCTTGCATACATACTCACTTGTGTATGTATTTGATCTCTTCGCCTGTTGCCTACGCCGCTCGCTCTTGTCCCGATGTCTTGGAAGTGGTTAGGACGGCCGACGGGTCTACACGTGGGCGGTCCTCTAGACCCCCGCTGTACTATTTTAACCACTTCCGCTTCATCCAGGCTTGAACTTAGAGCGTAGGGTCCGAGGTAGTTACACCCAGGAGTACAAGGAGATCAAGAAGACCATCAACCCGTCCAAGATGCCCACGATGAAGAAGAAGGTGACAAAGCCTACTCTGGAGTTCAAGGCATCGGAAGAGACGAAGATGAGGTGTAGGTTTAGACCGCGCATAAAGAGCGCTCGTCAAGTTCCTCCAAGCCAATCAAGATATCTTTGCATGGCAGCCATCTGACATGACTGGAGTACCTAGGGAACTTGCCAAGAACTCTCTAAATGTATACCCAAAGGCTAAACCCCTCAAATAGTCCTTATGACATTTTGGCGATGAAAAGCAAAAGGCGATAGCTAAAGAACTAGCCCGACTTGAGTTAGCCGGATTCATAGAAGAGGTCATCCATACTGATTGGTCGGCCAACCCTATAATGATCCCTAAAAAGGACACCACTTATTTAAGGATGTGTGTTGATTATACCGCCTTGAACAAAGCTTGTCCCAAAGATCCGTTCGCAATGCCTAGAATTGATAAAGTAATCGACTCTACGGCAGGCTCGGAACTCCTATGTTTTCTTGACGCATATTCAGGTTTTCAACAAATCCGAATGAAGGAATTAGACAAAGTAAAAACTTCATTCATAACCACTTTTGGAACCTTTTGTTTCATTACGATGCCTTTTGGGCTCAAGAACGTAGGAGCTACGTACCAGCGCACTATGCAGTGTTGCCTCCACCCTCCGATCTAAATTAATTGACTTGTATTTATCTAGATTTGGATGTATCTAGACATATTTTAGTACTATATACATTCGAATCTAGATAAATCCAAATCAATTAATTTGGATCGAAGAGAGTATAATTTTTTTATCAAATCTTTTGCACGATTTGTTTTACATTAACTACACGTGCGAGAACCGGGTCACGGAGATGGCCAACAGAATTCAGGTTGGATGTGTGTCCCTGCTCCTTGGTCCTTGCGTCAAGTTTGAAGGCAATCGAAAATTAAAAACCCATCACGGGTCAAATCCCAAGCAGATATTGTATGCTCTCTCGCTCTCACATGGATCGGCAAGAAAAACAAACTAAGAAGGAGCAGTGCGAGTGGAAAAGGACTGCCTCCTGCACGGAAGCAAAAGGGGAAAAAGAAAGAGAAGCAAAGTATTCGTATCGGATCAGTGAAAAAAAAATCCAGCGCACTCATACATGCAAAATTGATTCACCTGACATGAAAGAAAGGACTATGTCGCAAAGAACCAACGTGCGTGCCATGATCCATGGATATTTTTATTATGGACGTGACTAGGGAGCATGCTACTTAGTCCAATCAGGCATCCATCATTAAAAATAGAAAGTCTATCACACCCACGACACACGATGCATTTAATTTCATATGGAGATGAATTGAAAGGTCATAACTTTTAAACCACTTGTCGGAATTACGATTTGTTTTCATGGTTGGACTTGTCGCGATGAGATCTTCAGAAGTAGATCCCATTTGTATGTGTTTCGATAATTTTTTTTTGAAAAACAACTTAGTGTTATGTGAAAACAACTTTGTACAAAGTCTTGTTTTCCTTATTTATTTGTATGTTAAGTAGCTAATTTGCTGCTGGTAGTGTCTTGCAGCAATGCCCCTAGTGAGTTGTATCTTATGCACACTATAGTTGCTACCACTTCTCGAAATAAGTTTTTGCCACTCTGGTATAGAGTAGGCAATTTCACATACAGGGTATGCAACTTAGGACTAGGTGATATACGACTTGACAATAATGTGTATGTGATTTAGCACACATGTAAAACAATAATTTACCATCTACAAGTACGAATTAGCAAATGTGTCATCAACTCTGGTGTACAATAGGCAACTTCACGGATGGAACATGCAACTTAACACGAGGTGGTAGACAACTTAGCAATAATGGTATGCAACTTAGCACACGTATGAAGCAAAAATTTACTGTTTACGCACACGATTTAGAAAATGTGTGATCAACTCTGGTGTAGAGCAGGCAACAACAGATGGGGTATACAACTTAGCGCTAAGGGCTATACAACTTTGCAATAGTGAGTATGCAAGTTAGCATATGTTAAAGTAACGATTTAATTTCTAGAAAACACGACTTAGAAAATTATCGGTGAATAACTTATGTTGTGCCAAATAACACTTAGCTCATATGTGAAAGCAGTAATACTACCGGCAAAATACAACTTAACACATGTGTGATTTTTTTTGCTATCTTCGTGGCCGCCGCCGCGAGGTACAACTCCACCTCGATCCATGCGTATATGGCTGGTGTCACGAGCCACAACGTGAGGTGCAAAAGGTACAAGTAACTAATGGGGATGTCGCTTTGCGACCGATGGTGCCCATCCCTCGGGGAGCCATGTCAGACAGTGGCGGCTCGAAGCTCCAGTTGGCGGGCGGCATGCAGGAGCAATTCGAGTGAGATGAAGAGGAGCTAAGATATCAAGCACTAATCAATCTATGGCTAGAAACATTTGAATCTATACAAATTTGAGAACATTAATATGGATTAGAGGGAGTACAGTATCGTTGCAGCAACTTAATCCTGAATATTTCAGTACTATACCTAGCAAAACTGTTCTTTCATTACTACTCTTTCGGTTCTCACACAAAACAGTAGGATTCAATTTGTAGGTGGAAGTACCAAACATAAATCTGGGGTACAACAACTTAGTTGTACCTAGGATACACCTAGGGAGAGAACCTGATACAACAAAGTAGACCAAAAAATTGCATAATACAGGGACATAAACCCGTGAGAAAGAATGTAGTACTTCAGCATAAAAAATAGAGCACAGTTGGTTTCACAGCCCAAAAAGTTGCATACATAGGTTAGTATAGTTCTCTAGAAAAAATATAGAACACAACTTAGTATGGTGGCATAAACCAACTTAACTAGTACCAATACCCAACTTAGGCATGATGATAATACAACTAGAATTAAACCCCATGTGCATCTTGCTCTAGGAAAAACATACAAATAAAACTAGCTAGATTATAGAAAACAACTTAAACATAGTGGAAGAACCAACTTAACAAGTATCTAATTTACTTAGTTCAGTTGTCTAGCTAGAATACATCTCTTTCTAACCCCTAGTTTCCCAGAAATTGTGGTAAACCCCTAGAAAATAGTAGTTGGTCAAGCAACTTAGTTGTATCCTAGGTAGAATCAACAAGGATGAAGTTGCATACTGCCTTCTTATAAGTGTACACAAAAGAACAAGCAATAAATAAGATTAGATAGTGGAAAAAGTCCTGCAACTTAAGCATGTTGGTAGAAAGAACTTAAGTATTACCAATACTAATTTAGACATGGCGACAATACAAACTAAAAATCATAGGAAAAAGGAACAAAAACAAAACTAGCTCAATTAACACAACTTAGCATGATGGAATAAACCAACTTAAGTTGTACCAGGACCCAACTTAGGAAGGATGACAATACAACTAAAATTTCCAAGTGGGCAACTTATGTATCTTGCGCCAGGAAAAAAAAGAATAATAAGAACTAGCTAGACTATGGAACACAACTTAAGCGTGGAGGTAAAAAACTTATCTAATTCTAGTACCCATCTTAGGCATGCTGATAATTCAACAGCCAAATTATTTGCCACACCCCAAAGTAGGCAACTTATGTCTGGTGTGTTCTATTTTGTAGCAATCTTCTTACGTGAGGCATCTTGGTCGTCTCCTTTGTCATTTCTTCTTAATAGGCTTAATGGGGTATGCAACTTAGCACTAGGGTGTGTGCAACTTGGCAATAGTGGGTACCCATCTTAGAAAATATGTGAAGCAATAATTTATTGTCTACAAACATGATTTAGGAAATGTGTGATAGAATAGTTTATTGTGTGCAAAATACAACTTAGCCCATATGTGAAAGCAATATTACCATCAGAAAAATACAACTTAGCACATGTGTGAAAAAACAATTTGATGTCTTCTTGGCAGCCACCACTCCACTACGATCAACACAGATGTCGTTGGTGCCACGAGCCACGACATAAGGCACATCGCGAGTTGCAAGAAGCCAAAGGGAATGCCACTTTGGTATGTTCACAAAACCAACTTAGTAGCAACGAAAAAACAACTTCACATCAAACGTTGGGCAACTTAGTGTTGTGGCGAAACCACTTTTACAAAGTTGCGTATACTATTTTTTTGTTACAATTTTTTTCGGAAAGCAAATTAGTGTTGTGCCAAACCAACTTCGTATAAAAGTTGATTACATAATTTTTTCGTATGTTTTATAGTCAACTTAGTTTCTGACATACTCACATAGCTACAACAACTAGCAACTTAATAGTGGACCCACAACTTTGCACTAGTAGTTGTCTACCATACTTTCTAAGTAGTTATGGCAACTTGTTTTCTAAGATAGACAGCTTAGTAATAATTAAATTACAAGATAATATCAAATAGTGTACAACTTAGATGCAATGGTATAGAACTTCACAACAACCGTGCTAGCCAGCCGAGTTATTACTAATGATGGTCGACCTAGGTGCATGGATAGTCAAATTCATCACAATGGTACAAGGTTGTTTTTGAGGAATTTCATGGAGTTCATGCCCGACTAAGTTGTATTTGATGCACGCTATAGTTGATGCCATTTTCTGAAATAAGTTGTTACACAGATGGATATACTTCCTTCGTTTCAAAATATAAGATGTTTTAGCTTTGTGAAAGGAGTGTATCAAGACCTCTTTTAATGAGTAGGTTCACTCCAAATTTACATGAACCTACACATTAAAAGAGTCTAGATACATTTTTTCACAAAGCTAAAACATCTTATATTTTTAAAACGGATGGAGTACAACTTAACACTAACACATATACAATTTAGCAAATAGTGTGTATACAACTTAGCCTGCAAGGTACAACACTGACCATCAACTAATATGGTTGTGGCCATCGCTGCCATGGCTAGACGCTGGTCGAGGTCTACCCAGATTAGGTGCTTGGTCAGCAAATCTCGTCTCAATGGGTCGACGAGGACGGACATGACGGAATTTTTTGAAAGAACATCAGCGTCAACCAAAAATAGCACAAAGGTTGAAAACAACACGGTTTTCAAGTTTCCAAGAAAACTCCAAAACGTGAAAGGTGGTTCCTTTAAAACTACTTGTCTTCTTCCTGGAGCATGTAAGTAGCTCCATGGACGTCGCCTGATCTCCCGCTACAATTCGCGACACCGCTGCTGATCTCCTGGATGAAGACCACCCTGTGCACCCCTGTCTCTCCTCTGTCCACCTCATCCCACTACCTCACTCCTTGCTCGCCCTGCCACCTGCACAGCGAACGGACATCACCAAAAACCGCTTTTGCCTTGTGCCAACGCTCCAGCCAAACCCCGCTTCCATACGAGCACGAATTACTCACCACCACGTCGCCCTCTTACTCCCCTTGTGAAGAATCGATCTGAGGCGCAACGAATCGACCAAATCGGCCAATGTCATCCCTGATTCCGATCGGCCGTTGCCGCCTCCGATTCAGTTGCCTCCGAGCATGTCCGCCTCCTCCGAATTCTCCCTAACATTCCCAATGAGCCCCCGTTCTTTGGCATCCTTCTCGTGCAGGCACACGTCGTTGGACGTCATTCCGGCGATGACCAGAGCGATGCCGCCGCAATTACATGCTGGCCGACCATCTTCCCGCAGTGTCTTGTGTTTGAGGGCGAGCACAGAGAGACGGTGGGGCGACCAGGGAGGGGCGAGCGAGCACGCGCACGACGCCGGGCCCTGGCAGGGCTGTGCGTGCGGGAGGGCAGCGAAGGGCAAGGAGGGCAGAGAGTTTGCTTGCTCGTCGGTATTACCAGTTTCTGTCGGAAGAGCGCGGCTCGAGGAGACAGATCGCAGCATCGGACGGTGCAAAAACGAGTGCTCAAACGTGTCCCGTGGCATCCGAGTGTTTTTTAGCATTTAGGTTTTATTATTGTTATTTAACCTCTTCTTTCTCTCACATATTGCTGAATCTCTATTTTATTTGACCTAATCTTTTACACAATTTGTTTTGCAATACATGCACCACACATTGGGTCATAAAGATGAGATGAGGCGGCGATGCCTTGTGGATCGGCGAGTCTGGATCTAGAATCCTTTTTCGTCCGGATATATCAACCTTACATATGACATATGGACTCGATGACTTCGTTGGGAAAGACTCTCGACCGCTTCATCGACTCATGTTCGTTGGCAATCCATCGTTTCGTCGACTCTGTCCGCCCTATCGACTACGTCCATCGCGCGACTCCATCAGCCTCGACTACATGTCCGCCACGTCGACTCCATCGCATCGGATACCGCGACCCGCCAAAATATCCGGTCAACCGCATCGGCTCGCGAACATCATCTCGACTACATCAACCACCTCGACTCTACACTCTAGGGTTCCTTCGGCTTCAGTGATCCGCCACGAACTTCGGCACCAGCAACTCGAGGTCTGCGCTGACTCCGCCGCACAATCCATTGTCATCATCAGCTGTGGTGGCATGCTAAAATCTTCAGTTGCGGCAACCCGCCATAAATCTTCGGATGCAGTGATCGATTGTCATCATCGGCTCCAGCTCCGGCTCCTCCGTACACATCAACCTCGTCGACTACCAACAAAGCTAAGTTCTCTACTTCGAGTTAATTTCATTCTTACTTTAATCACACCGGAAACACTCGGGGGCTTGGGGCTGCGTCCTCTTCGAGTAACCTAGGTGCCATCGACTTCATGCACTCGAGAACCTCATACACGATTTCCTGAATAGCTGAACCTGCCTGAATGTTAAATCCTTGAACTCCAACCCAGTTGCAACCCAACTGACAGGTCGGTAAGGTATTGAGACTAAGGGCATCAGGATAACGAAAAGGTCTCGCGTTACAGTGCAAAAGTGGTGAGTCCAATGACACAAAAAAATGTTATGACAAATTGAAAAGCAATATTCTTTACAAGATGCAAGTACTTCATAATTTTTTATGCTTTTTGCAAGGATGTCAGCTACATTGAGCTATTTTGTCGGATCCTCCAACGGAATCGACTACGTCACTCGTGTCAACTTATGTCAAGACCCGAGTTGAGAATCTCCTCGGATGAAAAAGATTTTTGAGCTTATGCTCACCTGATAAAAATCAAGACCCGAGTCAAGAGATTCTTCGGATGAAGATCATCTTCACCCACCCGATATCAATAAAGATCCTTATTTTATCTACATGGAGAAATACTCGGATAAAGAAGATGTATGAGTTTATGCTCCGGTGCTAGTACCCGAACATAGCCTCGGGGGCTACTCCCATCGGGAGCACTGGTCGCGCACCCGATGAAAACATATCCTCCAATGGAGTCGACAAAAACATCTTACATCGCTACAAATAAGACCCGAGTAGAGAACCTCCTCGGATGAAGATTATCTTTGAACACTTGATAGAAAATCAAAATCCTCCTATGGAGTCGATAAAATATCAGAAATTCTCGGACCGCGTCCGCCGCAATAATATGTTTGAATGTTGTGTCTCTCGACATGAAGGTAAGACCCCAAGATCCGTCCTATGACGCCTAGTAACCGCACCTGAATGCGCTCTGCTAGTTATTATCCGTATCAACGATATGATGAAAAATCCTGATGGACGCGTTGGGTACCTATAAAACATAAAAATAGAATTCAGTACTCGATAAGACCTCCGCGACCCGAGCTGAATTACGCCAGCATATACCAAATTCGAGTGCGGGGACTCGAGTTTGAAGTAGGTTCACGATGTCTTTGCCTAGGAGCAATTAACTGGTTCCCGATCCGTCGGATGCACTAGACTCGTTATACAAAATTCTCGCGACAAACTTATTGAACTAACAGTTCGCCTACTCGAATAAAAAAAGTTCCTCCTACGGAGTCGACATAAAATCAAAGTTATAATACCTAAGTCAAGCAATTTACAGATTATGAAAACTTGAGCCTATGCTTGAACGCACGCGTTCGAACATAGCCTCGGGGGCTACTCCCATTGGGAGCGCTGGCCGCGCACCCGATAGAAAAAATAGAAATCCTCCAAATAGGAGTCAATGAAAGAATATCTACAATAAAGAAGCATAACTTTGAGTCTACCATAGTGTAGCCTCAAAGGTTACTCCCATCGGGAGGACCCGATAAAAATGCTGACATCACTTCAAGAACAATAAAAAGTCATCCATTGCATTAGCCAAACAAGATATCAACAAGTTCATGCATCCGAGGAAATCTTTGAGTTTACCTCCCGCGCATATAAAAAAGACTTTGAGCCTATGCTCGGATGCGAGCATCCAAACATAGCCTCGAGGGCTACTGACATGGGCATAACCCTTCGTGTGCCTATTATTGGTATATATAGTGCGGCCCAATGGAAGCCTCACCCGAAGATATGCCAGGATCCAAGAGGCCCATGACGGTTTGGCTGATACGAAGCCTACAAGGACATAGACTCCTGGCGTAGCAAGACAAGGAAAGTACAATATTAGACTAGATACAAATTCTAACTTGTAAACCAACTGGTATTGGTACCCGAGACCTAGCCTCCCCATATATAAAGGCTCGGAGGGGCCAACGAGGAGAGCAACCAATCTTACAATACACACACCTCTCTCTCTCTCTCTGGGCGAGATCGCATCTAGACGACTCAACGAGTTTGTACTTCTCCAATGATAATACGAGCAGACAAGCAGGAAGTAGGGTTTCCTCTACGAGGGCCTGAACCTGGATAAATCGCCTCCTTGTTTGTCTGTTAAGCCAACAAAATTACCAGCACTCTCCTTTTTCCACAAAATACAAGTCCATAATCATGGGCATTGGCGAGGTTACCCCTCGTCAAACGGGCTCCAAGTGGATTTACTCACCTCTTAGTGATGGTAGATAAGTTCACAAAATGGATTGAGGCTAAACTCATCATAAGTTGTGATGGAGCAATAGCCAAAATATTCGTCGAGGATGTTATAATCCGATACGTTATCCGCATAGTATTATTACGGACAATGGGGGCAATTTTTCTATGGGAGAACTTGCTGAATTCTACAACGATCAAAAATCCGGCTTTATATTGCATCAGTCACACATCCACAAACCAATGGACAAGTCTAAAGGGCGAACAGTTTTATCTTTCAAGGCCTAAAACCAAGACTCGAAGCACCAATTCACCGTGTTGCGGGGGCTTGGGCAGATGAATTGCCATCTGTATTATGGAGCTGGAGAACAACTCCGAATAGGTCAAGAGGGTACACACCTTTCTTCTTGGTCTATGGTGCAAAAGCAATTCTTTGAAGTGATTTGATTCATACCTCTCCCCGAGTTGCTACATATATCGAAGAGGATGCCGAAGTTTCTCGACAAGATGATCTCGATTTAATCTAAGAAGTTCGCATCATTGTTGAGCAGAGATCAACAGCCTATCAGCAGAAGTTACATAAGTATCATAGTCAGAGAGTCAGGAATCGATCTTTCAATAAAGGAAACTTGGTTCTCTGGCTTGCGCAAAAAATAAAGCACAAAATTTCCCTAGTTTGGGAAGGGTCCTTTTTGGTTAGTCGAGTATTGCACAATGGTTATTACTACCTAACTAATATGTGTCCAATCAAAGAAAGACCTGCTACTAAGAAAAGAAAGAGAGCCGGAGGCAGTACAAATCCAGAAGAATTAGACAGACCGTGGAATATTGCTCAGCTAGGTCCCTTTTATTCTTGAAATTTATTTCTTTGTAATTATATATGTGTACATGTTCAAAGTGAAATAATGTATTGTTCTCTCGATGATTTTTTGAGATGGTTTTTATGCACCATCTTATTTCAGAATGATCATGTCATAGTCGAAAATCCTAAAATACTTGAAAGTACTTTATGCTCATGTTTGTTCTGGTTTGATTTCCGATTCTAAAAATGCTACCTTCAGGTATAATTCTGAATTTTCTAGTTTATACTTTGGTTTTTATCTGATTGTTGGATGCCGGTATTTTCCAAGTAGTGAATTGTTGGTACTAGAAGCCGGCTTTGTTTTCGAGTTTAAGGTTTAGCAATTGAGCTCTGTTGCTCGGCAAAGTTTCCGTGCTGAAGGTTTGCCGGCTCACAAAAGGGACGAGGCGGAAATCCAGATAAACAATAAGTATAGGCAAAACAAAAAGTTCTTATGTAAATTTTCAGGCACATCAAAATAAAGCCAAAAAGTGCTAAAAGGAAGTAAAAAAGCATCAGTTCTTACAAGCTTAGCACTAGCAAAATAGTATACTACTTATTACAATCAGATTGTTTCAGGATAACACATTATTTTCTAGTAGATTATGATGCAGGAGAAGATGCGGGATCTACCGGCTCGATGGACACATCACCACATCACCATGATATCTTTACAAGACAATTAAGTCAGACTCGTTCTGCTCATCGTCTTCGGAAATTTCAACAGTTACTTCTTTGGGGGTGGTGGTACTTCAACCAAAGTGAAGAATGGAGTGTCGTAACTGGTCAGCTCAGCTACACGACATCCATATCCGGCACAGGCATCCATGATGTCCTTGATGATCTGCTCCTTGCCGTCTTCATCAATAGTTGAATAACCTTTGGTTACCTGCCATATTTCCATGCTTCCATGGTGGCTGATAACCATTGTTAGGGCATTATGTGTTGCGGTTCGCGCATAAGACATGTTCCAATCTTGGATATGCTAGGGCATCTCCTTTTCCTTGTCCCGCACCTCAAAGGCAGACATTCTGTTCATGTCAAAAACCTTAAAGGCTTCACCAATATCCTCCAGTGAATGGCGGAAATCGTGAAGCAGATCTCTGACTCAAGTAAGCCGGCTGGTGAAAGACTCAGAGGAGGAAGAATCCATAATATTCAAAGGACCTGCATATATAAAGCAAAGTCAGAAGTATATCCGAATACCTAGAATTGGAAAAATCAAAGTCAGAAACAGGAAAACGTACCAAAGATGGCATTGTCAACTTTGTCTTTCTCCGCTCAAAGACTCTAGAGTTCATCCTAGAGAGCTTGGGTGATGTCTTTCTCCTTGGCCAAATCATCTTTTAGATCCAAGATTTTCTTGTCCTGGATAGCAATCTTGCGATCACGTTCCTCAGTGGCCATGTTGGATGATTCAAGAACGCTATTGATACTGCGCTCATGATCTTCCTTAAGCTTATTCAGCTCTTGCCTCAAATCGGCATTCTCCGCCTCCAGGGTTTTGAAATTCTCGGCATCTTCAATCATTTTGCATGACTATTGGACCAGTTCTGTAAAACAAGACAATAGTCGAATAAAACATTCGACTATGAAATCAAAAGAGCAAGTATGGGGATTGAAATGATTACCTTCAGCTTCATCCTTGGAAATTTTCAATTGAGCATTCTCTAGACGAAGAGCTCCGATTTCTCTATGTTTATTGCAAATATTCTTCAGCAATTCCTGGTTATAAGCATTAACTTTCTGTAAGTGAGAATAATACCCAGAGTCAGAAGTCTACTAAAGTCTCGGGCTAATAATTTAACTAACTTAAGTATCGGCACGAGCCTTGGGGGTTATACTAGTTCGTTCTTTGGCTTCCTATGAAAGCATAAATACGGATTTCCTATCCAACTTCATGTTTGGGGGCTAGGGGATATGATATGAAATAAAATAAAAGAAAGAGTCGAAATCCGACTTATATAATGTCCATGGAGTAGCTTGTTGAGACTCATGTTCACCTCGGAAGAAACCTTCTCGGTGAGAGTCAGAGGGATCACTGGTGGTGGCAAAGCCACACCAGCCTTCAGCTTGTTGTCACGGAGACGAACTTGGTCAAGACGCTCAGAGAGTTTTATGTCCTCGGCTTCTTGCGTCTCTTCTTGAGCAGTGATATTCCAGCTCTCCAAACATTGTTGAGCGAACTTCTAGATTTCATCTGCAATTTTCCAAGTAATGCCAAGCTTGGCGATACCCGGATTTCTCAGTAGATTATCCGCAAAAACCTCTGCTGAGGGATCATTACCCGTTGAGGGTTCACCCATGTTAGTTGCTGAATCACCTATGGTGACATCGGTTTGCGAGCCAAGAATCGTTGGCTCAGAGTGTTGAGCCGGATTTTCTGTAGCACGAGGAGATGAAGTAACCTCCGGTGCTATAGAAGGCGTTGGGGTAGGAGTCAGAGGCGGAGTAGTAGGAAAAGTCAAAACTAGCTCTGATTGACGCATGGGATTTTTCATGGTTCCTTTCCATTTTCCCTTGACAAGTTGTTTAGCTTTGAAGAAGTGACAGTTCAAGATCGTTACACTTTGGAAAGAATGTGAGATAAAGAATAAGACCTTGTGAGGAAAGTTACCTCTTCACAACAGGCTCTTCTTTCGTGCCAATGGAAATAGTCGTAGTTTTGTGTTTCCAAGTAAATGCCTCCGATAGCAGTACAATTCTCCTTCCCTCGAGGAGCCGGTTCCTTAGGTGGATATCCCTCAAGAGGAGCAACCTCTGACTCGGGGAGGTCATCAAGATCAAAGAAGTATCATCTTAGTATTGTGAAAAACAATAACAAAGTATGGATGAGCACATATTTAAATATAAGAGTAACAGCTGAAAACTCACTAGTGTCACAGGATCGTCGACCGTATACATGTCCAGAGAGAGATCTGGAATCTTCCTCTTGACTCTCTCCTTAATCAACCATTTAATCTAGGATCGTCGACCGTTTACATGTCCGAGATTGATTTCGAGCAGATCCTGAGAGAATCCGTCTTGCTCTTGGTGATCGTATGCATGAGCCGATCACCATGGTGTTGGAGGGGTTGAATCCGGTGTGCGAGCCAACAGTGAATCAAATCGGATCCTTTTAGACCCTTGTGCTTCATTAGGTACTCGATTCGTCTCTAGGCGAGAAGCATATCATCAGTGAGAGCTTCCGCATCCCATGACTCTTGGGGCGTGGTGGCACCATCGACGAAAGTTGGCTGATGGCTCAATGCATGGCGCCCAGAAAAGTGCTGGTGTGTGGTTGATGTAGAGCTCGTTGGGAACCCCAAGAGGAAGGTATGATGAGCACAGCAACAAGTTTCCCTCAGTTATGAAACCAAGGTTTAATCAAACCAGTAGGAGCAAGGAAACACCCCAAAGGTGTTACTAGCTGAGCTTTGGCAGGGCACACTACCGGTGCTAGTAGCAACGTGGAGACCTGCACAACACAACCACAGAACTTTGTCCCCAACTTGCGATCAGGTTGTCAATCTCACCGTGTTTTGTGGAAAACAAAGGATTAAACGTATCGAATGGAAAGAAGTAATAGTTTGCAGAAAGTAAACACAAAGCAGTAAAAAGTTTATAGATTCTATGTAAAAGACAAGGACTAGGATCCATAGTTCACTAGAGGTGGCCCTCCTTAGATAGATAACATGCTGGGTGAACAAATCACAGCGGGGAAATTGACAAACATCGAGAAAGCAATACATGCGTATACTAATCATCTTGACTCCTTTGAGACTTGATTGGGCATTACAACATTATACATAGACCGCCATCCAACTACATCTATGACTAATAATCCACCTTCAGGTTATCATCCGAACCCCCTCTAGTATTAAGTTGCAAGCAACAGATTATTGCTTTACGAACTGCGTGTAAAGTAAACAATACGATTGTTCTATGAACAAAGGATTGTTGTTTTCTCCCTAGTAGCTACAACACATCTAGTACCTTAGAGATTTCTGTCACTTCCCCAGATTACCAGAGGCATGAACCCACTATCGAGCATAAATACTAACTCTTGGAGTTACTAGCATCTACTTGGCCAAGATAGCTACTAACAACGGAAAGCATGCAAGATCACAAATAACAAAGTCATGATAGAATCAATAATCAATCTAAAATAGCATCTCAATATCCATCAGATCCCCACAAACACAACATGCAGAATTACAAATAGATGATCTTAATCATGAACGGAGCTCACAAGATCTAAACATGAAAGCACAAAGGAGGAGAACCAGCCATCTAGCTACTACATGGATCCGTAGTCCAAGGATGAACTACTCACGCATCACACCGGAGGCTTGCATGGTGATGAAGAAGGCCTCCAGGGTGAATTCCCATCTCCGGCAGGGTGCCGGGAAGAGCTTCAGATCCCTCCCGATTTAGGGATGGACATGACGGCGGCTATAGACTCTTTCGTGGATTTTTGACCGGGCACTTAGGGTTTTTGTCCCGAGGGCATCTTATAGGCGGAAGGGGGCCGAGGGGGTGCTGGAGGCGGCCACACCACCCCCTGGCGTGGGCCAGGCTAGGCCACGAGGCCAGGTGGTGTGGCCGGCCCACAGCCCTTCTCCGCCTCGTATTCTGGCATTTGATGACTTCCGCAAAAATAGGGACTTTGGCTTTTGTCCCGTCCAATTCCGGGAATATTCATTTTCTGACTTCCTGGAACCAAAAACAGCAGAAAACAGGCAGCTGGCACTGTGTCTCTTGTTAATAGGTTAGTCGAAGAAATTATGTGAAAATTACTCCAAAGTATGGACAAAACACAAGAAAGTGGATAAAACCAAGCATGGAAAATCAAAAATTATAGATACATTTGCAATGTATCAACAGCCCCAAGATTAACTCCTTCTTGTCCTCGAGTAGGTAAGTGATAAAATGAAAGAATAATTTTTGAGGTGACATGCACCATCAAAGACTTGATCAAAGTATTTGTAAAACATTCAAAGCTAGGATCATAGTACTTCAATCATAACATGAAAGACAAAGTTCTAGCAATAATACAAAGAAACTATGTTGCAACATGAAAAGGCACAAACAAAAGATTCATGAATAACAATGCTTTGCAAGACGTTTATTTGTTTCACATAAAGAAAACATAGCATAATAGTATTCAGCTTGTCCCTCATAGAGTAGCAAATATAAATGCATATGACACCTTCAAAGTTCATAAGAGTGACTAGATACAAATAGTTTAAAACAAGCAATATCAAGATATGCATCAATCAACTAGTCTTAGGACACTGCACATAGAACTAAGAATGGCCACTATGCTCTCAAAGTAGGTGCATAAAGGTAGAAGGTGGAGACTCAATATAATGGTAGAAGAAAGGCCTTCATAAAAGGAAGTAGGGATTCAAGTCTCATAAAGAGCTTCCAAAAATTATGGTACGTATAGCTTTCATCTCTCATTACCCCTATCATAAGCATCTTGAAGTGATTAAGGTTAAAGTGAACAAACTATGGTGTACATGCTTGACGAAGTATAAGTCAGAAATCTCATGTCCCTTGTATACGAGGGCCACTCCTCATGCTACTCAAGTTTAGTCACCGGTAAGTTCTTGTTATCGTAAGTACATGTGTATCATAGAGAACCGCCAATGGGTTACCCCTTGCCCGATGATACGGAAGAATCCCCATATCAAAATGACAAGGCAAGCAGACAACGAGCATCTCAGCATTCTTTTTATTTACCATGGGAATATGGTGCTTTTTTCTCTCTTTCCTCTTTTCATAATCTTTTTTTTCTTTTTCTCTTTTTTTCTCAATAGGACTTTTTTTACAAGAAGAATGCTTCATAGACAGCTCGTTATGGTTACGCTGCAGGTTTCCACCATGTCAGCATGGATTAGACCAGCGGCCAAGGTGTTTCTCTAACACATATACATAACTCCATGGACTTACAAGCTCCCCTTTCATTTCACACCGACGAAATCCATATCCAAAAGAGCATGATATCAACTAGGTACAAGTACCAAGTGCAATGTTGAAAGCATTCCCCATGACAGCATGGTTTTGCTAATTCCTAACAAATAAGTGCAAGCATATACAACATAGAATACACAATGGTTCAAGTTTATTAAGGGCAATAAAAGTAAAGTGTGCCACCAAGTTCGTGAGAGCTTTAATCACTAGTTTTCTCATAACAATTTTGATTTGGAAGGTAAACAAAAGCATGAATATACTTGGAATAGCATGAGCTAATAGGTAGGTACGGTGGACTCTTTGGAATAACTTGGTTTAGGGGGTTGGATGCATGAGTGGAACTCATACTTGGTTGTGGAGGCTAGCAAAAGACTGGGAGCGACAAACTAAGAGAGCAATAATGGCCATTATCATGCAGAGAGACAAAACATCATTGATCAAAGCATAAATTGATACTACAAGTTGAAAACTAAAGGATCATAAAGGCTATGGTAACTTGAGATAGTCATAACATGGTGTGAGCATGCGCCAAGTCAACCCAAATAAAGCATCAAAGGAGAATACCACTATACTATGCTTTAATATGCTAAAACAACGCATAATTCATCCAAGGCACATTAAGCAATCTCAATTGTTTATAACAAGTCATGCTACAGCAAAGAATACTAAGCATAAAGACAAAACAACATCAAGCATGGCATGACAGAGCATAGGCCATGGTCAAAAACGAGCTCTTTTTACCACATAAGTATGAACTTTCCTACTCTTTTCCAATCCAAACCAAACTATCTGCAAACCAATGTATGAAAGAGGGGGTCCAACCAATTTATTCAGAAAACTACGCAAATAAAAGCAAACAAAAACCAAAACGAAATTGAAAAAGAAGACGCTCCAAGAAAAACACAACTGTGCATGAAACAATAAAAATGAAGCGTTTGGAAGAAACCTGGGATTTTTATTGATGAAGAGGGGATGCCTTGGGCATCCCCAAGCTTTTACGCTTGTACTTCTTAGATATTTCTTGGGGTGACACGTGTGGCATCCCCAAACTTGAGCTTTAGTTCATCCTTCATCTCATTACTCATTCCTTCCATACACCTGAAATTTTTCTTCATACAAAACTTCACACAATCTTTATTAGCAATATTAGTGTACTCAAGATAAATCAGTCTTAAGGTTCAGTTAAAACATCAAATAAACTTCCATTAGAACACTAGCTACTCTAGTACTTCCCTCAAAAAGCTCAATTCCCCAAAAGAACTAAAAAGGAACCAACAAGAAGCAAATGCAGAAAATGGCAGAAATATGTCAAAACAGACCAGCAGGTAAAGACGAATTTTTTCGAAGACCTTCTGTTGCTCAAATCAAGACGTGTTTAACTAACGAAAGTTGTATAACAACCTGGGGCAGAAGCACAAAAATTCACTCCTCAAAAAGACATACAGAGATTTTACACGAATTTTTACGGTCAAGCACGGAAATCTGTTTCGTGATAGCAACTTTCCCAATCATTACTTCTCTCTCATTAGAGGTTACTCTTGGCACAAAAATCAAATAAAAGGGATAATGAGCGGTTATTACTGAAGTAATAACTTCCAAGACTCATCTAAAACTTTTGGGTTATCTCCCAATAAGTACTTTTCTTTAACGCCTTTAAGTTAGGCATAAGAAGCAAGAAAAAGGATCAAGTGTTCTCAGAAGAAGAAGCATTAAGACCAGTACCAGAAATATTTTCAACAAGGCAAGGTATATCATCCAAATAAGTTCTAGAGGATCCTGTCTCAATGCTCTTAGGTTCACTATTTTCATCAAAAGGGTTTTCAGGAACAATCCAATCAAGATTCTTTTCTATGGCTTCATGTATTGATGCTAGTTTAAAGGGTTTTGGTATCTTAGGTTCCTCCCCATTAGGTTCGGTTTTGTTCATATTTTCTCGTGTACCAAAAACATCTACACATGAGCCTAGCATATTGAAACGTTCAAAGACTTTCCTAGCTTCATGGCAACATCATAGAACTCCTTAAACAAAATTTCTAGAATAAAATCCCTCTTTTCAGGGTCCTCAATTTCTTTAAGCTTAAGAAACATTACTTGCATTGAGGGGTTGAGGTTAACAAACCTAGCTTCTAACATGTGAATTAAAGAAGCTGTAGCAATCTCATAGTTTGGAGCAAGTTCTGCAAGGGATCTATCCTTAGTATCTTCATGCTTACTAACATGATTAAAGAATTCTTCAATATTATCTTTCCCAATTATAGAACCACAACCAATTGAAAGGTCTTTCAGAGTGAATTTAGGGATCAACATGGTGAGCTAAGGAAGAGGTGACAACTAAAGGTGACTTAATTTTTGTGTGTTTTTGGTAAAGAAAGCAAACTAGTAAAACTATTTTTGTGTGTTTTGATAAAGAAACAAGCAAACAAAGCAAAAGAAACTAAGAAAAACAAAAATAACAAAGTAAAGAGATTGTTTATGAGGGACTCCCCTTGTGAAGATGTACTTGACTCCCCGGCAACGGTGCCAGAAAAATGCTTGATGGCTCAATGCATGGCGCCCAGAAAAGTGCTGGTGCGTGGTTGATGTAGAGCTTGTTGGGAACCCCAAGAGGAAGGTATGATGAGCACATCAGAAAGTTTCCCTCAGTTATGAAACCAAGGTTTAATCGAACCAGTAAGAGCAAGGAAACACCCCAAAGGTGTTACTAGCTGAGCTTTGTCAAGGCGCACTACCGGTGCTAGTAGCAACGTGGAGACCTGCATAACACAACCACATAACTTTGTCGCCAACTTGCGATGAGGTTGTCAATCTCACCGTGTTTTGCGAAAAACAAAGGATTAAACGTATCGAATGGAAAGAAGTAATAGTTTGCAGAAAGTAAACACAAAGCAGTAAACAGTTTATAGATTGTATGTAAAAGACAAGGACCGGGATCCGTAGTTCACTAGAGGTGGCTCTCCTTAGATAGATAACATGCTGGGTGAACAAATTACAGCGGGGCAATGGACGAACATCGAGAAAGCAATACATGCATATACTAATCATCTTGACTCCTTTGAGACTTGATTGGGCATTACAACATAATACATAGACCGCCATCCAACTACATCTATGACTAATAATCCACCTTCAGGTTATCATCCGAACCCCCTCCAGTATTAAGTTGCAAGCAACAGATTATTGCCTTACGAACTGCGTGTAAAGTAAACAATACGATTGTTCTATGAACAAAGGATTGTTGTTTTCTCCCTAGTAGCAACAGCACATCTAGTACCTTAGTGATTTCTGTCACTTCCCCAGATTACCAGAGGCATGAACCCACTATCGAGCATAAATACTAACTCTTGGATTTGCTAGCATCTACTTGGCCAAGATAGCTACTAACAACAGAAAGCATGCAAGATCACAAATAACAAAGACATGATAGAATCAATAATCAATCTGAAATAGCATCTCAATATCCATCGGATCCCTGCAAACACAACATGCAGAATTACAAATAGATGATCTTGATCATGAACGGAGCTCACAAGATCTAAACATGAAAGAACAAAGGAGGAGAACCAGCCATCTAGCTACCACATGGATCCGTAGTCCAAGGATGAACTACTCACGCATCACACCGGAGGCTTGCATGGTGATGAAGAAGGCCTCCAGGGTGAATTCCCATCTCTGACAGGGTGCCGGGAAGAGCTTCAGATCCCTCCCGATCTAGGGATGGAGATGACGGCGGCTACATACTCTTTCGTGGATTTTTGATCGGGCACTTAGGGTTTTTGTCCAGAGGGCATCTTATAGGTGGAAGGGGAGGCCGAGGGGGTGCCGGAGGCGGCCACACCACCCCCTGGCACGGGCCATGCTGGGCCGCGCGGCTAGGTGGTGTGGCTGGCCCCCAGCCCTTCTCCGTCTCGTATTCTGGCATCTGATGAGTTTTGTCCCGTCCAATTCCGAGACTTTGGCTTTTGTCCCGTCCAATTCCGAGAATATTCATTTTCTTACTTCCTGGAACCAAAAACAGTAGAAAACAGGCAGCTGGCACTATGTCTCTTGTTAATAGGTTAGTCCAAGAAATTATATGAAAAGTACTCCAAAGTGTGGACAAAACACAAGAAAGTGGATAAAACCAAGCATGGAACATCAAAAATTATAAATACATTTGCAATGTATCACTAGCAAAGCAGTTTCTTTGCAGGGAGCCGGTCTGTCCTTATGGTAAAAGAATGTGGATATCCATTTCTTCACGGACTCACTAGCCTTAATCTTAGGATAGACTCGGTCTCTCCTGAAAGTTAGGTTAAGAGTTCTAGTAATGTAAGGATTACCAGAAGTGATGGAATTTCTCTAGGTACCAAAGTAATTTTGGAACAAAGTAAGACATGGCCTAATTCTGAGATAACCCTCACACAAAGAAGCGTAAGCGCTGATTTCTAAGATTGTGTTCGGGGGGAAGTTGTGGAGTTGAACTCTGTAATAATCTACAACCTTAGAAAAGAAGTCTGAGGGAGGGAAGCTCAAACCTCTGTCGAGGTGAGTGACAAAGTGCACCCGCTCGTCGGTGCGAGGGGTGGGGATGATTTGATTGAAGCCACTCTGCTAGTTTTCTTTCTCCGCCACTACAGAGGTCGCCTTCGTGGTCGCTGCCGTGCCAAAGGAAGAGGAGTCAGCCATTTTGTGGGTGGTGAGGACCGTAAATGGTCGGCGATGTGCGTTTGGAGGAGGAAGCAGAGGAACTTGTGCGCGGTGGCGTTGGGAGGAAGGAGAAGGCAATTGCACTAGTAAGGAAGAGAAATGAGATCTTGATACCTTATATCCCTCACATGCACCAAGATTTGTGCAAAATAAACAATAACCGTGCCACACTTCATGGAAGGAGCTAGGTAACCTCCTGGCGAGGATTACGCCGCCTCGATCTCCATGCTCGCATTAAACCGACGCCTCGGTTCCGCAAAAGGCGGACCCACCAATGGTCGTGCTGTTAGGAATGTTTGTCATTGACATGACTTGACCTTGACTGATGTCAGATTACGTCAAAGACCAAGTTCCGGCTTAGTTTTAATTTCAAACTGGAAATCTGAATAATGTACTCATAGGTCCGACTCGCTTTGAGACTCAGATCCTACCCTTTATTTTTAGTTTCAGGAACCCTTCAAGATTCTGCAAGCTGAAGATGAATCAAGATAGATGATGAAATCCGACTCTAGATCTTGGAGGCTTCTAGGGCTGCTGTTGGGGATATACTTTCTGGATATCGTCACTGTGCCTCACTGACCAGGGTGGCCCACTTCGGGTTAGAGCTTTTCTCCACAGGCGGCCTAGTCAGAGAGAGGAGACAAAGTTCAGTCCGGCTATGAGAAGGCCTAAAAGACTTACTAACATAGGCATGGGTAGTTACTTGTAGTCCAAGATGTACTCTGTAACCGACTCTTAGTCGTTCCCAGATATGTCTCTCCTATAAACCCTATGTCGGATATCTATATAAGCCGTCCTAGGGACCAGCCTTTAGGGCACATCCCAATAGTCTACAATCTCAACTCGCACAGGTGAAACCCTTGTAACCCATATTCCGGCTCTATCGTATTACTGGATTGCTAGCAGGAGTAGGACCTGTCCACCGTCAGTGGATTCGAACCTGGGTAAACTTGTGTGCTCACCGTCTCGGCACACCGTACGACTCACACCCCTCTCTTCCACACACCTAGAGGACCCCCTCATGGCGTACTTGTCCTCAATCCGATGACACTTGCTGGTAGCGATTCTTAAGTCAGTAAGGATCATGTTAGCGCTAGATGCATATTTCGATTGGGAGATATGGCAAATGGATGTCAAAACGGCTTTCCTCAATGGAAATTTAACCGAGGATGTGTATATGATATAGCCCAAGGGTTTTGTTGATCCGAATAGTCCTGACAAAGTCTGCAAGCTTCCGAAATCTATCTGTGGGTTGAAGCAAGTAAGTTAGAGTTGGAAAATTTGCTTTGATGAAGTGGCCAAATCATTTGGCATCATCAAAAGAGAACAAGATTCTTGTGTATACATGAAGTTTAGTGAAATCTCAGTTGCATTTCTACTACCATATATAGATGACATATGGTTAGTAGGAAATGACGTTCCGATGTTGCAAGAAACCAAGGATTCACTAGAAATATGTTTTCAAATGCTTGGGTGAGGCAACATTTATACTAGGAATCAAGATCTATAGAGATATAGATTGAGGTGGCTCATAGGTTTGAGCCAGAGCACATATCTGGATAAGATATTGAAGAGGACCAATATGGATTCGTCTAAAAAGGGGTTCTTACCGATGGCGCATGGAATCCGAGTTAGCAAAACTCAATGCCCAGTGTCGGCTAAGGAGCAAAGTTGAATGGAGAAGATCCCTTATGCCTCCGCAGTAGGATCGATCATGTATGCAATGATGCGTACTAGGCCATACATTTCCTATGCTCTACATGTAGTGGGAAGATATCAGTTGGATTCTGGCGAAGTCCACTAGATAACAGTAAATAATATCTTTAAGTACTTGAGACGTACTTAAGATGTGTTCCTAGTCTATGGTGGTGAGGAAGAGCTAGGTGTAAAGGGTTACACAGATACTAGCTTTCAGACAGACCTAGATGACACGCGCTCTCAATATGGCTATGTGTTCATAGTGAATGTAGGTGTAATGTCTATGCACGCTTCTATTCTTGTAGACAGTGTTGGGCCTCCAAGTGTAGTGGTTTGTAGAACAATAGCAAGTTTCCCTTAAGTGGATCACCCAAGGTTTATCGAAATCAGGGAGGAAGTGGTCAAAGGTATACCTCTCAAGCAACCCTACAATCAAGATACAAGAAGTCTCTTGTGTCCCCAACACACCCGATACACTTGTCAGGTGTATAGGTGCACTAGTTCGGCGAAGAGATAGTGAAATACAAGTAATATGGATGATTATAAGTGGTAATTGCAATCTGAAATAAGAGTAGCAGCAAGCAAACATGTAAAAGAACTGATTGTAAACGATGTTTCAATGCTTGGAAACAAGGCCTAGGGATCATACTTTCACTAGTGGACACTCTCATATAAATATCTTATCTTCATGATGCTACCCTGAACTACTCTCCGGTTGGACGATGTAGGTCTATAACAGCACACCTTAAAGTTCGCATTCCCCATCTAGATAACCCCTCACTGTCACCTTGAGCGCTAGATGGTTCCAACAAACACCACAATCTCATAGAGACATCCAACTCAAATTATACTCATGACAAGTATCTCTGTAATCTTAGCCAAAGTGCCACACGGTGTGCACACTGTCAACTTCACACACATGGGGATAAGCAGAGATGCATTAAAGCACTTGAGTAGAAGAATAGATCTATTGATTACAAAGCTCATGATCTCAATAAGATCATGCATAGAGAGAGATGAACACATAGCTACCAGTAGAACCCTTAGCCTCGTGAGAGAACTACTCCATCCTCATCATGGGAGTTAGCAACGACGATGGAGATGGTGGTGGAGTCGATGGAGATGGATCCGCGGGCACTTCCCCATCCTGGCAGGGTGCCGGAACAGAGACTTATGTCCCCCGAATCTCCTCTTCGGTGGCGGCATTGTGGAACTTTTCGTGGAATTCTAATCTGGTATCTAGGGTTTTCGTCCCGGGAGGCTGTTATAGGCGAAGAGGCAAGGTCGATGGATACCCGAGAGGCCCACACTTCCCCCCTGGTGCGTCCTGGGATGGCCCGCGCCACCAGGTTATGTGGCCACCTCGTAGCCCCTCTCCGTCTCGTCTTCTAGCTCCGTGAGTCTTCTAGTAAAATATTGACTTTGGCTTTTTTCGAGTCCAATTCCGAGAATATTTCTTTTCCAGCTTTTCTGAAACTAAAACCAGCAGAAAACAGGCAACTAGCACTGTGGCATCTTGTTAATAGGTTAGTTCCACAAAATGTATAAAAATACCTCAAAGTGTGAACAAAACATAAGAAAGTAGATACTAAACAAGCATGGAACATCAAAAATTACAGATATGTTTACGACGTATCAACATCCCCAAGCTTAACTCATGCTCGTCCTCGAGTAGGTAAGTGATAAAAAAGAATAATTTTTTAGGTGACATGCACCATTATAATCTTGATCAAGGTATTTGTAAAACATTGATAGCTGGGATCATAGTACTCTAACGTAGACATGAAAGATATAGTTCTAACAATAAGACATAGTAACTATGTTGTAACATGAAAAGGTACAAACAAAAGATTCATGAATAACAATGCTTTGAAAGATGTTTGTTTGTTTCACATATAGAAAACATAATAAGAATGGTATTTAGCTTGTCCCTCATGGTGTAGCAAAACATAAATGAATAGGACACCTTCAAAATTCATAAGGGTGACTAGATACAAATAGTTTAAGAACAAGCAATATCAAAGTTATGAATCAATCAACAAGTCTTGGGACAATGCACATTAAACTAAGAATGACCACTATGCTCTCTCAATAGGTGCATAAATATAGAAGATGGAGACTCAACATAAAAGTAAAAGAAAGGCCCTTCATAGAAGGAAGCAGGGATTCAAGTTTCATAAAGAGCTTCCAAAAATTATGGTACTTATTAGCTTTCAGCTCTCATTGCCCCTATCATAAGCATCTTTAGGTGATTAAGGCTAAAGTAAACAAATATGAGGATATGCTTGACAAGTTATAAGCTGAAAATCTCATGCCCCTTACTTACGAGTACCGAACCTCATGCTACTCAACTTTAGTCACAGGTAAGTTCTTGTCATTGTAAGTACATGTGTATCATAGAGAACTGCCAATGGGGTACCCCTTGCCCGATGATATGGAAGATTCCCCATATCAAAATGACAAGGAAAGCAGACAATGAGCATCTCAGCGATCCTTTTATTTCCTATTTGCATCGGCTTTTTTTATTTTTAATATTTTTCCTATTTGCATAGGTGTTTTTATTGAGGATGCTTCATAGATTGCTCACTATGGTTGTGCTGCTGGTTTCCACCATGATTAGGCATGGCTTAGACCAGCCACCTAGGCGCTTCTCTAACACATATATGACCTCCATGAGCCTTACAAGCTCCCCTTTCATTTCACACCGCCGGGATCCATAAGCAAAAGAACATGATATCAACTAAATAAAGTGCAATGTTGAAAGCGTTCCCCATGGTAACATGGTTCTGCCAATTCACAACTTACAAAACGCAAGCATATGCACAACATAGATGGGCACAATGGTTCAAGTTTATGAAGTGCAAGAAAGTAAAGTGTGCCATCAAGTTCGTGAGAGCTTTAATCACTAATTTTCACATAATAAGTTTAATTCGGAAGGTAGATAAAAACATGAATATACTTGGAATATCAATAATGCTAATAGGTAGGTATGGTGGACTCTTTGGAATAACTTGGTTTTATTTGGAGTTGGATGCATGAGTGCAACTCATACTTGGTACATGTGGAGGCTAGAAAAAGACTGGGAGCGACCAACTAAGAGAGCAATAATGGCCATAACCATGCAAAGAGACAAAACATTATTAATTAAAGCATAAAATTGTTAAAATAGGTATAGTTGTAGTATTCTGTCATGTATTTGTATGCACGTGTACATATGTAACTTGTTCTTATCATTATATATATTAACCCCGTGGTGAGGCAATTGCCCCATGGAAAACCCTAAACTTTAACTTGGTATCCGAGCCGCGCGAGCCTCTCCATCGCGTTGCCGCTACAAAACCCTAGCTAGGGCGATCCGCTGCCGCTGCCGCGATGACTGAGTCAGCGCTCACGCTGGCCACCGTGGTCTCCTCGTCCACGACCCCAATCATCGCCCCGCCGTTATCTATGTAACATCCCAATTTCAGAAATCCTGATTTGTTGTCCAGAATGCAAAAATCAGGGTGAACAAAAAGTTTTTCTTGTGCTTTAGTGCAGTGCTTGCTTGTTGTTTGTTTGCACTTGTGCTTATGAAGTGTATCTTAGGATACTCCTTACCTCAACCTCAGTTAGCAAAAGCTATTTACCAAACTATCTTGGCTTACTTTACATATTCTCAAACGTTCTGGCATTTCAAAACAGGAGCCAAGATGACTATGTAACCACAACTATTTTGGTAGCTTCTATTGCCAAAACTATGGAGAGTTATATACTACAATCTCCTTATGTTTTCAAGATAGAACACTCAACTAATCTTACCTCTAGTTTTCCCAAAACTCCTTTCAAAGCTTTTGATTCTACTCTTGGTAGAGATATCAAGAACTCTCACCTTATTCAAAACTCAACTTCTTCAAAATGCCCCAACCTAACCACAAGCTAGGCTTGATGGTAACCTCTTTAGTGGTTATGCTTAATATAAGATGAGTTGTCTTGATCTGTTGTCTGATGAGTTGGCTTGATTTGCTGATTGACTTGTTTGCTTAGGAAGTAGTATGATACACCCTAGGAGCTCATCCCTAGGATCAAGATGTGTTCCAATTCATCAATCCCTAAGCAGGAATGCCAACCTAGATCTGATACATAGCCACTAGATGATTATCTAAAACCCTCAACCAGATCTATTCTGAGGATCTCCATTCTAGATGTTCCCAAGTCCATGAAGACCAATATCAAGCATGGACCTCTTCTACTCACTCTACACTTCCCTATCACCCACTTGTTAAAGCTTTGATACCTTGCAACCCCTCCGAGAACATTCCCTCGGTTATGGCAATTATGTAAGTCTTGTAATCCGTTATGTTTTGGATGCTGTAATGATACCTGTCGGTTATGTTCCACGGCTCACTAATCATGGGAACGTGGATGTATGCATAACAGGGATTTCTCGGATGATTAATCTGGGGGAGCCCGCAGACTTGGTATCAGAGCCATCCTGACTGTAGGAGACTTTAGTTAGCATGGACGTTAGACAGGAAACGACAAACCTATTTTCCAAAAGTTAAGGGAGAAAAGATGACTATTTGCAAAAGTGCTTATGTCTTCTCCCCCTCTGATTTCGAGAAACTACTTGCATTAAACTGATTTCATAAGCTTAAAATCATGCACACCTGACCCCAACTCAACCTGACCCTAAAACCTTCTGTAGATGGAGCCTATTGATGAAGAGTGGCTGAAGATTGGATTTCCCTAAATCCTATGGGAATTATTGCAATTGTGCCGTTACCAGCAGAGAACTATCTACACTCTCCACAAGGGACTGGAATCAGGAGATTATATGGGACAGATTGCCATACTAGCCAAGCCAGGAACCAATGGAATCCCTATCTACTCCACCGGACCTCGGATGTCTAGTCCCGTACTGGCTATTGACTTGGTAGCCAGAGAAGCTTTGATGCGCATCTGTAGATCCCTCCCAGAGATGAGGAAGCCCCCAACCTTCTACCCCCCCATGAAGGGAAATGTCGACTGCACCGGAGGAACTCAAGACCCCAACCTGGCGTATCCTGCCCTCTCCTTGTAGACCCGTTATAGCTACTCTAGCAAGCAGGCGTTAACAGCAGTCATTGATGAATACCGCCACTCCCAGATGGAGCTCCGTAGCCTGCAAGCCATCCTCAACCGTAAGGAAGCTCTGTAACCCTGCAAAGGAATCAAGCACTACCAACTACAACTGAAGGAACCTCAGGAGAAGCCGCCCTCAAGAAAAGCAGGAAGTGCACCACTGCCAGTCAATACCTCCGTAGGTTCAAGCCCCTCAAGAAGGCGCAGGAAAACTCCACTGATCTGCCAGAAGCTAGCCCCGACACCACAGATGCACCCTCCGAGTAATCGCCGACATCGCGGTACTCGCCCAGCTAGCAATAGGGTAGATTCATGTACCGTCCCTGAATGCGTTTTGTAATGCCTAAGTACCTTTAGCACCCTCGGGTGTGGATTTTGGTTAGTATGTAATGACCTCCTTGATTGCTATGCTTGCTTGAATTGTTCCCTTTTTGCGTGTTTTACCCAAGTCGTTGCATCAGACCCAACCCGTATCATCTGCCAACAATAAGACCTCCCCCAGGATGACCAGGAAGACCGGAAGCTCGAAGAAGGCATGTAGTCGCTGCGGAGACGAAAGCACCTAGCCAGCAGATGTTCCGGCCACTGCCCCAACTGTGGAGAACCCGATCCCCAAAAAGTTTTCCCAACTTGACTTATCACTTGTTTCCTTTGTGAAGGCCCATAAAGTGCCCATTGTATCCCCTCATGGACAAGGCCTGTCAACCTCCCGATGTCAGCCTAGGAACGTCGTCAACTCAACTAAGACAAATGAAGAACCCCTGCTTCACGTGTGGACTACCCGATCACTTCAGCCGAGATTGCCCCGAGAGAGAATCCGCTAAGACTTACCTGGCGGAGAAGCTCGAAGACATCCAAGGTCCCCTTCCACAGAAAAGATGGTCACCCTACCGCTCGCTGCCACGCAACTCAAGACTGAGGATGTCCCTCACTTTCCTAGATGACAGCACCCCGTGGAAGTAAAGACCAAGAGAGAAGCCCTTTCACCCACTCCAGGACTTCCCGGAAGTCGACGAGTGCAGTCTGTAGTAAACTAGTCCATGTCCCCTGGAAAGACAGTTAGGATACCCCCTCCCTATATCGTATTATGCTCCCTTGAGATCTACTTTTTTCACCCTCCTAAGAAGTCCCCTAGTTGTGACTCTCCGACCTATTCACGTCAAATCCTAAGGGGGAAAGACTGCATCTTTCCCGCAAAATAGATAACCTCTTTGCCCGACCCTATGACCCAAAGACCCAAATCTCAGAGCCTAGACTTATCACAGACTTTACAGACTTGGTATAGACTTGGATGCAACAACCCACTTAAGTGAAGTGCCGTAGACCCTTACAGAAGGAAGATCCCTCCCCGATATCATGGTGGAAGCCAGCTCGACCTCCGAGTTTCAAGAAGATTGAAGTTCAACCTTGCTGTCAAGATGTTTCTACTGGAAGACAAGGTCAACAAGATAGCCCGCAAGA
The DNA here is from genome assembly GCA_910589775.1 of Avena eriantha. Classification (NCBI taxonomy): domain Eukaryota; kingdom Viridiplantae; phylum Streptophyta; class Magnoliopsida; order Poales; family Poaceae; genus Avena; species Avena eriantha. The sequence goes on along the minus strand of OU342744.1, from coordinate 296,076,244 downwards.
AACCCATGGTACTAACTCCTAGACAAATCCCCTAACCCTACTCTCCGGAATCTCGGGACGAGATTCTTTTAAGGGGGACAGGTCTGTAATATCCCAATTTCAGAAATCCTGATTTGTTGTCCAGAATGCAAAAATCAGGGTGAACAAAAACTTTTTCTTGTGCTTTAGTGAAGTGCTTGCTTGCTGTTTGTTTGCACTTGTGTTTATGAAGTGTATCTTAGGATACTCCTTACCTCAACCTCAGTTAGCAAAAGATATTTACCAAAACTATCTTGGCTTAGGAAGTACCTCTTTTCCTCAACATCCTTAAAACTGCCAAATTTGACTAAGTCTGGAAACAGTTCCAACATCACCTTTTGGAATACCTCTTTTCCTCAAACCATGTGCATTTTTGGAAATGCATATGAACCATATTGTTAACCATCCTAAGGACTACCAAGGACAACATTGGCGCCTAGTTAGATCCTCCTCCAACCCACTTGTCCATGATGGTTTTACAGACAAGAAAATAACATTTCCTGCAAAACTAGGCATCATGCCTACTTTGCTAGAAGCTCACACTACCATACAACCTCCTATGGACCAACTATCTGCATGGTTGTGATCCCCTCATTGATTTCCATCAGAACCTACTTCACTTGCCACAAGTGGATTTCTATGCTGCTTAAGCCCACATAGTTTATAATGCATCATGACTCATATTGCTTGGCAGCCTTAATTTCAACAAAGTTTGCCATCACTTCTAGATCACCTCAAATGATATTAATTCAAAATCCCCCTTCCATGATCATCTACATGACTTGGCCTACTCAACCATCTATCCCTTGCACCAAGATGAGCTCTCAGCTCCAAGATGCAAGCATGTTTTGGTGGTATAAAAATAACATCACCCTAGATCATCAATCCTTGGTTTTCCATCCTTTTCAAGTTGGAATTCCATCCCCCAAGGTTGCAACTGCTTGCTACACCTTTTCTATCTCATCTACATTAGTCCACAATATTTATCAATAATTATCCATAATTATTGAGGACCCAAAGCTATTTAATTTCTTAAATAGTCAAAATCTCGAAAACTCCCTCCATAAAGGAAAGTTTGGTTTTTACCAAAACACTTCCCTAAATTTTGGCTCATGTGAGTCCCCCAAATCATATCCTATCTTTCCATCACAAAAATAAATATTTTTGAGAAGCTTTATTATTTATTTTTGCCCTTTTTCTTAAAAGGCTGAATTGGAATAATAATTGTTTTAATCACTTTTAATCCTCAATAAATCTTTGGAAAATTCCCCTAAGTGTGTATTCACCTCTGGGACCCTGCCACATCAAAATCCATCCTTGTCCAATGGAAATTTATCAAAGGATCTTCTAGAAATCATTTCTGTCCTTTTTGAGTAATTGGATTTAGGAGGACTAAAAATCCTCTGATAAATCTCAAATAAATCCTAGGAGTCTACCTTTACCTCATCTATCTACCAGTACCAATTTCTCCTCTGGTCCATTATAATATTTTGGACTTCCTTCACAACCATCTAGTAGATCAATATTTGACCATTAAGCAAACCACTAATCTAAACCACTTCCACTTCCACCAAATCTTGATCAAAGACCCTCCTCAGCACCAGGGCACCACACTGGTCGACCACCACTGTAGCTCCACCTCAGCTTTGACCATTTTACCCTTACCCTAGTAAAAAGAAGGAGAAATAACCCCACTTCTTACAAGGATCAATCTAATGAAATTACCACTGTTGCCACCCCTCCCCCTGGTCCAGCACGTCCCAATTACCATCCTACCCCTCTCCACCTCCTCCTGGACCAATCCCTGGCCAGCACCCCTCCCCACCATGTCCTAAATGGTAATTCACTCCATATACTCCCTCCCCTTGGTATAAAGGCCAGCAGCCCTTCCCCCAGCTCTCCCTGCCCTCATTTGCCCCCTCTCACTCCCACTTGCCTCCCTAGAGAACCACACCCCCTCCCCTGCTCTGTGCTGCCCAAGAAAGAAGAAGAAGGAGAGCCTCGGCCTCCTCTAGAAAATCAAGCAAGGCACCTCCCCCTCCTCTCCATTCCCTCTACATGTCAGCCCCCGTGATCCCCTTGCTCTCCTGCATCTAATGGTGCTCTTATCTTTGCCCAAGACCCTCTCCTTCGTCGTCGGCGTTGAGCTCCGACGAGTTCATCCTTGGCTGCCGTCACGCGAGCTAACTCCTGGCATCAACTCACCTCGTGCCGCCCCTCGTTCGGCTCGTCGTCGACCACCGCGTCGCCCTGCTGCCTCATCGACCTCCCCCGAGCCCCCAGGTATCCTCCCCGCTCCTCCTCGCTCCGCCTAGGGTTCCCGTCGCCGGCCACCCTCTATCGCGTAGACGACGACTGAGCGACGTCCATCGCGACTTGATCCAACGGTCGACGGCATCCTATACCGCTTCGGCGCTCTCGCTCGCTGACAGTGGGCCCCGCTCGTCAGGTTCAGACCAAGCCCTCCTACGCATCTCGCTGCCCCGCCGTGGGCCGAATCCTCCCCTGTGGCCCATCTCCTCCCCAGATCTGGCCCGCTGCAACTCCTTTTCTTTTTCTTTTTAGAGATCCATTATTCCATAAATGTTTCTCCTAGGTTTAAATCCAATTAAATTTGTAAATCATTTCCAAATGCCTAGATCTAAATTTCTGGTGGTTCTCTGATGTTTTCTCAAACATGCAGAGGCAATCCCATGGTCAAATTATTTTTCTCTAATTACTAGTAATTAATCTGCTAACATGTATCTGGTACACTAATTAGTTTCCACAGAGAGTTTTACATATCCATTTTAGTTGAACCAAGGACCTACTGGAAGGTATTGGAAATACCTATTATCCAGCATAGGTCCCAAGTCAAATTGACCCATATCGTGCCTTTAGTAAAAATAACCAAACCAGCAACCTTCTGTCTTAGATATATTCCCCAGGTCCAACCAAATGTGGCATTGACCTGATTCCACTTCCCAGTACCTCATATTATCAATATGTACCAAACCCCAAAAGCTCAGAATTTATTGAGCTCTGGTTGAATTTTAGGGAATTAAATACCTCTGTAAAGGGTATTTTCACTAAATAAATCACTCCAGGAGTTTCACAACTCCAAAATGAGTGAATCCAATTCCAACAGAAAGGTATTGGACATACCTATCACATGACCTTGAAACCAACTCAATATCTCCTATAGTTTTCCTCTGATAATAAAAAGAAGAATCATACAAAACTGCCTTTAGGAAATTCCTGAGGGCATTCTGTAATTCTTTGGACATGTTTCCAACTCTAGGTGGTTAAGTACATCAAGTACTACCTAACCATCCAAGGAAAGAATTTTTGGATCTCCAGAACTTTTCTGGTGATTTATTTCCTTAAACTAGAGTTTATGCCACCTTAAATGCATACCTAATTCTTGGAAAGTGATTATCAAGTGAAACCACTTGTGTTGGTTTTGATTTGACAAGTCATATCTGAGGATATCACTCTTGCACATTAACACCCCACTGACCTCAGATCCCAAATCCAAGTTCCTTATATCTAGCCTTGACAACTATCTTCCAAGAGAAAACCCTGAGTGGCAAACTTGTAAATTCCACCACCCATATCCAACTCCTCCAAAACCTCCCAAGTCTAGTAGTTTTTCTCATGTTTGTTTACTGTATGATTTGATGCGTGTATGCCTTGTATTGATTGTGGTATTGTCTGCTTGCATGTGTATTTGATGGTGACGATAGTGTGAGTGTCTGACGACCAGAAGAACAGGATTTCTTATTATTATTGTTTTGGGTATTCTTGGTCATCTGAAGAAGTCTAGGGACTTATTGCTAATCACAGGCAAGCCACCATTCCTGAACTCTGATATATGTCCTATTCTCTTTTACCTGTTTTATATCCTTTTTATAAATTGCATACTCTACTTGCATGTCTTGTTTTATAAATACTGCGGTAGTAACTTGGCTCCTCCAAGTTATGACTTTGCGCCCTTCAAGGCACCACCCCGATGAACCCATCATAATATCCCCTTTAGACTGAGATTATGATGGTAAGCATCCTACCTCCTTGGAAACCCCGGTTTTGAGAAAATAAACTGTTTTGGGTTCCTTCCCCACTACAAACGTTCCAAAAAACGGCTTTGTAAAACCCTGGGAAGAGGCATCATTCCCAGTGTAAGTTTTAAACAAAGAAATGGTGATGAGAAGAAGTGGAAATGTGATGAGATGTTCTACGCCTTTACTGGTACAATTTTTATCCGCGCAACCACATTACCCCAGGTTGTTGGGGCTTAACTCGTAGTTTGTTCGTATTAGCCGAGGCAACTTATACCATGCTTATAGGGAGAATTCCCTGGAATCCTGGGCCGGCGCCCCCAGATCCCACATCTGACGCCTGTCGCTTGCTTCGACAAGAATGAGCCTGAACAATCAGGAGTCCGGTGCAACAATTGGGTCTCCCGCGGATGGTATGACTTAGGTAGTACGGAAGGAAGAGGAGTCACCAAATTTAAGGTATATGCCAAGTTACGGCTTGGGTATGCGCGTGTACAGAAGGAAGGACTATGGCTGGGAGCCACATACTCGTTGCCGGGGAGAACAAACCCAAAAGGAAAAGCATGCATTTGCTAGTGTAGACAAGCGAAAGGTTAGGTTTCATTATCCGGACCCCCATCTATAGTGGTAGTGGGTCGTGGTTGTAACCTGGTGGATGTATTGATTCTTGTGGGTAAAGTGTGCAAACTCTGCAGAGTATAACCTATTCGAATAGCCGTGTCCACGGTCAAGGACGGTTGTAAAGGTGTTGGCTAGGAGTACGCAAACTGTGCTTGTTTGGTGAGACATGTACGATGAGGACGAAGGTTCCGGGGGAACCCAAGTTTGAAGGCTTTGTTTTGACCCGAGGGGTCTAAAATGTTCAAAAAGGGTTTTCAACCACAAAACGGTTTTCCAAACTCTTTTCCAACAAAGATTTGGAGATGCCATAAGTTCAAAGTTAGGTTAGGCCTTTTCAAAAGCAACCCCAGATAGAGCTATCTCGCCACAACCAGAATTGCATTTCCTTTGTTCACTTATCTTGGTGGTTTGTGAGTACATTCAAAGTAGTCACGGTTGTGTCCCTGGCTATTTACTTGGCTAGACTTTCAGGAGTGTAAGGTTACTTCCAGCGAGCTAGGCCGTCTTCCCAGTCAGCTGCCTGTAGATTCAGGCACGATTGGGCTCTGCGCTTGGCGATGATCCGCGGCTAATGTTGATGTAGCCATTATGGAAATTATGTAAGTCTTATAATCCGTTATGTTTTGGATGCTGTAAGGATACCTGTCGCTTATGTTCCACGGCTCACTGATCATGGGAACGTGGATGTATGCATAACAGGGATTTCTCGGATGATTAATTCGGGGGAGCCCGCAATCTACGGCTCCCGTCCCCATCATGACTCCAATCGCGGTCCACCTGGACCGCACCAACAACATGTTGTGGAGGGCGCTGAGCCTCCCCAACTTCTCTAGTGCCCGTCTCCATGACTTCCTCGATGGCACGACCACCGCACCGCCGCAAACCGTGACCACCGGCACCGGCGATGCCGCTCGTACTGTCAGCAACCCCGACTACAAGCAGTGGTGGACCCTGGATCAGAAGGTTCTCGGTCTTCTTCTCGGGTCCATGATCGAGGAGATCGCAGCCCAACTCATTGGCTGCAAGATGGCCGCGTTGGCTGGGGAAGCCGTCACCTCCATGTTCGGCTCCGTAAATCGCGCCAACGTCCGTCACATCCAGCGCTAGATCCAGGCGCTGCGCAAAGGGGATAAGTCCGCCAGCGAGTACATGAACGAGGTGAAGGCTATAGCCGACGCCATGGCCGCTGTCGGATCCCCTCTCCGTGATGACGAAGTCATCGACTACATGTTGATTGGGCTAGGCCCGGCCTTCAACCCCATCACCGCCTCGCTGAATTTTTCGGCAGTCGCGATCACCCTTGGCACGTTCTACACCAACGTGCTCAGCTACGAGACCCTCCAGAAGCAGCAGCAGGCGGAGGTCAATGACTGGTCCTCGTCGAATAACATCGTGTCGCGCTCGGTCTACGATAACAATTCCGTGCGCCAAGGTGGACGAGGAAAATGCGGGTGGTGCCCCAAAGGGCCAATGCGGCCAAGGCCAGCATGGCAACGGCCAGGGCGGCGGTCATGACTGCCATAACAACGGGGGAAGTAGCGGTGGTAGCAATGACCGCAACCGCAACGGAAGAGGCGACAATGGCTGCAACCGGCGCTGGCGCCGCTAGTGCCAAATTTGCAAATACCGGGGGCATGAGGCGACAACTGCAGGAAGTGCTACGACTACGACATCCGTGCGGGTAACTCTGCCTCCACCTCGTCCGCCGCCAAGACACCGCAGTGGATCATGGACTCCGGCACTTCGGACCACTTCACCAGCGAACTAGAGCACCTCCACATGTATGAGCGCTACGGAGGCAAGGATCAAGTGCAAGTTGCCAACGGTGCAGGTTTGTCTATTTCGCATATTGGTCACTCGAATTTACCCGGTTCATCCCTCCGTTTGAGAAATATTCTTCATGTTCCTCATATTAACAAACATCTCCTCTCCGTGTTTCGTCTTTGTTGTGATAATAATGATGTCTTCATTGAGTTTCATCGTTTGTTTTTTCTTGTCAAGGACAAAACCACGAGGAAAATCCTTCTTCATGGTAGGAGTCGCAACGGGCTATACCCCATCCTATTTAGGAGATCTTTCACCACCCACCGACATGCGTGCTCCAGCGTCAAAACCACCGTATCTCGGTGGCATCATCGTCTTGGTAACCCTACCAATAATGTCGTTCAATATATTGTTAGGAATAATGATTTAGAGTGTTCTTCCAATAATCAGACTTCTCTGTGTGATGCTTGTCAGCGTGCTAAAAGTAGAAAATTGTCGTATAATAATTCTAGTCGTGTTTCTACTATGCCTCTTGAGTTAATCCATTCTAATGTATGGGGTCCTGCTATTGCATCCTCAGGGGGGTATAAATATTATGTTAGCTTTGTCAATGATTACTCTCATTTTTGTTGGATTTACCTTCTCAAGCACAAGTCTGATGTTGAGCAAGCTTTCTACAACTTTCAAGCTCATGTTGAGCGTCTCTTAGACTCTAAAATAAAAGCTGTCCAGTCGGATTGGGGTAGTTAGTATCACCGTTTACACCAATATTTTCAGCGCACCGGCATATCTCATCGCGTTTCGTGCCCTCATACCTCGCAGCAAAACGGGGTGGCCGAGCGCAAGCACCACCACTTGGTAGAAACCGGGCTTGCTTTACTTGCACATTCATCTCTCCCATTGCGTTTTTTGGAATGAAGCCTTCCTCACTGCATGCTACCTTATTAATCGCATGCCTACTCTAGTGTTGCAAAACGACACGCCCGTCCATCATCTCCTGAAAGTTCCACCCACATAGTCCTCACTTCGCGTTTTTGGTTGTGCGTGTTGGCCGAGTTTGCGCAAGTATAACACCCATAAGTTGTCTTTCCGCTCGACTATGTGTGTGTTCTTAGGGTATAGTCCGATGCATAAGGTTTATAAGTGCTTGGATCGCTCCACGGGACGTATTTATATTTCTTGTGATGTCATTTTTGATGAGACGGTCTTTCCCTATGCTACTCCTGGTGTAACCGTTGATGTGTCCACTCGAAAAAGCCATCACTTTTCCTTCCGATGAACCGGTGACGAGTGATTGTATGCGTAAATATGAATTATCTTATTTGGACACTAATGTACTTGTCCCAGGCAGCACTGATCCTGTGCAGGTACCCGTCTTGCCGCAGCCATTTGCCACGATCGACGTGCATGGCGTGCCCGTGATCGACATGCATGGCGACACACGTCACGAGGCCAATCCGACGCCAGGGAGCCCGGCTCCCTCCCTAGCCTGTCCCTCCTCGCTGCCCAGCACGGCAGATAACGGCGGGCCCTCGGCCTCGTCGCCCCCGACTGGGCCATCGCCTCCGGCGTCCCCCTCGGTGTCTCCCGCTCAGCCCACGTCGCCTCTTGTCGTGAGTCCCTCGCCGACCGCGATGCCCTCGGCTGAGCCCGTCCACACCATGGTTACTTGTGCTCGTGATCATACACATCATGAGAAGCAGTTCACCGACCGGACGGTGCGCTATAACCCTTAGCATCGCGCCTTCTTCACCATGCCATCGACTCATCGCGATGCTCTCCGTGATGCTGTGTGGCGTTCAGCCATGACTGATGAGTTCCACGCGCTTTAGCACACCAAGACATGGGTCCTTGTTCCTCGTCCACGTGGTCTGAATGTGGTTGGCTGCAAGTGGATCTTCAAGACAAACCAGCATCCTGATGGTTCGTTCAATAAGCGTAAGGCGCATCTTGTTGCTCGTGGGTTTACTCAGCAGCATGGTATTGACTATGGAGACACGTTCAGTCCGGTTGTGAAACCTGCCACTATTCGTCTAGTTCTCTCTCTTGCCGTGTCCAAGGGATGGAGTCTTCTTTAGGTTGATGTGAGTAATGCTTTTCTCCATGGGTTTCTGACGGAAGATGTGTACATGCAGCAGCCCCCTAGTTTTGAGGATGCTCGTTACCCCTCTCATGTCTTCAAGTTGCAACGGGCGTGGTATGGTCTTAAGCAGTCTCCTCGTGCCTGGTTTGCTCGGCTGAGTGCTCTCCTCTATCAGCTCGGTTTTGTCTCCTCCAAGGTAGATACCTCCCTGTTCGTCTACTCCCGGAAAGGTATACAGATATATATGCTGGTCTATGTTGATGACATTGTGATTGCTGGTTCTACTCCCGATGCCGTCAATGTCTTGGTCCGCTCCCTCTGCCACTTTTCCTATCAAGGATCTTGGACCATTGGACTATTTTCTGGGATTGGAAGCGTCTTTCAATTCAGGGGGGATGATGGTTACTCAACGGAAGTATGCATTGGATCTTTTGCACCGTGTGAGTATAGAGAGTTGCAAGTCCACTTCCACGCCTTTGGCCACTAGAGATCGCCTATCCCATGATTCTGGTACTCCACTTGCTACTGATGATGCATTTCGGTACCGCAGCATTGTTGGAGGCCTACAGTATCTCACTCTTACTCGCCTAGACATCTTGTTTGCGGTGAATAAGGTTTGCCAATTTCTCTCACAACCCACGAATGTTCATTGGGAGGCCGTGAAGCGCATCTTGCGATATGTGAAGGGAACACTGAGTACAGGGCTGAGTTTTCGGAAGTCTACCTCCACTAGCATTAGTATCTTCACCGATGCGGATTGGGCAGGATGTGTTGATGCTCGCCGATCCACATGAGGCTTTGCAGTGTTTGTTCGACCCAACCTCATCTCATGGAGTTCGAAGAAGCATCCCACAGTGTCGAGATTGAGTACCAAGGCTGAGTATAAAGCTTTGGAAAATGGAGCAGCCGAAGCTATGTGGGTAGAGTATCTACTCAAGGAGCTGGTGTTTCTCAGCAGCGCACCCCTGTGTTGTGGTCTGATAATTTAGGGGCAACATATTTGACCGCCAATCTTGTTTTCCATGCTCGTACTAAGCACATTGAGATTGCCTTTCATTTTGTGCGGGAGCGTATCGCTGCTAGAGCTTTGCAGGTCAGGTTCATATCTTGTGATGATTAGTTGGCTGATTAGTTTACTAAACCAGCCACTCGACAGATGCTAGACTGATTCAAGATCAATCTGAATCTTGTTCATAGTAGAAGTTCAGATTCAGGGGGAGTGTTACAATAGTTCTAGTTGTAGTATTTTGTCATGTATTTGTACACACGTGTACGTATGTAACTTGTGCTGATTATTATATATATATTGACCTAGTGGTGAGGCAATTTCCCCATGGAAAACCCTGAACTTTAACTAAAGTGATATTACAAGTCGAAAACTAAATGATCATAGAGGCTATGGTAACTTGGTATAGTCTTAACATGGTGTGAGCATGCGCCAAGTCAACCCAAATAAAGCATCAAAGGAGAATACCACAAGATTATGCTTTTATATGCTAAAATAACGCATGATTCTTTCAAGGCACATTAAGCAATCTCAATTGTTTGTAACAAGTCATGCTACAGCAATAATCACTAAGCATAAAGTCAAAGCAATATCAAACATGACATGCTAAAGTCTAGGCCACAGTCAAAACAAGCTTCTTTTATACCACTATAAGTATGAAACTTCCTACTCTTTTCCAACACCAATCGAAAACTAAAGCTAAACATAGTGCTAGCAAAGGAGAACACTCATAGAACAATAAAAGTGAAAAGTAGAGTGTTCTAGGCAATGAATAACAGGGTGTGTCTCTCTCCGAAAGAAGTGCGTTGGGATACAACCAACTTATTGCAGCAAATAAAGCGAAAGAAAACTAAAAACAAAACAAAGACGCTCCAAGACAAACACAATTGTGCATGAAACAATAAAAATAAAGTGTTTGGAAGAAAACCTGAGATTTTTATTGATGAAGAAGGGGATGCCTTGGGAATTCCCAAGCTTTGACGCTTGTACTTCTTGAATATTTCTTGGGGTGACACGGGTGGCATCCCCAAGCTTGAACTTTTGTCCATACTTCATCTTATCATATTATTCTTCCCTACACTTTAAAATTTCCTTCATACAAAACTTCACACAATCTTCATTAGCAACATTAGTGTATTCAAGATAATAAGTCTTTGAGTTTAGTTTCAACACAAGTAAAACTTCCATTTAAACAAAAGCTACTGTAGCAATTCCTTTTAAAAGTTCAAATGATCAAGGAGAACTCAAAGAGAAAGAGATTAAGAGGCAAATGCAAATAATGGCAGAAATCGGTCAAAACAGACCAGCAAGTAAAAACCGATTTTTTCGAAGAGCTTATGTTGCTCAAATCGAAAAGTGATAAACTAATGAAAGTTAGATAATAACCTGGATCAGAAGCACAACAAATTACAGCTCAAGCCAACGTACAGAGAGTTTTCACGAATTTTTACAGTAAAGCACAAAAATCTGTTTTAGGACAGCAACTTCCCCAAATCTTACTTCTCAATCATTAGAGGTTATTCTTGGCACAAAAACCACACAAAAAGGATAAGGAGAGGTTATTACAGAGGCAATAACTTCCAAGTCTCACCAAAAACAAAAATAGACTGAAAGTAAAAATATAATGGGTTGTCTCCCAAAAGCTCTTTCTTTATAGCCATTAAGATATGCATGATAGTTTTGATGATGCTCTCATAAGAAATATGAATATGAATTGAAGTAAAAGAGAGCATCAAGAAGAAAATATGGAAAAAAATTAAGTCTAACCACTTCCTATGAAAAATAATCTTATAAAGAAACAAGTCATGAAAGCACAAAGCAACAAGCATAGGAAAGCAAAACAAGTGCAACTTCAAAAATTTCAACATAAAGAGGGGAAACTTAATATTGTTGAGATACATAAAACCATTTTTCCCTCTCTCACAATAACTTTCAGTAGCATCATGAATAAAATTAACAATATAACTATCACATAAAACATTCTTATCATGAGCCACATGCATAAAAGAATTATTACTCTCCCTATAAGCATAGCATTCTTATTAATCGTAGTGGGAGCCAATTCAACAAAATAGCTATCATTATTATTCTCATCACCATAATCATCAAATATAGGAGGCATATTGTAATCATAATTAATTTTCTCCTCAATAGTAGGTGGACTAAAAATATCATATTCATCATTGTAATCATCCTATATTAGAGGTATAGTATCATCAAAGTAAATTTTCTCCTCCGTGCTTGGGGGACTAAAAATATCATGCTCATCAAAACCAGCTTCCCCAAGCTTAGACTTTTCCATAGCATTAGCAATAATGGTGTTCAAAGAATTCATACTAATAACATTGATATTAGCATGCAAATAAATTTCCATAGGTTTTTAATTTTCTCTTCAAACACTTCATGTCCTAACTCAAGATAAATACTATAAAGCTCTCTAATTTTTGTGTTGTTTTCCATTAAGCCTAACTAGTGAAAATAAAAACAAGAAAGAAAAATATATAATTGCAGAATCTAAAGGAAATAACTTCGAGCACTCAGACACCAGCAACAGTACTAGAAGATATCTTAGTAGCCAGAGGATGTAAGTACCTTTTACCTTACCTCCCTAGCAACGGCGCCAGAAAATAGCTTGATGTCTACGCACGCTTCTATTCTTGTAGACAGTGTTGGGCCTCCAAGTGCATAAGTTTGTAGAACAACAGCAAGTTTCCCTTAAGTGGATCACCCAAGGTTTATCGAACTCAAGGAGGAAGTGGTCAAAGGTATCCCTCTCAAGCAACCTTGCAATAAAGATACAAGAAGTCTCTTGGGTCCCAAATACACTCAATACACTTGTCATGTGTATAGGTGCACTAGTTCGGCGAAGAGATAGTGAAATACAAGTAATATGGATGATTATAAGTGGTAATTGCAATCTGAAATAAAAGTGGAAGCAAGCAAACACGTAACATAACTGATTGTAAACGGTGTTTCAATGATTAGAAACAAGGCCTAGGGATCATACTTTCACTAGTGGACAGTCTCATATAAATATCTTCTCTTCATGATGCTACCCTAAACTACTCTCCGGTTGGACGATGTAGGGCTATAACATCACACCATAAAGTTTGCATTCCCCATCTACATAATCCCTCACTGTCACCTTAAGCGCTAGATGGTTCCAAAAAACACCACAATCTCATAGAGACATCCAAGTCAAATTAAACTCATGATAAGTATTTATGTAATCTTAGCCAAAGTGCCACACGGTGTGCACACTGTCAACTTCACACATGTGGGGATAAGCTGAGATTCATTAAAGCACTTGAGTAGCAGAATAGATCTATAGATTACAAAGCTCATGATCTCAATAAGATCATGCATAGAGAGAGATGAACACATAGCTACCGGTAGAACCCTTAGCCTCGGGAGAGAACTACTCCCTCCTCATCCTGGGAGTCAGCAACGGTGATGGAGATGGCGGTGGAGTCGATAGAGATGGATCCGGGGGCACTTCCCTATCACGGCAGGGTGCTGGAATAGAAACTTCTGTCCCCCGAATCTCCTCTTCGGTGGCGGCGGCGCTGTGGAACTTTTCGTGGAATTCTGATCTAGTATCTAGGGTTTTCGTCCCAGGAGGCTTTTATAGCCGAAGAGGCAAGGTCGGTGGATGCCTGAGGGACCCACACCACCCCCTGGCGCGGCCTAGGCTGGCCCGCGCCACCAGGTGGTGTGGCCACCTCGTGGTCCCTCTCCATCTCATCTTCTGGCTCCGTGAGTCTTCTGGTAAAATATTGACTTTGGCTTTTGTCCAGTCCAATTTCGAGAATATTTATTTTCTAGCTTTTCTGAAACCAAAAATAGCAGAAAACAGACAACTAGCACTGTGGCATCTTGTTAATAGGTTAGTTCCAGAAAATGTATAAAAATAACTCAAAGTGTGAACAAAACATAGGAAAGTAGATACTAAACAAGCATGGAACATAAAAAATTATAGATATGTTTACGATGTATCAAGGTGCAGTGAGCTGGAAGAGTTCCAAGCAAGAGACGGTAGCCGCCTCCACTACGGAAGCTGAGTATGTTGTTGCCTTAGAGTCGGCAAAAGGAGGAGTTTGGATTAGAAATTTTCTGATAGAACTAAGAGTTGTACCCGTCTCGTTCAGTTCGTTAGACGTGTACTGTGAAAATACAGGTGCTATTGCACAAGCTAAGGAGCCACAGGCACACTACAATAATAAGCACGTACTTAGACAATTTCAACTAATCAAGTAGTTCACCGAATAAGCAGAAATTAAGCTATACAAGGTACACACGGATGCAAATGTTGTAGACCCGTTGACCAATCCTCTTCCACAACCCAAGTTTGAGGTGCATATTAGAGTGATGGGCACTAGATGCCTAAGGCCTAGAGATGCCTTAGTGTTCGACTCTAGTGCAAGTGGGAGACTGCTAGGAATGGTGCCCTAGAGGCTCACATTCCTCCCTGTATTTGTAAACCCGGAACTTGGCTTAGAGCTACTCCCTCCGTTTCAAAATATAAGATGTTTTAGCTTTGTGAAAGGAGTGTATCTAGACCCTTTTAATATATAGGTTCACTATGAACCTACACACTAAAAGGGTCTATATACACTCTTTTCACAAAGCTAAAACATCTTATATTATGGAATAGAGGGAGTAGTTGTATATGTCACTGCAATTGTTGTAGGTATGGAACCATATACTTGTATCTAGATCTAGCCAATTGGCCTTAGTCATTTGAGGTTGGGAGGGAAACCCACTTCCGAGACTAATTTGTAAGTCGGAAGATGAAAATGCTTCACGTGTCATGTGCATATAGATGCGATCCACCTTGCATTGGCTAGTTGGAAGAGGTACGATAGCTGGACCGATCCAGAGGTTAGTAGGATGTGAGCACACCGTCAAACGCTCCGACTAACACAATGGAACCCTTAGATCTGAGGGGATCGCACGATCTGAGTTATGAAAGAGCCGTCTTTGATCTCATATTTCACTCACTGTAACTGGGAGTCGTAAGGATGTCTTTGGGACGACTCAGAAGCAAGCTGTGTGATGTGGATCAGCCAAAATAGAATCTCCCCCGCCAACTCGAAGAGACATTCTCTAGGACCTCTCGTGTGATATGATTCAGAATCATGTCCATACACTACTCGATCAAGTATTGATCAAGGTAGTCCGACTTAGTGAAGCCAGAAGGAATCAGTTATCATTGCAACTACAAGAGAGTTAAATCGGCATTGGGATGATGGAATCTCCCTGCGGTTTATCACCAATATCGTGAGGCAAAGGGACTCAGACAGATCATCACATTGAGGGCACTTGCGGGTACTAGGATTCCGCAAGTTTTTCTAGAGGCCGCTACCGACTATAGGATTTAGAGTCGGAAGATCACTGAACTACGGCTTTGATCAAAGACTACTGAGCTGTGTATAATTTACCATAAGGTTGGGGGATCACACACTTAGGAGAGTGGTACTGAGCGAATGTTGATCCAACTATCATGAGTCAGCTTAGGAGAGTGGAACTGCGCCTAGTGCATGCGGCTTATCAACGATCTACCAGTAGAGCCTCTTCAACTACCACAACCGATGGCTGCGCCCAAGATCCTTCGTCGAAGGAGACCTCGTCCTACATCTAAAGAAGAAAGGGCACCTCAAGTTTGAGTCACCCTGGGAGGGACCCTACGTGATTACGGAAGTAATCCTAGGTGGCGCCTATCGCCTAAAGGACGTAGAGAGTGGAGTCGAATAATCCAACCCATGGACGTCGTGTAGCTACGATATTTTGACCGCTAGATGTTTTTACTTTACAATAAGGCTTCTCAGCCAGTCTACTTAGCCAAACATTGTACCTCCTGATATTCTCCAAATAAATAAAGCTAAGTGCCTCCAACCATGTGTTTTGTTACATTTACTTTTATTACTATTCTGCGCTTGGGGGCTGCGCCTCCTTGACGACCTCATCACATATACAATCTCACAAAGCAATGACCTGAGTAACTGACCAAAATGTCAATCGAACTCTTGATAAACCCAACCTAGTTGCAATGCAACTGACATGTTGGCAAGGCGCTGAGATCCACAAGCGTCAGGCTAACGAAAAGGCATTGCATAAGAAACTTACTCGCAAAACACATAGGCTCACAAGATTTACATAAATCATGGGTATAAAAACACCCAGTAGAAAAAATATACAAGCTTTACAACACTTGTATGTCTTGTGCAGGTTAAACACTATTCTACTGGCCCAAAAGAAGAACATTGGTGCGCTCATCGAACAAGCTAACGGTATCTTCTGCTGGCCGGTCAACTTCTCGATAGTGGGGCACCATGTTCCATGCCATCCCTGCTGGAGGAGGTGGCGGTCATGCGGCAACAGCATCCAAGTCCACGTCAGGTCGATGCATGCGCATAAGCGCCAACACAGTTGTCAGGGGGATGATCCCCGGGTACCCCAACCGAATAAGAAACAAGACAGTCGGAGCGCGTCCGGCTAACCAGAGGCAGCCGGACAAGGCAAGACAGGCCGACTATCCCCTGGTAGCCGGATCAGCAGGAGGCAGCCAGATATGGCTACATAGCCGGACTCAATCAATGGGACAGGGCGACGTGTGTATCAGTGCACGGTACGCCCTGTACAGTGACAAGACTGGAAACTACCCGGCCATACCGAAGACTTTGCATGGGTGACGCAGGAACAGTGGCCGGTGCTGACGACAGGCTCGCACGGCGTCCACTATGCCTACGACAGCCATACTGCTCGTACTCCGACAGGACAAGCCATACCGGACACTGTGGATGACTAGTTGGCTGGGACCCGCCTGTGGGGCCCTCTAGTCAGACTGGCCAGTGAGACCTTTGCCTCTCTGCCTATATAAGAAGAGGTAAGGCCTCAGTAGAAAGGGTTGGTCTCATTGCATTTAAGGCAGTAGCTAGAGAATACAGCTCATGGAGCACTTGTAGTTCGTATATTCCACATAGCCAGATCCGGCAGGAGTAGGGGCTTTACCTCACCACGAGGGCCCCGAACCTGGGTACTTCTCGCATCCCGTTACGCTCGCTTGTATCCAATCCCGCCTGCGGACGCCGTCGACAGCTTCCCTGCTAGTCCCCACACCTCTATCTAACCTCCTCAGGTACTGCCGTTCCCAATACAACGACAGTTGGCGCCCACCGTGGGGCTTCTTCATGGCTTCGACCGGAGTCACGTTCCGCACGGGACTCCGCACTTCAGCCGGTGAGCGCGTGGCCTCCGGCCTGGTGCTCACGCTCGGCAAATTTTACTGCGTCATCGACAACGTTTCCTGCTTCGCCGGAACCTCCTTCCCGGCAAACAGCACCGTTCTGCTATTCGGCAACCTCTCCGTTTACGTCGCCACCATCCCGGAACGTTTCCCTAGGGAAATCGTCTCTGTCTCGCGGCACGGAGGTCATGATGGCCGGTTCCAGCTCCCATCCCCGCCAGCCGCGGGAGCGAGGCGCGGACGAGGTCGGAACTTCTGCTCCCCCGCAGCCCCGAAACCCGGTGGAGGATGCCATTGATCGGCTCCTGACGCCGGTTAACCTCGGGGATAACCCGGAGGAGGAGGAGGCCAACTTCAGCATGGAGAGACAGATCCTCCTCCATGAGGCCATGGAGCTAGCTGCAGCCCATAAGCAGCTCAAGATCACCCGGCGTGAGTACGACCGCGCGCACGGCCTCACTCCGGCTACCGTGGAGCCAAGCCGGCGCGGCCAGGTAAGGCGTCGGGGCCGCGAGCTTGGCGGTAGGTTGGAAAAGGACGGGGAACCGGATCCTGTGCCCGCCCTCGCACGGCCCACCTACAGCACGCCCATCAAGAACTTGCGCGCGGCGCGAGCCGCGGTAGAGGAACTGCCCAGCCTAGAGGGCGAGGAGCGAGCCCGCCAGCAAGCCCGCGTGCAGGAGCTCCTCCGCATCGCGGATGAGCATGCTGGCGCCAACCGGCAGGTGCAGGAAGACCTTAGCTACTCCAGGAAGAGCGAGCTACCGGCCAACAGCAGGGGCGCGCCGCGTGACACCCAGCAGGCGTCCTCCCCTCAGCTGCCCAGGGCCCGCAGCAGGCGCCGCAGCTCCGGTAATAGGGGCCAGCCGCGCCAGGAGCAGACGGTGAACAGCAACCCGCCACCTCCCCCTCCGCCAGCCGGAGCGCCCAGACCAGCCGGTTCCCGTCTCTCGGGTCGGGTGGGAGCGCCCAACCCGGATCGCCGGGATGCCCGCGACCGTATCGAATTCCTCGCTCAAGCGCACGTCACGGAGGAGGAAGAGTCTACCGGTCCGGTTTGTTTCGGACCCCGTATACGGAACGAGCCATTTTCGGATAAATTTTCCCTGCCCAGGGACACCCCCAAGTACAACAGCAGCATGAAGCCGGAGGACTGGCTGACCGACTATGCTACGGCAGTCGGCATCGCCCACGGGAAGAAGCGCACAGCCGTGCGCTACGTCCCCCTCATGCTAACTGGGTCAGCGAGGACATGGCTCAATAGCCTCGCGCCTAACAGCATCAACGCCTGGCCTGACTTCGAGAAGGTGTTCGTCCTCAACTTCAACGGCACGTACAAGCACCCAGGGCGCCCATGTGACCTGGCCTTGTGCGTCCAGGGCGACCACGAGACCGACCGCGAGTACCTCGCCAAGTGGACAGAGCTGCGCAACATTTGCGAGGGCATCCTAGAGAGCCAAGCCATCGGCTTCTTCATCGAGTGTTGCCGCGAAGGCACCATGCTTCGCCACCGGCTACTGTGTGACGAGCCAAAGACCATGGCGGAGCTCATGACGGTTGCGGACCAGTACGCAACGGCGGATGCCGCCATGAAGAAGCCCCTCCGATTAAACACGGACGGCCGCCCGACTCCCACGGAGCCGGCTCGCGACCGACCCAGCAATGGAGAAGCCGGACCCTCTAGACGCCACGGCAATGACAACCGGTTCCATGGGGACCGCCAGGCCGGACAGCAGAAGCCTCGCTACCACGCGTGGCAAGTCAATGCTGTGGAGGGCGCGCCCGATGCGCCAACTAATGAAGCAAGGAGGCAGAAGCCACGGCTCACCTTCGACCAGATGTTCGATGGCCCGTGCAAGTGGCATAGCGGTCCCTTCAAGCCGGCTACACACACCACCCGGAACTGAAGCTGGACCCGCCAGCTAAAGGACCAGGGCAACCAGCCGCGTCCCCCACCTCCACCATCGGCTGGGGGAGCTAGAAATGATGGCAACGGCGGCAATAAAAAGGGCTACCCCCAGCCGCACGCCGCCTACCACATTTTCGAGACGGAGCAGGACGACAAGCACAGCCGCAGGCGACGCTCCAGGGAGGTCAACACCATCGCCTCTCCGGTCCCCCAGTATCTGAACTGGTCGGAAACCCCTATCACCTGGAGCCGGGCAGATCAGCCTGAGCATCTACCAACTCCAGGGGGCTACGCCATGGTGCTCGACCCCCTCATCGTCTCCAACACGCGCACTTGCCGATTCTCGCGCGTCCTCATCGATGGAGGCAGCAGCCTCAACCTCCTCTACCAGTCCTCGCTGGAGAAGCTGGGCATTCACGAAAGTGACCTGCGCCTGACTACCATGACGTTCCACGGCGTACTGCCGGGGCCAGCCTGCGCCCCGCTGGGGAAAATCCAGCTGGACGTCATTTTCGGGACCGAGGAGAACTTCCGCCGTGAACCAATCTGGGTCAAGGTGGTAAATCTGACGAGCTCCTACCACGCTCTCCTCGGGCGCCCCGCCCTCGCCAAGTTCATGGCCATCCCCCACTACGCCTACCTCAAGACGAAGATGCTGGGATCCCACGGCGTGATCACCGTCGCCGGCTGCTTCAGGCGATCGATGGAGTGCGCCTCAGTCGGTTCCAAACTGGCAGAGGCCCTCATCGTAGCCAAGGAGAAGCGCGTGATCATGCGCAATGTGGCCATGGCCCAGCAGGACATTCCAGCTAGCAGCAAGCCGGTTGGAGAAGGAGCCTTCCAGCCGGCAAAGGAGACGAAGAGGATCCTGCTCGACCCCTCCGATCCGACCAAGTTCGTCACCATTGGCGCCGGCTTGGACAGCAAATAGGAAGGCGCGCTCATCGACTTCCTCCGTGAGAATCGGGACATCTTCGCGTGGTCCCCCAAGGACATGTCTGGTGTGTCGAGGGAGTTCGCTGAGCACTCACTTCACGTGTGTCCGGATGCCAAGCCGGTCAAGCAACCTCTGCGCCGGTTCGCAGAGGAGAAGAGAAAGATAATCGGTGACGAGATCACCCGGCTCCTTGTAGCCGGGTTCATCATGGAAGTGTACCACCCGAACTGGCTCGCGAACCCAGTCCTGGTGCTGAAGAAGAACAAGACCTAGCGCATGTGTATCGACTACACCATCCTGAACAAGGCGTGCCCTAAAGACCCCTTCGCCCTGCCCCGTATCGATCAAGTCATCGATTCCATGGCCGGCTGTGATTTGTTGTCTTTTTTAGATTGTTATTCCGGGTACAATCAGATCTGGCTGAACCCGGCTGATCAGATTAAGACATCATTTATCACCCCCTATGGGGCTTTGTGCTATGTAACCATGCCTTTCGGCCTAAAGAACGCAGGCGCCACCTATCAGCGATGTATGCAGAAATGCTTGCACTCGCAGATAGGCCGAAACGTGCACGCTTACGTGGATGACGTGGTTATCAAGACCAAGGAGAAGCGCACCCTCCTCGAGGACCTGGGAGAAACATTTGGCAACCTCCGCCAGTACCGGATGAAGCTGAACCTAGAGAAGTGCGTCTTCGGGGTACCGTCCGGTCAGCTCCTCGGTTTCCTCGTTTCACAGCGAGGTATCGAGGCAAATCCGGAGAAGATCGCGGCCATCGCGAGGATGCAACCGCCCAGGAACCTGCTTGGAATCCAGAAGTTCACCGGATGCCTTGCTTCCCTCAGTCGTTTTGTCAGCCGGCTGGGGGAGAAGGCACTCCCGTTGTACCAACTGATGATGAAGACGGACAAGTTCTCCTGGACTTCGCAAGCCGACGCCGCGTTTCACGACCTCAAGCGCATGCTATCCACAGCACCGGTTCTAGCCACGCCGGCTAGTAAGGAGCCGATGTTGCTCTATATAGCAGCCATTAGCCGGGTCGTCAGCGTCGTCCTGGTGGTGGAGCGCCCCGAGGAAGGCAAGGCTTAGCCGGTTCAGAGGCCCGTCTACTACCTCAGCGAGGTTCTCTCCCTCTCCAAGCAGAACTACCCCCACTATCAGAATATGTGCTACGGCGTGTACCTGGCATGCAAGAAGCTCAAGCACTACGTCAAGGAGCATCCGATTAAGGTCGTGTGCACTGCACCCCTTTCGGAAATCATCGGCAACAAGGACGCCACCGGCCGAGTCGCCAAGTGGGCCATCGAGCTTGCCGTGTACTCCATCCAGTACGAGCCCCGGCTCACGATCAAGTCACAAGCGTTGGCGGACTTCCTCGTCGACAGGGCCGAGACCCAGTATCTCCCACCGGTTCCGGATTCGGACCATTGGCGGATGCACTTCGACGGATCAAAATGCTCGGGGGCTTGGGAGCCGGCATCGTGCTCACCTCGCCCAAGGGAGACCGGCGGGAGTACGTACTACAGATCCACTTCAAGGCCTCCAACAACGTAGCCGAATACGAGGCACTAGCGCACGGACTCCGGCTAGCCGAGGAGTCGGTGTCAACCGGATCCTGTGCTTCGGCGATTCGGACTTGGTGGTGCAGCAAGTATCCAGGGAATGGGACGCCAAAGACGCAAACATGGCTCTCTACCGGTTCCACATCCAGAAGCTCAGCGCCTCGTTCGACGGGTGCGAATTTCACCACATCCCCCGCGTCAACAACGAGGCAGCCGACCGGCTCTCCAAGATCGGATCCACCAGGCAGGCCATCCCACCAGGGGTGCTCTTGGAGCACCTACGCAAGCCATCCATCAACCCGTCGCCAGAATCGGACTCCATCGTCTGGGCAGGAACCGTTCCGGCCGATGGAACGGCGGAAGCAGAGCCGGCAGAACCACCAAAAAAGAAGACCCGCACCAATTCCGGCCGCGCAGCGCCTTCCGGCTCGCAAGGCCCGGGGGCTGCCTCTCCGGATACCCGTCAACCAGACACCCGTCAACCAGAGAACGTGAGCATCCTCGTCATTTGGGAAGTGCCATCCTGGGCACAGCCCTTCATAAGCTACATCGCCAATGGAGAACTTCCGGACGACGAGGTGCAGGCCAGGCAAATCTGGCGCCGCGCGCACGCATACACCATCATAAACGGCGAGCTATACAAGCGCAGTGTGTCCGGAATCTTCCAAAGATGTGTTGATACGGATACGGGCCACCGGCTACTCAAGGACATCCACCAGGGCGAGTGCGGGCACCACGCTTCGTCAAGGGCGATAGTCGCCAAGGCGTTTCGCCATGGTTTCTATTAGCCCACCGCCCTCGAGGACGCTGAGCAGCTGGTCCGCGCATGCAATGGGTGCCAGCGCTTCGGGCAGCTGAGGCACATGCCAACTTCGGTACTCAAGACCATACCGATCACCTGGCCGTTCGCGGTTTGGGGCCTTGACATGGTCGGTCCCTTCAGGCGAGCGCGCGCGGGCATGACCCACCTGCTGGTGGTGGTGGACAAGTTCACGAAGTGGATCGAGGCCAAGCCTATCCGAAAGCTGGACGGGGCGACGGTTGTCACCTTCTTCACCAACATCATCAACCGCTTTGGCTACCCCAACAGCATCATCAGCGACAATGGCACGAACTTCGCCAAGGGGGCCTTCGCCCGGTTCTGCAGCAACAAGGGCATCCGGCTGGACCTCGCCTCCGTCGCGCACCCGCAATCCAACGGGCAAGTCGAAAGAGCAAATGGCTTGGTGCTAGCCGGCATCAAGCCACGTCTCATCGAGCCGTTGGAGCGTTCAGCCGGATGTTGGATCCAAGAACTTCCGGCTGTGCTGTGGAGACTCCGCACCATGCCGAATAGGTCAACCGGCTACACGCTGTTCTTCCTAGTCTACGGATCGGAAGCCGTCCTCTCCGCCGACATCGAGTTCGACTCCCCTCGCAAGCTTCTCTACAACGAAAAACCAACCAGGAGGCGTGGGAGGACGGAGTGGACCTCCTGGAGGAGGCCCGCGAGCTGGCCTTGTCCAGATCAGCCCTGTACCAGCAGCGACTACGTCGCTACCATTCAAACTGGATCCGCCCAGTCGCATTCTGCAAGGGCGACCTGGTTCTCCGGCTGGTGCAAGACACGAAGGGCATGCACAGGCTATCGCCACCCTGGGAGGGCCCCTTCATCATCAGCCGGGCGCTGCCCAACGACTCCTACTACCTCATCGATGCGTAGCAGCCGTGCAAGAACAAGATGGACAAATCAGACGAGGAGACCGAGCGTCCCTGGAACGCGGCCCTGCTACGCCCATTTTACACCTAGTCGCTGGAGAGTGTATGTATCCCGAAACCCCTATGAATAAAAATACGGACCCCACAAGAATCTCGGGGGCCCCTTGCCAGAAATATGTATGCCCCTGTTCTCCGGTTATTGTTTTTTGGCTCCGGCAACCCCTACCCGGGGCTCGCCGGCTGGCCCGGCCTGCTAAGTCAACAAACCGGCTGAGTACTATGCGACGATGTCCGAGGCCCACTATTCGTCTCAGCTAAAGACCACAACCCGGCTATCCGGCTAGCAAGAGCAAAAGCCCGAGGCATCCCACACGAAAAACGGGGAGGAGACGCGACAGATCGGGTGTCCTGGCCCTGCAACTAGCCCGAATCAATCCAGCTGCTAAGCCTTTAGTACCGTGCGCAATGTACTGTCAGCTCCCTTCGATCCCGGCTGCCCGGCAAGGACACAGCAAAAACAGCAGTGCGCACGGGAAAGCGACTAAGTGGCTAGAAAGGGACGGGCCAGTTTTCGAAAAAACAAGCCGTTTTTCGGCTACAATTTGGCAGACTAACCTACTAACCTATGTGGACATGTGTGTATGCGTACGTACGTGCGTCTGGCTACTTAGAGTCGGAGTCCAGCAGAAGGAAAGAAGATTCGAAGTCCTTGCCTTCATCAAGCACTCCGAATCTCGGGGGCTACACCCACTGGGTGCGCTCGCGCGCCCCCAATGGAATCTTATGGTTCCCGACCAGCTAAAGGCGTTTAGCCGGCCATTCGGAGCCCAGGTGAGGGCAAGGGCTAGAGCAATAAAAAGACAAGGAAGATTCGAAGCACCTGGCTACGCCAGCTACTCCGAATCTCGGGGGCTACACCCAGTGGGTGCGCTCGCGCGCCCCCACTGGAATGTTAGTTCCCCCGGTTAAAAGGGTTCAGCCAGCGAAAGCAACCGACTGAGACGAGTCTAGTCGGATAAAGACAGAAGAACTGGGAAAGAAGGAAGATTCGAAGCACCTGCCTTCGCCAACTACTGCGAATCACGGGGGCTACACCCAGTGGGTGCGCTTGGGCGTCCCCACTGGGGGTGTAGATTATACGGCTAAAGGCGTGTAGCCAGACAAGGTTAGCCGGGCAAAATGGCAAAAAGAAACTCAGCGCACAAGTAAGGAAAAAGGATTTAAACAATAACAAGCAAAAGAGAGACGAAGCTCTCGCAACTTACCCGGCGTCAAAGACAGCCGGCACAAACAGACAAGGTTCACAAGTGTACAACACAAGACAATTACACCCGGCATCCCAGGGCGATATCTAGGCGGCAGGACCCTTGCCGTGAGGGAGATCTTGGCCAGCGGAAGCTTCGGGCGGCGGAGGAGGCGCGGAGTCTGATCCGGTTCCGGCGCTGGCAGGCGGCGGCATCGGGACCTCCACATCAGGAGTGCCAACGGACTCCGAGTCGGAGAGGACCTCATCGGGGTCCACATAGTCTGCGATCTTGATGGCGGACCCGTGGAGCTCCGGATGGGCTTGGCGGATGGCGGCAAGATCAGCCCTAGCACGGAAGCCTCCGTCGATCTTCTCGATGCGGGCATCCTTGTACCAGGAGAGCATCAAGGCCAAGGCCATCTCCGCTCTGGCTCGTGCAGCCAGATCCCGTAGCCGGTCCACCGCAGCCGGCACCTCTCCCACCTTGGCAGCCAGATGCGCCATTGTCTCCGGGACCGGAGCCTCCGGCCAGACAAAGGAGAAGACGTCCCTCGCCGCCTGGCAAAGCTTAGCAGCCTCCTCGCCAAGAAGGACGACGAGCTCCTGGGCCGTAGGCTGCGCTCCCGGCCAATTCTCCTGCAGCCGATTGTAGGCCAGCAGGTCTATGCCGAGGTAAAAAGCTGTTAGAAAAGAGAAGTCAGATCCGGCTACCGGATCCGGAAAGAAAAAGAGACAGAAAGAAAACTCACCCTTGGCGGTGTGGCCAACCTGCATCAGCTCCTCCACCAGCGCCTTCTCCTTGAGCGCCAACCGTTTGATCTCCTTCTCTTGGTCCTTGTTCTGGGCCTCGAGAAGGGAGAAAGCTTCGGTCCGGCTGGCGAGCGAGGCGTCGCGTTCTTTGATGGTGGCCTCCAGACCATCCACCCGCGCGTGCCAGTCCTTGTTCTGCAGCCGCAGAGTGGAGTTGGACTTGCTCAACCGGTCGTTCGCCTTCTTCAAGCGATCGATCTCGCGCTGAGAGCACACGAGGATGGCTCAAACAAACCGGCTATCAGTACCCAAAAAAAAGTGAACTTACTCTAGGAGGTCCCGTTGGCGGCAGCGAGCTTCTGCTCCAACGACCGGTTCCCGCCGGCTGTGGCCTCCAGCAGCCGGATCTCCTTCACCGCCGGCTCGAGCGTGGCGGCAAGGTCCGACAGCGAGGCAGCGGAAGAGGCGTCGTCGTCCACGGCGTTGACGGCCAGGGACTCCTTCGCCGCGACCACCACCGCCTGCCACTCCTCCCCGGGCTCCTTGTCAGAGTTGTCGTTGCCAACGACGACGAGCTCCTTGCCAGTAGCCCCCCGCGCGCCAGCGGAGGAGCCTTCCGGCTGGGAGGACCTTGCCTCCGGCTGGGGGACTTTCGGCTGGGCGGGGTCAGTCGGCTCAGCCCGAGGGGGAGGCGAAGGCTACGCCTCAGAGGAAGGAGGAGCGCTGGTCGGCGCAGTCAGGGTGCGGGGCGGCGACCCGGCGGGTGCGCGAGCCGAGCTCGCGGCTCCAAAGGAAACGAGCATTCTAAGGAAAAAGCGAGGAAGACAGGAGCAAAACAAGCCAAAGTCAGAAAAGGAGGAAAAATGGAAACAGACAAAAAGGGAAGGGGGAGAAGGAACATACCCCGGCACCACAGGAGACGGCCCCTTCTTCCGGCCAAGACGGCTTGACGGCAGGGTGCCGGACCGGCTTGGCGGCGGGGCTCCAGACCAGCTCCTCTTGGGCACCGGCTCCTCCGCCGCGGGGCGGCGGGAGCCGGAGCGGCTGGAGCCACTCCCACCCGCTCCCCCGTCCGTCGTGGAGCGCGTCGCCAGCTCCGTGGTCGGCATGGCCTCCTCCTCGTGCACCTCCGGGTGTGGGTCGGCGGCCGGCTCGTCGTTCCGACTGGGGAAGGCGTCGCCATCCCCATCCGATTCCTCGCCGGACCGCCAGGCGCGCGGCTCGGGTAGGTTGGGCGCGAACTCCTCGAGGGCCGCCACGCCCTCCTCGCGGATGATGCAGGGGAACATCTGCCAAACACAAAAGTCAGCCAGACGAAGACAAAGAACAAGAACAAGAAGACATCAAAAGGGCATCCGGCTAGAAGAGCTTACCCGAGGCGCGCGGTTCTCCCGCGTATACGGCGCCAGGCTGAACTTCCAGTTCTCCGGCAGCCGCTCTTTGGTGATCGTCCACACCCACTCCTTCAGGTTGTGGTAGCGGGGATCGCGGCGCGACAGCCGGGTCGGGTCCAGCCGGCCCGAATAGTAGCACATCTTGTGTGCTCGTTGCTGCAACGGCATCATCAGTCGGGACATCCAGCTGAGAGTAACGTCCAAGCCAGTCAGCCGGCAGTGGACGAGGGAGCGCATGCACTTCAGCAGCTCGTCTGTCTCCGCCTTGTCGCCGTGGAACTTGAAGTCCCAGTTCTGCCGGCTGGACTCAACGTCCTGGAAGGCCGGCAGATTGATCCGGTCGACATTGGTGAGGTTCTTCATGTAGAAGTACGACTGCTGCCACAGTCGCACCGTATCATGAAGAAGGAACTTGGGGTAGCCGGTCTGCGAGCGGGAGTAAATGGAGGTGCCGCCGCAGACGACTAAGGGCCCCTGGGTGAACTGCACCTGCGGCCGGACTCGAAAGAGCCGGCAGAAGAGCCCGAGATCCGGCTGGATCCCGAGATAGCTCTCGCAGAAAGCAACGAAATGCGCCAACGTTCCGATTGCGTTGGCGCCGAGGTGGTGGAGACGAAGGTCAAAGAAGGCGAGGAAGGTCAAGAGGAACAGGTTCACCGGAAGGGCGAACCCGCGGGCCAGATGGGACAGGAATATGACGCGCTCGCCCTCCTCCGGATGCGGCGACACTTCCCTGGCCGGCGCCAGCCGTACCGCCACCTCCTCTGCCGGCAGGAGGACGCGGGTGGCGCGGTACTTCGCGATCTGGTCCTCGGTGACGGCAGAGCCGCACCAGGCCCCGCGGTTGGCTTACATCTCCGGTTGATGAGGGGAGCGGCGACGGAAGAGTGGCGGTGGCCCGTAACGTCGACAACGGCGAGCGGGCGGCGCAGAGAGCAAGAGCGCGGAAGCAGAAGCACACGGGGAAGAAGGAACTGCAGCGGGGTAGCGAAGGAAAGAAATCGCCTCCCCCGCGGCGTCCCTTTAAAGAGCCAGAAGGGCAACCGTCGACGGGGCACGTGGCGCGCATACGGGCAACCCACACCCCAACCGCCACCTAAGATCCCGTGTGCCGGAGCAGGATGCGCAGAAGATCCTGGAGCAGAAACCGAAGCGCCGGACAGCAGCTTCCCGAGGCGACGTGCGACGGGACGTTACGCTGCCCGCCGCAGAGTAATGATGGCGCGTGCGCGCGTGGCCGGCGTCAGCACGGATGTCACGGGTAGCGCAACCGCCAAGCTCAGCCGGACGCAAATTCAAAAACAAGAGGACGCACATTTCGCCTAAAGGTGGAATCCACACGCGCTCAGGGGCTAGTGTTAGGGGGATGATCCCCGGGTACCCCAACCGAATAAGAAACAAGACAGTTGGAGCGCGTCCGGCTAACCAGAGGCAGCCGGACAAGGCAAGACAGGCCGGCTATCCCCTGGTAGCCGGATCAGCAGGAGGCAGCCGGACTCAATCAATGGGACAGGGCGACGTGTGTATCAGTGCATGGTACGCCCTGTACGGTGACAATACTGGCAACTACTCGGCCATACCAAAGACTTTGCGTGGGTGACGCAGGAATTGTGGCCGGTGCTGACGACAGGCTCGCACGGCGTCCACTATGCCTACGATAGCCATACCGCTCGTACTCCGACAGGACAAGCCATACCGGACACTGTGGATGACTAGTCGGCTGGGACCCGCCTGTGGGGCCCTCCAGTCGGACTGGCCAGTGAGACCTTTGCCTCTCTGCCTATATAAGGAGGGGCAAGGCCTCAGTAGAAAGGGTTGGTCTCATTGCATTTAAGGCAGTAGCTAGAGAATACAGCTCATGGAGCACTTGTAGTTCGTATATTCCACATAGCCAGATCCGGCAGGAGTAGGGGCTTTACCTCACCACGAGGGCCCCGAACCTGGGTACTTCTCGCGTCCCGTTACGCTCGCTTGTATCCAATCCTGCCTGCGGATGCCGTCGACAGCTTCCCTGCTAGTCCCCACACCTCTATCTAACCTCCTCAGGTACTGCCGTTCCCAATACAACGACAACAGCCTTAGCACCTGCAACAAGCTGTTGGTGCACGCAGTCGCGTACGACATCAACATTATGCATCAGAGCCATCGATCTCGAGGGTGCGGCATCCAATGGAAACATCACCCTGAAGATATGCTTCAAGCACGATTGCGCTTTCTTCAGAAAGTTCTGCACCTGTGACATGTGATCCTGCAGCGTCGCCATTGTGATTGCATGATCTCGGTCGGTCTAGAAAAACCCACCAGCCTCCAACTGCTCTTGAGTCAAACAGCTCAGTCGAATGCTGATATGATCCCTCTCTTTCCATAGAATGAGATTGAAAACTGCACAGATAGAAGCATCAAGGCATCAGTCACCAGAAACAATGACACGGACAAACCGAAACAATGAAGTCAAAGAGACACCCACACTATAGCTGCTCGTTGATTTGAGCCACCTCGCCAAGGAGATAAGCTTCCTGCTCCGTAGATTTTTCTGCCTTTGACTTCCAGACATCAGCATTGCTGCGAATCATCGGCGCGTCTCGCTCCAAATGCTTCACGTGATCATACAAGAGAAACAAGAGCGACAACTCCTCCACTTTCGAGCACGCCTGTGCCGCAGGTCCATTAGAAGAAGGCACATCTGGATGCCACTCGAAGAACCCTAACCAAGCAAAAGATTCAAAGAATAAGAAGCATTACACATGGAGTTCGGGTGATAGAAGCACGAAGACAATTTATACATCAAAAGTAGCAGCAAGTTCTGATAGGGGCACCCCCACAAAGGAAGTGCAAGACAAGACTAAAAAAATTCGTGTCACTATAAAATGAAGCAAGGAATACAGCTACGCCTACACATCGGCACCCGCGGGCTTCTTCAACTCCGTGGCAACCTTCGACACCGTGGCCTTCACTGTTGTAGCCCCTAACGCAGTAGCTTTCACCGCGTTCAGCCGTTTTCGCTCCGTAGAGTAATTCGTGAGTGTCTCTATGAGCTGAGGCCCATATATATGACAACGAGTAGCAAAAGGAGAGAAAGCTACCTCTTGGACCTCTATGGTCATTGGCATCTTGGAAGTAATTTTGCTGACATCCAGATTGGCACCATAGGACTGTGCCATCGCCAAGTCCAAGGATGCGCCAGCTTCCTTCTTCGCGTTCTTAAAGTCTGCAGGAATGCCACCCGCGAAGGTCTCGACTAGGTGATGACTGCAAATGCACAGGTCGTTTGTAGCTAGTTTTGAAATAAACATATCGATCCCGCAGGGAGCAGGATTCTGAAATCTAATAACTCTTGAATTAAATACTACAATAGAAATGCTAAATAAAGTTCTAAGTGACAATATAAAATGCTAGTATTGGGTAAAAAGGTGTTTTGGGGTTTTTGGTATAAGGGCAACACTAACTAATGTAAAAAACCTGAACACAGAAAGTAAGTATCGTGTATGTAAAAGAGATTGGAACTACAATAGGGAAAAGGCGTTCTCGGGGAGTAGCGGATACACCACTAGCATTATAAGGAACTAAGGTAAAGATTATTATCATGAACATTCTCGACTGTGTATATGTGGGAGGAACTCCGTATTGGACAAATAGGCAGCAACCACTGCTCACATCATCCTCATAACCACAGGAGTCAGCAATCGACATTAATCGAATTACTGCTCTATTAAGGGACTTAATCCTGTAGGACGTATCCCATGGAATGGATAGTGTTCCGTGAGTTTCCTCGGTTCCCAAGTTTATACGTAAGGAGTGCCAATAGATTTATAGTCACAGTAAGTGTTAACACATCTCCGTCTACCAACAAGTAGTTCCCTCCATCAAGTCCTCATAAGAGGCAAATATTGAAAGGTCGACTTATCACAACATCAAAATGAAGACAATCTAACACATGGTCATAGTGATGAATATCATAATAAAATTTATCTTATTTCAATCTCATACTAGGGTTTCTCCATCTCCCCAAGAACTAAAGATCTACTCAGACATGGAGGCAATCAACATCATGGCGATAACAATGGAATCTATCATAGATGAATAGTACTTGTATAAATCCACAACGAGTATGGAAATTACAACAAGATCTAGACAAGATGTAGATGGGATGGATGGAGATGGTGGTGATGCAGCAGTTGATGATGAATATCAATGCCTTACCCTCCCAGATCTGCACAGGGTGAAGATAGATTCCCGGTGGACGAGTTCCCCCTCCAGATGCCTTCCAGAGGTGAGGTTTTGGTGATTTCTGGTTGTTCTGTATGTCATCTCTCTGATCCAGTTGCACGGGGTGAAACTATTTGAGGAGGCGGTGGTGACACCAACTATACGACGGGAACTATACGGCCAGAAAATTTATTCCCGCCGTATAGTTGGTCGTTAAACCGTCCGTATGCCTAGATCCCTTCGGTTTTTCTTCTTGTATTATTGATATTTCCCAAATAAGCGATTTACGTTGTTTTTGACTCCTTTTCTCCTCAGTACAACTGCTCCAAGAATTGTGTCCATTGTATCCATCATCTGTCTTGATCCTGGTGAAAACAGACATAAAATATGCGCGTGAGCACCGTAAAATACCAAGATCCTACATCTACCATGCAAAATAATAATATAAAACATGATGCAAATATGCACTCATCAACTTCCCACTCTTGCTCTTCCCAAGCAAGTTAGCTTAATGGATGTGATCCTCATATTCATGAAGCTGAGTCGATAAAATAAATAAGGCAGTTGCAGCATGTGTTTATCATATATGATACATAGCAATAAGTTCATGAATAGTACCTTACTCGAACCATCCGAATAATATTAGTAAGCTTCCACACCATAGCATTTAACAGTTCACAAAAGAACACTCTCAATATGATAAAAGTATTCAGTAATGAGTTAGTGAGGTAGTCCCAATTGTTTTAGGATTAACATATTCACTTGGGATTCAAAATCTCAAAACATCTCTTTGTCATACTACAATATAGTGGTGTATGCCTAGTTGCTCTTTGCACATTTGCTCTTTTTCTTATCTCCTTTTTTCATAATATATATGCTCACAGTTTTGTTTAAGTGTTATGCAAATGAGCTAGCCATACATTCCACTTCATGTAGGAATTCAAAGTTTAACGATCTGAATTACCAAATTCCAATTGTATATGAAGCAATCTTTATAGCTTGAATACTCTTCCTCATTTTCGACTCATTCTAATTTCATAGAACTATTATTTTCCTTTGTTCAAGGTTTCTTTTTCTACTTAACTGATTAGATAATTTTTCTTTCTTTGTAAATCAAACCATGTACTTACAACATATTGACCAAATTATCTTTGTATGTTCCATTAATACCGATGGTGTGGAAGACTCCTATTGCTATCATCAAGTGCAAGTAAAATTATACTTGAGCCATTCATATATCCAATAGGACAAACACAAACTCAATATTGCTCCATATATGATAATAAACTCGGAATTTCATAAAAGGGATCGACTATTCCTAAAGGGAATTCTAATGATGCAAGCTTTATTTCTAGTTTGAACTAATGCAAAACTAAAATAGTAATGTAAAACTATAGGATAGATTACACGGTCTTAAAGATCACCCCAAACTTGGAATCAAGCGAGGCGGGATCAAATAATCCCTTGTGATTATTTGGTACCGTGATTATTGTAGATCATTGTGGCACCATGGCATGTAACACCGTCATGCGTAGCTTCTTGTTGGTATCCTCCAGGGCAGTGATGCGGCTATAGCACCTACGCAGATTAGATTGCAAAGTGTCCACTTTATCCGCTAGTTTAGTCACCAATGGGAGAAGATCATCCTTCTTCTCTATCTCCTTGAGACTGTGGCGGACTTCGATGCGATGTTGTAGATCCTCCTTCTGATATATCTCCAGTGCTCGCACGCGGTCCTTGGTCCTGGGAGCAGCTTCAACTTCCTCATCGATGATTGATGGATCGGGGAAGTGGGAACCGTTCCTCCACTCTTCCTGAGGCTTCACCGTCATACGACCACCAATAGTAAGCTTCAAGAGTGGCACCGTCGCTCCATTGCTAGCACCTGCACGAATATTAGGTAATTCCTTTCGCTTGTGCAGCCTGGGGTTCGTGGTGATGAACTTGACCACCTCCACATGCCCTTCTCCATGCGGCTTGCGACCTTATCTCTCTTCTTGAGCTCTCTTCATTGCTGCCTAGTTGATCTCCGATGGATCATAGACATCACGACAGATGTAGATGTCTCTCACTTCATCGGAATCATTGTTGTAGAAGCTTGGCTCGATGTACTCCTTGTATGTTTTCCACGGCCTGGGACAGGATAGCGCATTGCTAGATTGGTTCCTGAAGATTATGATTAGAGAGAGAGACAATGGCAGTATATAAGGAGGTCAGAGGTTGGTAAAACTCGCGAGTAACACCAAATTTACGCCCAAGAAAAGAATCATATCAGAAAAGGAAAAGAAATCGCGGATTTGGAGGAGTCCTCCCACGTAACGACCAACTATAAGAGCGCGGACCGTATAGCTCCAGCTGTATAGTTGGTTTCAGGCAGATGTTTCCAAATATCTTGAGTCCGGGTCGGTTAAGTTACCGACTTGGAACCGAGAAAACTGTTTTTTATCATAATCAGAAAGACGGAAAAGTAAAAGAAAATGTGTAAGAGTTTAACGTCCAACTATATGGCCAGAATATTTTCTCTGGTCGTATAGTTGCGACAGTATAGATACAGACATCAAAAATTGAAAATGTCTGAGAGTTTAACGACCAACTATACAGCTGAAATATTTTCTCCGGTCGTATAGTTGCGACCGTATAGATCCAGACATCAAAAACAATTTCGCAAAGAAGATATAGAGTGACGAGGGTTTAACTCGTCAATGCCCATTGTTATGAACTTGGATTTTGGAGAAGGAGGAAGCACTAGAGGCATCAATCAGCTAGCAAACAAGCACACGAGGACGCAAGGTTTACCCAGGTTCAGGCCTCGTAGAGGTCCCTACTCCTGCTTGTCTACTCTTGGAATTATCGAAGGAATTGAAGATTACAGGGGTGCGCAGATGCAATCTGGCGAGAGTTTTGGAAACTAGGGTTGTGATTATCCTCCTCGTCGCCCCCTCCTAGCCTTTATATAGATAGGCTAGGTCTCGGGTAGCAGGTCGAGTCAGTTACAGATTAGGGTTTTCCCTTTGAACTTTCTATCTTAATCTTCTTCTTGTCTCGCAAGCAATCGAAGAATCCGTGGGTCACCTGAATTCTGCATTGGGCCTTGGCAACACCATGGGTTCTGTCGTATCTAGACCGTATATACAGTACCTGTAGGGTATACCCATGTCAGTATCCCCCGAGTGTCCAGTGGAACCGCAGATTCGACATGAGACTTTATGAAGTCTTTCGAGTGAATGACTGAGAATTTTTTCGAGTGTTCTGTTCGTGTCATAAGAGTGTTGATATACGTGCCTAATTTATCCGATGTATCGGTATCAGTTAACAGCCTTAGGGCAAAACAATGCAATCTAATCAAATTCGAGTCCCTGGACTCGAATTCGGAAAAGTGCTGGCGTAATTCGACTTAGGCCGCGGAGGCCTTACATGAGTCGAATTCTAGTGTATAAGTGTGAGCACTCGACGCGTTCGTTAAGGCATGTTCATCGTACCTATAGGTACGGATATCTTTCTGGTAGTACACAGCAAATGTGTTGCCAGGCCTTATTCAGGTCTTATCTTCACGCTGTAAGCGCGGCATCCAAATTTTTTGTCATCGCGGAGATGATTCGGGTGGCCCAGGAGACGTAGTCTCTTTGTAGGGAAAATATGAGGCAGAGACGCCATAAAATTCAAGTGTGGATGTTATCAACACACAATACTGTACAAGGAAAAATAATTATAGGGTGCGCAACCAGTGCTCCCTATGGGAGTAGTCCTCAGTGCCTATTCGAGTCGTAGACTCGAGTGGGGACTAAAAAATATTTTGTGACTGCTGTCGTCTTTTGTTACTTGTTTCAGTTGAATATGCTTTCAGCGCTCCCTATGGGAGTAACCCGCAGTTCACAATCGATTCGATGATTCGAGTGAAGGATTTGTCTTGAATGCTCATATACCTACATAAAAATTCTTTCGGGTGCACGGTCAGCACTCCTGTTAGGAGCAGCCCCCAAGTGCTTGGTTGAGTCGAAGACTCGAGCAAGGACTCAAGTAGTCAAAATCTTCTTCTACTGGAATCGATGACGCCTGTGCTGATGATGTGATGACCTCAGTTACCCGCGTGAGCGATTTGACGGGACATGACGAGCGGTGGGTCCCACTTTCTGACTTTGATTTGAATGGGCGTGCGTAATCTTCTGTTTTAACTGCGTATCCTCGATTTCCGTGCGTAATGGGAATAGTGGGGGACGTTTCATGGTTCAGCATCGCCACGTGTCGATGGCGATGTGCGCCACGCGTCTAGTAGTGTTTCCGCTGGCCATTTTGGATGGCATCCGCGAGGAGGTTAAGTAGCAACGCAGCTGCGGTAAATTTCCCCATCTCTCTTCTTGCTCGTGCCTCCTTTGCCATTGTTGTTCTCTCTGCTTCCTTGCGCACTTCTTCTTCGCGGCACTAGACCAGCTTCGTGTTTTCACCAGTTACTTTCTCCGTTCGCATCGCCATCGAAAGATGGGTAAGAAGAAGGGAGGCGTCGCCGCTGGATTTGCGGCCACCATTGCCGCCACCAAGAAGAAAGGCGGTACCACCACCGTGGGCACCAGTGCTGCCGACGCTGGGAAGAAGAAGGGTGCGGGCACCCGTGTCACCAACGGCGCCTGGCGCGCATCCATCATCAAGTCCTCTAAGTTGCACCTTTATCGTCAAGATGGAGCTCTTCCGCCCACGGAAGATGACTCGTGAGTGCCTGGCGATGAGGTTATCCCTTGTCCTCCTCCAGGTTTCCGGGTGATGTTCCTTGCGTTCATCATCCGAGGTCTCTCTCTCCCCCTGCATCCTTCCTTCAGGGGTCTTCTTTGTTTCTATGGGCTCCAGCTGCACCAGCTGTCCCCAATTTCCATTCTCCACATCTATGGCTTCATCACTCTTTGTGAGTGCTGGCTCGGAATCGAGCCACACTTTGGCCTCTTCAAGAGGCTTTTTAAGCTCAAACATTAGTCAGCGTCTGGTTTGGTAGTCTATGACGTAGGAGGCTGCGGAATCCACGTCGACTCCTCCATCGTCTATTTCGACAAAATCTCACTACATCTGTTCAAGGGTGGACGGACAAGTGGTTCTACATCCGCGACCAGAAGGCCGACGGAGAGCAATTCGGACTCGCGCCCTTTGACCCCGCGGCGACTTGCAAGAGGAGGCGCTCCTGGAAGAACGTCGTGATGCTTGGTGAATCCGAGGAAACGGAGGTGCTGTATAAGCACGTCTGTGACCTCGAAGGCCGCATAGGAAAAGAAGAGGGTGGTGCCACTCTCATTCGCACATGGTTGCACCGTCGCATCCAGCCTCTGCAGGCCAGAGTCCACCCGATGTATTGCTGGGCTGGGGCGAGCGATGTCACTCGCATATCTGCGAAAGGCATTTCTGCGAGTGTGTTTGATAGGAGGTTGCGATTGGTGACCGAGCACACTGCCAAGGAGGTTCTCCTAGGCGAACCAGTCGTGCCTCCTTTCGATGCCTCCAACCCTCCTCCTTAGGTAGAACTATATTATGAAGTAGTTTTCTTTGTCGATTGCCATCAAGTACTTGATATATAATGATGTATCTTCTAAATGCAGGACTAGAAGGTGTCTTCCAATTTTCCCCCTCGTCCTAAAGGGGTTAACCCTCGCGAAGTGGAGGAAGAGGACGAGTCAGAATCGACCGTCCCAATTAAAGAAGAAGAGGGAGCCCCCGAGTCCAGCGGCCATGATACTCGCAAGCATTCCCGCAGCAAGGATTCAAACGCTTCTTCGCCGACGATGCCGGAAGGTCCTTCTACTGCTGCAGAGGCCAATCCCCGCTGTTCCTGTGTGCGCGATGGCTCCTCCTGCTCAGAAGAAGCTGCGACTACCGAAGGAGTCGTCGGATGACTCCTTTGACCTCAAAAAATTTAACTAGTAAGCCTTTAATGCTCGTGAGTTTGTTTTGCTCTCTTTGAGGTTGCTTTTTTCTGAAGTTGCGCTGGGCATGTTTTGTAGTCAAGCGGTGTCGTCATCTTCTGACGATGTCCAATTTGTGAAAGAGTCCGGAGTAGCAGACTCCAAGGCCAAGGAGGTGGTCGAACGATCTCCTTCTCCTCTTGTGGTGGCCCACTCCGGTGCCAATTCTTCGAGTTCCCCACATGCTGGGGAGCACCAAATGGTTGCCCGGACGACTGCATGATAGACATCTTCGGAGTCCTTGGAGGATCATGTAAGCGTCCTTTTTGCTGTTTTGGCAGTCAAATTTATACTTTGTGTTACCGTTGAATCTTTGTTTCCCTTTAATGCAGCTCATTGTAAAGGAAGTTGCTCGCCTTGCGGAGTAAGTCCTTGTCATGGGTCGGCAGCATGCTTTGCTGGACAATCACCACCGTGCCGTCGAAGGTTAGTGCTGGCTTTATCTTTGTCTTCGTGAAATTTGTCAACTCGATTAATGATGCCCCCTGTGCTTTGTAGTTGAACACAATGAGCTTCTTTGTCGTATTACTTCCCTTGAGAAGGCGCTTTCCGCGGCGGCGAAGAATCGCAACGAAGCAGTTGCAACCCTAGAGGAGTCGCGAAAGAGCGAAGAGGAATTGCGCTCTTCCACTGCTGAAAGGGAGAACTTGTTCGAAGAATAACTTTTCTCGACTGCCAAGGCCCTCTCAGGTAATTTTCAGTTTGATTTCTATTGCTACTTGTTTCATGTCATCATGTTGCTGTGGTAACACCTTATGTATGCAAATGCCAGTGGCCTGAG
Organism: Avena eriantha; assembly: GCA_910589775.1. NCBI lineage: Eukaryota > Viridiplantae > Streptophyta > Magnoliopsida > Poales > Poaceae > Avena > Avena eriantha. Next base: position 296,039,047 of record OU342744.1, on the reverse strand, counting down.
CTTTGACGCCCAGTCTCTTCATCGCGCGGATGCGTTAGCTAGCGCCGTTGCTGCAGTCAAAGACCGCAGTGTTTCCCTCCAGGAAACGCTGGGGAAGGCCAAGGATGGTCTCAGTCACATCCGTGAGGACCTAACTCCCAAGGCTGGGCTGATCGACAACCTTGATGACCTGGTGGAATCCCTTGCTGGTGGTATTCCCGCGGAATTCAGGAACACTCAGCGGTCTGTCGGCGCCACCATGGCACTCACGATGGTGCAAGCCCATGCCGTGGAGTTGGATCCTGCGGCGATCTCCGAGGCAATGCCTATGGACGCCAGAGGCCAGCATGTAGTGTCTGCTCCCTTTGTTGGTAGCTGCGCTAAATATGGTCCCCAACTTATCGAGACAGTCGCCAAGTACTCTGAGGAACAACGGTGAGCAAAGGCGGCAAAGACCGTGGCATATGGGGCTACCACTGGCAAGTCTGTGGCGTCGGAGACTGCCACGGATGCGATGAAGCCCCCAAAGTAGAAGTCGAAGTTGAAGAAGAAAATTGCTCCTTAGTCTTCATGTGTAATAGCTGTAGCTTAGTCTTTTGCCTGAACCGTGCTTTTGTGGGGGGTGTTCCCTTGACAATTTATCAAATTTGACTGCATTTCTATGTTTATCGATGTCAGATGAGTCCCATTTGCCTCTTTCTTGATTGTACATAGGGTCCTTCGAGTGGTCCTCATGATTCTCCTCTCGCCGATGAAACCTCGACGCAACCGCGTTCAAAGGTGGAGGAATTTTCGTTGCTTTCGCGACTGCGCGATCGCATTATGCAATTGGAGCGTGAGTTGCCCGTCATCCGCGGTAGTGCGGATGTGTGGAAGTCAAAGGAGGAGAAGGCCACCGCTCGCGAGAAGTATGTCTTGGAGGAAGTGGCACAGTTGAATGAGTAGTTCAAATGTTAGCTTTCTCCCTTCTCATCTTTCCTTTTAGTCAGTCGCGGCGATGCCTTGTCTTCACATTTTGCCGTTTACTTGGTGTAGTTGTTAGCACTTGTCATCCATAGGATGAGAAGGAAAGGGTGGCCATTCGAATGAACAACCTGACCCAGGAGCAGCTGCAGGCGAGTGGGTACTTTTGGGTGGACCACGACCATGCGATCGCGCTTGCGATCCTGCAGGATCGTTCTTCTCGAGTGCTTCATTATTTGAAGAAGGCGCAGTCGTGTCTTAGGCACATTTATCAAACGATGTTTCCGCTGGACGCCATCCCCTCAAGCCTGTTGGTTCTTTTGGCGAAGTTTCAAGATTTAAGCGCGGTGCGCAAGTGCGTTCGCCAGTGTAGCACCCCAATTGTCTAACAATTGGAATGCTACTTGTCCTAGTAAGGTATTGGCTACTCCACATATATTATTGTTGCATCATAATTATATCATGCTCATGTCATCATGCCACCTTGCATTTGAGCATCATATAAAAACTCCTTTTTCTTTTGGTTCTTCTCTCACATGCATTATAAATTGTATTTGCCTCCTGATATCGTATTTGGTGGTTGATATATTGTCTAAATGCCCAAGTTGAGTTGGGGGCATATCTTTTATTTCCATTCCACCACCTTTCTCTTCCACCACTTTATAATTCCACCATCCCTTTAACAATGAGCTTGTCTTTCTTTTTCTTTGATATTTTAATTCTAGCTCATGTAGTTGGGGTGGATTAAATCCTCTAAATTCTTTGCTTGGTTTTATTCCACTTCTTGGAAATGCATAAGATTAATGCCATCATATTATTATTGTTGTCACAAATTAAATAATGGTATTATTATTTTTGCATGGGCCATGCAAGCGTCTCCACCACCTTTTTGCTCCTTTGGTTTTCCTTTATTTTAAGTGGATCTTTACTTCATGGGTCATCTCTTTTTCCTTCCACCTTTCCATATCCTCATCTATATCTATTTCTTTTATTTTTATCATTTCTCCATGCATGAACCATATGAGGCCTATTCCATAATTCATTTCTTTTTCTTTTTCTTGGAATCCTTTTTCACCCCACCTCATGTTAATTCAAGCATTACAATGTTCCACTTGAGTTGGTCTTCCCCACATTCTTTTCTTTTATTTTTCTTTATCTACATGTATGATCACATGAGGACCTCTCCATCTAATTCTTTTCTCCCTTTATCTTTCTTTCTTGTCTCTCTTCCACATGAGGTCATGCAAGCTCAAAGCCCTCATGGATCTTCTTGTGTTGGCCTCATGCTAAAAATCAAAATCCAAAACCTAATAAGACCTAACCTAACTAGTTCTCTCTCTCTCTAAATTTCTCCTAAACCCTCTCTCTCTCTCTCTCTAGCTTGGTCTCCATGCCAAGCCCCTCTCTCCCCTGACCCACCACCTCAGCCACCCTCCTCCCTCTCTCCCTGGCCCACCCAGCTAACCCTAACCCTAGCTAAACCTAACCCGAGGCCATGTCTAACCCTAGCCCGACCTACTCCTTCCCTCTCTTCTCTCTCCGGCCAAGCCAGCCCCACAAGCCACCACGCCGCCTGGTCCACCTGCAGCCTCCCTGCCGCGTCGTCCAGCTCCAGGACCAGCCCCAGCCTGCTCGCCCACGTGCCCGGGAGAAAGGAGGAAAGGGCCGAAGCCCCTTTTTCCATCTACCCCGCTCCCACCTGCCTCCCCTCTCTCCCTCTCACTTTCCCCTCCTCCTCCCGCCTCTCCGGCCTCGCCAGATCCGCCCCAGAGCGCCCTCCTCCTTCCCCTTCTCCCTCTCCATCTACCAGCAGCCGCCGCCGGTCGCCGCCAGGTACCACCGCGCCCCGTCGTTCCTGTCCGCGAGCTTGACCTGGAGGTGGCCTGGGAGGCCGAGGACGTTCTCCTGCGACGCCCCGTGCACGCGGACGAGGAAGAGAAGCTCCCCAACGCGCCAGTACCTCGCCGTCCTCGCGAAACCCTAGCCGCCAGTACGCCAGCCTCGCCGACGATCCGCCGCGCTACTCCTCGATCCAGCACCACCAGGCGACCTGCGGTGAGCCCCTCCCTCTCCCGGACAACCTCCTCTTCTTCGTCGTGGTCTAGCGTCGCCGGTCGTTTTGTCGAGCGCCCGCCGTGCATGCCGTCGTCGTAGTCTGCAAGCTTTTCCGTGCCGCGCACACCTTACCTAGCGCCCGAGCCACCTCCTAGCAGCTTCCCTAGCATCGCCGCACTGGCTAGCCTCCTCAGCGCGGACTCCCGCGTCCCAGGATCGAACCCCCGCCCCGCGCCGCGCGCCGGATTCGCGTCAGACGGAGGAAAACGATAAACAGTACCCGGGCCCGTGGTCGTTTTGCAAAAAGCCCCTCCCCTTTTTGATTACTGCGACCCGCGCTCCTTTCAGCCCCACCTGTCAGCCGCGCTAGCACCTTTGCAGAAAACCCCTCGGCTTTTCCCGGCCACAACCCGCGGTCCAGCCGGCGACCCACCTGTCAGCCCCTGTCTTCCGCTTCGCTGGCACGTGGGCCTTCCGCCGCTGGTCCCGCCTGTCAGCGTCAGCGGCTAGCCAGAGCCCGCGTGGCAAAAGTGTGTCTCGCGCGCGTGGCCCCAGTTCGCGCAGGCCCACCCGTCAGTGACTGGGTCTGAGTTTGCCTGGGTGCAAAAAGTATTTCTCTGAGTCTGTTTTAATTCAAATCTTTTCCAAATTATTTAAATTCAAATTCTTTTCAGATTCAAATAATTTTTAAAATACAAATCCAAATAATACAAATAATATATGTTTTGGAATCAGAAAAATGTGAGGAATTCAAATATGCCCTTCAAATTATATTTTGAACACTTTAAATTTCGAGTTGATTAAAATTACAAGAAAATGCCCTTTTCCTCATTTAATTAATAACTTTTGTTTTATAACTCCAAATTTGACAAATAATATGTCTAACTCGATCAGCGCGACGAGCCCGTTCTATTTATGCAATCCTTGTTCTGAATTGAAGAATGCATCATGTTGTCATCTAAAATCTGAACCGTTTATGACAATAAAACTTGGGCAAATAAATGATAAAATGCTTTACTTCTTATATCCACACCTCACCTTTGCCATGCTACTTCAATGCCATGTAAATTGTGCATCATTCATCATGGCATGCTTGGTTGCTTGCTGCATTTCAATTTATATGCTTGCACACTTTATTTATGTTGGCCCTTGTTTGTTTGGTTCTTCTTCGAATAGACGCCCAGCAGGAGAATTATCAGGAATCACAGGAGTATTACCCAGATCCATCTCTCGCTTCAACTGAGCTGCCAGGCAAGCACTACCACATGCTTGCATACATACAGTACCTATTGCCTCTATCTTATTCTTGCATCATTGAGTCGCGATTGCATTAAATTGAATCCCAAGTACTGCATAGCCTTTACTTTAAAACCACATTAAGCCTGTTCCGGTCCCATGAGCCATTGCCACAGGAGTTGTTTGAGCCATGCGAGTCGTAGAAAAGCATGAGTAGGGTATGTGAGTGTCGGATGGATAACGAGGTACCTAAACAACATAACCTGAGTAGTAATGGGATAACTAATGAAAGAGGCACCGGTGAGCAATATCTGCTATTTGGTTTTTCATGCTCACTCGTGTCCCGTAGGACCCCGAGTACTTGATTCCTGTTCCTTGACTATTCGCACTATCCACATCCGGGAGGCCTATGGACCCCCCTGAGCCAGAGCTTGATTCATTCTTATTTCTTGGGGCCACAATTAGTTTGGGGCTTTATTACTATTCTGTACTTCTGCCATGTTACTGCTTTATTTAAGATTGTGCGAGGAGCACCTGTACTGTTTTGGATCGTGACACGTTTTCGCTGTATCGACAAGCCCAGTCTCATTTTCGGGTTCCCAGTCGTTTACCGCCGTCCACACAAACCTTGGGTCCGTCTCGGAGCCGGCCAACTTCGTTGCGGGTAGCTTAATGGGGTGGCCCCCTGAAATATTTCTGAATCCTGTGATTGCTTTGTCATGAATGCCTCGTTGGGTTTTGATTTGGTTTTTCCGAGGTTGATCGAGTGTGTGTTGCTATTCGTGCACCCCTGCAGGGTAAATCTTTCTGAAAGCCGTGTCCGCGGTTATGGACGACTTGGAGCACAGTTTCTCGATCATAGACAAGTATAACTAAAGTACCGCTTTCAAATTGACTAAGTACTTGACTAGTAAATAGTGCAATACTCATGGAATGGTTAATAAAAACTGTCAACGGATGATGGGGGTTGTTCGTCCGCTTCCTCGTTGGTAAGCGAGGAGGAGGATGGATCTGATAATTATACTGTTATAACTGTTGTTCTTAATTCACGGACTTCCGTCCATCTTTGGTTAGGCGGAAGGTTAGCGAGTCTCTATAGAATTGTTAGGTATTATCTTTTGCTGCAATTGCGTCACCCCAGGTTGTGTCCCCTTTAGTGGCATAAAGACTTGCTGAGTACCCCTAGGGTCTCACATGATAAATTGTTTGATTCAGATGAACAGGTGTACCCGCAAGATGGATACTGGGTGGAAGAGTCAGATGATGTTGGCAACGATCATTCGGTGTAGAGATTCCGGGAACGGGGATCCGTATGATCTGTGGGCGGGATGTGTTTATTTATGGGGCATCTTATGCCAATTTGCTTCTTATCCGTACTCGGATCTTGTTTTCCGCTTCCGCCTGATACTCTGATGTGTGATGAATGAGGAGCTATCCTAAATTATTATATCTATCTAGGATATTTGGATCTTGCCGTATGGCGTTGCAATATTTCTATTTTCTTTTAGATGGCATGGCTCTGATGTACTGTTGTATGTGGCTTGCATACATACCCACTTGTGTATGTAGTTGATCCCTTCGCCTGCCGATTACGCCGCTCGTTCTTGTCCCGTTGTTTGAAAGTGGTTAGGACGGCCGAAAGGTCTACCGTGAGTGGCCCTGGGCCCCACCGTACTATTTTAACCACTTTCGATCATCCAGGCATTAACTAAGAGCGTAATTCACCGAGGTAGTTACAGCCAGCAATTGGTCGCAGATGCGAAAGCTGCCTTGTCGATGTTGCGACTGCATCGGCCAGATGTGGACATGGCATCCGTTGTTGCTGGACCTCCGCTGCCACCAGAAGGGATGACCTGGAACATAGTTCCAAACTACCGAGCGGTTGATCAGCATGTAGAAGACATTGTCGACTTCTTTGAAGAGCAGACGAATGTTCATCTTTTGCGGCAGTAGCGTAGTTTGTATCCTGCACATAGATGTATGAGTGTTGTAAAGTTTGTATGATTATGTTGGGTGTAACTGATACCCATTGATATGTGAAGAGCTTGCTAGCTTGTATATTTTGCGAGTGTATTGTACTTTGTAGTTCCTTTTCGTTAGCCTGACTTGTGTTTATCTCAGCACCTTGCAAACCTATTAGGTGCATTGCAACTGGGTTGGAGTTTATCAAGGGTTCGATTGGTGTTGTGTCAGCTACTCAGGTTACTACGATTTGTTTGTAAAACGAGGGTGTAATGGGTGGCGCAGCCCCCGAGTGATAAAATTGCAAGAAAATAAGGAAAAACACAGAGTTTTGGGGCACTTAGCTTTATTTATTCACAGAATAGTACGAGGTACAGTGTGTGGCTAAGTAGCCTGGCTGAATAGCCTTATTTGTAATGTAAAAACGACTAGGGGTAGAAACAACGCAGCTGCGTGACGTTCCAGGGGTTGGAGTATGGGACTCCTGTCTCGAAATCTTTAAGGCGATAGGCGCCACCTGGATTACTTCTGTAATCACATAAGATCCTTCCCAAGGGGACTCGAGCTTGAGATACCCTTGTTTCTTTAGTCGGAGGACCAGGTCTCCTTTGACGAAGGATCTGGGCGTAGCCTTCTGCTGTGGTAGTTGCGGAGTCTATGCTGGTAGATCATGGATCTCTCTGCTGTAATCTCGCGTGCCTCGTCTAGGAGGTCGATGGAGTCTTCGAGTGCAAGAGTTGATTCCTTATCGCTGTATGCAACACCTCGTGGGGCTTTGTAGCGTACTTCTGCGGGTAGTACCGCTTCAGCACCGTGCACCATGAAGAACAGAGTGTATCCTGTGGCACTGTTTGGAGGTGTGCGCAGGCTCCAAAGAACCGATTGCAGCTCGTCTAGCCAGCATCCAGTGGCTTGTTTGAGTGGTCAGAGGAGTCGTTTCTTGATTCCGCCGCAGACGAGGACGTTGACCTTTTCGACTTGACCGTTGGTCTGCGGGTGAGCCACCGAGGCATAGCTTATGTTGATTCCCGGGTTTTCGCAGAATTCCTGGAACTCCTTAGAGGTGAAGTTCATCCCATTGTCCATGATGATGTTGTGTGGCACTCCAAAGCGGTAGACAATGGACTCGAAGAACTTGACAACGCTGGCCCCTGTTTGATTCGTCACCGGCATGGCTTTGATCCACTTGGTGAGTTTGTCGACTGCAACCAAGAGGTAGACATAACCTCCTCGCGAGGATTTTGGGAGCTTGTCGACCATGTCGAGTCCCCATTGCGCGAAGGGCCAAGCCAATGGTATTGGCCGGAGTTTCACGCCAGGTGCATGAGGTTTGTCTGCGAATCGCTGGCAAGCGTTGTAGCGCTAGACGATGTCCTTGGCATCGCGCATGGCCGTGGGCCAGTAGAATCCAGTTCGTAGAGCTTTGGCAATGAGGGCGCGACTGCCAGCATGGTGCCCGCAAGTGCCTTTGGGGATGTCGAGGAGGACGGCCCTTCCATCCCCGTTGGAGACGCACCGTTGAAGTACTCCCGTGATACTGCGCTTGTACAGTTTGCCGTTGATGAGGGTGAATGCCTTGAATCGACGCGCGATGTGTCACGCGTCAGTCGGATCATCTGGCAGCCTCTTGCTGAGTAGATATGCGATGTAGGGTTGTGTCCAAGATGGCTCGATCATCATGACACCCATTAGTCCTTCGAGTCCTGCATCAAGCTCTAGGTCGTCGAGTGTCATTGGTTCGTTGGGTGGCGTAGCCCCCAAGTCCATTAGCATACTTGCTTTCTTCTCTGGAGCCTTGGGCTTGATGGAGCGCTCGCATATGCGATCAAGGAATACCCCAGGTGGTATGGGGGTGCAAGTGGAGCCAATATTGGCGAGTAGATCTGCCTCTTCATTGCTTTCACGTCCCACGTGTCGTAGCTTACAGCCGTCAAAGTCTCCTTCGAGTGTGTCGTAGAGGTCGCGATAGGCAATCATGTTGTCGCTCAGTGCGTCGCTTCGTGCATTGTTTGGTTCACCACCAGTTTGGAGTCGCCGTAGATGATGAGCCTTTTGGCACCGCAGGCTTTCTCCATCCGCATCCCATGGATTAGGGCTTTGTACTCAGCTTCATTATTGGAGGCAGTGAACTACATTCGCAGAATGTATTTCATCTTGTCTCCTTGGGGAGATGTCAGTATGACACCTGCGCCAGTTCCGTCCTTTCGCTTCGACCCGTCGAAGTGCATTGTCCAAAGATAGGACATATCTGGCTTGTCGGGGAGCTGGTTCTCCATCCAGTGTACGAGAAAGTCCGGGAGAACTTGCGACTTGATCGCGTCGCGCTTCTCGTATGTGATGTCTCATGGAGACAGCTCCATTCCCCAGAGCACGACTCATCCGGTGGCATCAGGATTATTGAGTAGATTCCCGAGCGGGGCGTCGTTTACCACCACGATTGGGTGCTCCTGGAAGTAGTGGCGCAGTCGCCTGGCTATCACGAAGAAAGCCATAGGCCAGCTTCTGGTAGTGCGGGTACCGCTGCTTTGTTGGCGTGAGTACCTTGCTGAGGTAGTATACTGGGCATTGGGCCCCGTGGACCTTATTTTCTTCGGCTCGTTCTAGCTCGAGCACCGTGCTAACCACCTGATTGGTGGCGGAGATGTAGAGCAATAGTGGTTCCTTTTCGCGAGGCGTCACCAGTACTGGCGAGGTGGATAGTAGGCACTTGAGGTATTCGAATGCTTCTTGTGCCTCTTCTGTCCACTCTAACTTGTCGGCTTTGCGGAGAAGTTGGTAGAAGGGTAGTGCATTTTCGCCCATTCGACTGATGAATCGATTGAGCGCCGCAATCCGTCCGGCCAGCTGCTGGACGCCTTTTACATTGTTCGGCTTCTCATGGCCAGGATGGCCTTTATTTTCTTCGGGTCTGCTTCGATCCCTCTCGTAGAGATGAGATACCCGAGTAATTGCCCAGATGGCACGCCGAAGGCGCATTTGTCCGGATTTAGCTTGATCCGGTAGTGGTCGAGGTTAGCGAAGGTCTCGCGAAGATCGTCGATTAGCGAGGCTTCCTCTTTGGTTTTGATGACGATGTCGTCAATGTAGACTTGGATGTTGCGACCAAGTTGGTTCTTGGGGCAAGCCTGCATGCACCGCTGATAGGTGGCTCCTGCGTTTTTTAGCCCGGAGGGCATCATGTTGTAGCAGAACACATCGAAGGGCATTGTAAACGATGTTTTCTCCTGGTCTTCCTCCTTCATTCGAATCTGATTGTAGCCTGAGTAGGCGTTGAGGAAGCAGAGGCGCTCACATCCCACCGTGGAGTCGATGATTTGGTCGATTCGTGGCAACGGGAAGTGATCCTTTGGACAGTGCTTATTCAAGGAGGTGAAGTCCACGCACATCCGCAGGATATCCGTGTCTTTTTTAGGCACAAGCACTGTGTTAGCAAGCCAGGTGCTTTCCTTGATCTCGCGTATGAAGTTTGCATCGAGGAGTCTATTGATCTCCATACCGACTGCTTTCGCTCTTGGTTTAGACAGTCGCTGAATCATCTGCTTGACTGGCCTTGCGTCTAGATTCACGTTGAGTGAGTTCTCGATGAATTCCCTAGGAACCCCTGGCATGTCCGTTGGATACCAGGCGAAGATTTCCCAGTGCTCACAGAGGAATTCGATGAGCGCAAGTTCCTATGCGGAACTCAAATTATTGGCGATGAGGGCGGTCTTGGTCGGGTCCGTTGGGTGGACTTGGACTTTCTTCGTGTGCACCGACGAGTTGAAGGACAGGACAAGTGAGCTTGGCCTGCTTAGGGGAGGCAGACTGTTGTCTGTTGACTCCTTCAATCTTGCGAGTTCCTCCTGCATGCCAAAGGACTAGGAGATTCTATTGAATTCCCTGTCACAGTTGTTGGACCTCTCGAAGCTTCATTGATTGTGATGAAGCCGTTCAGACCTGGCATTTTCATCTGCAGGTAGGCGTAGTGCGGCACTGCCATGAACATAGCGAACGCAACACGTCTGAGGATGCAGTGGTATTATGAGGGCTAGTCGATGACCTCAAAGTCGATGCGCTCTCGCCGAAAGTTTTGCAGTGTGCTGAAGATGACGTCAAGGTTGATTTTGCCCAAGGGATATACACCCTTCCCTGGGACAATGCTGTGGAACGTCGTGTCTAAAACTTCCAGACAAGTCAGAGGGATCCTCATCGCCCGCAAGGTACTCGTGAACATGAGGTTGATGCCGCTCCCGCCGTCCATGAAGACGCCACTCATATCAAAGCCCCCGATCTGCGCCTCGAGTACAAGGGGACAGTGGCCTGGACAAGGAACTTGGCGTGAATGATCGCGCTTGTCGAAGGTGATGCAGGAGTCGCTTCCACTGAGGTACTCAGTGGTGGAGGATGGAGAGTTTATCGCCAGATTGACTTGGCGAGTGATGGCCTTCTGCACTCGATTTGAGGGACGCCCTTTTTGGATCATCCCCATGTTGCCCATGGCTCGCGGGTATGGTTCACCTCCATGATGTTGGACTGGTGCAGCCACGGGTGGTGGTGGTCCGGGTAGTGGTGGAGGAGCTCCATGTGCCACAACGCCTGGAGCATCTCCATAGCCCCTGCTAATCGCGCCGCGATTCATCCGAGCTAGGCCTACGTGGAGTTTGAGGAACTTGCGGTAGTCCTTGAGAAGGTGGCTAGATTTCTTCTTGTCATCATGCTTGTCGATGTAGAAGTGCACGTTGCATGGTCCGGACAGTTTGTCCTTGATGGATGTTGCGGGTGCCTCTTCGCGAGTGCGATGCTGCCACAATTGCGTGGTTTTCCTGCTATCGCGGTATCCATCGCTGCGATATCCGCTGTTGCGGTTGTTGTCACGTTTGTCGGCGTAGCCGGCTGCGACCATATTGACCTTGCCATGGTCATCGTGGACGCGCATTCGACGTTTGCCTCGGCGATCGCGTCTGCGCCCGAGGTTGTCGTCGTCGTCGGAGTAGGAGTCTTCTCCGTCTGCCCACCGATTTGTGATTTCCATCAGGTGGTCGATCGTTTTGGGCAGCGAGTGGCCCACCTCCTCCCTGAGCTCTATACGGCGGACGCCACCATCGAATGCGTCGATTGCGTGGTCCTCCGAGATGTTTTCTGTGGAGTTCTTGATGACGGACCACCTCTGGATGTATGAGCGCAGTGACTCGTCGGACCTTTGTTGGCAGCTTCTCAGTTCTTCGATTGATGCGGGCCTTTTGTAAGTGCCCTTTACGTTGCGCACAAACTTGTAGACCAGCTCTTCCTAGCTGCGAATGGATCCGCGCGGGAGGTTGTTGAGCCATGTGTGAGCGGCGCCCTGCAGCTGTAGCTGCAGGCATTGCATGGTCGTGCTTCGACTCCGGCCATGTAGCCTAACGAAGGAGATGTGGTCCTCCAACCAGATTTTCGGGTCCTACGGGCCGTTAAATTTTTGGTTCTCTGACGGGAGCTTGAACCCCTTTGGCATTCGCTTCTGCCTGATGGTCCTGCTGAAGCATCTAGCGCCGCAAAGCTCAGTCTTGTCTTCTACCGAGTCAGTCGAACGAGCACGCCTTGCCGGCATCTTGTCGACTTTGCACTATGTGATGTCATCACGCGCGTCGTAGTCACGGCCATGCCGCCGTGAGCGAGATCGTCGTGACAGATCGTGACTGTTGTCACTGGAGGAGTACGTGTAGTAGGACTTGTCGAGAGCCTTGCTTTTCTTCGGCTCTGGTATTGGTTCTTTGTCGAGGGCGGCCTCAGTTAGCCCCAAGCCCGCGATAGTAGTTTGGTTCATAGCAGCTCGCGGGTCTCCAGCTATTGGCTGGTTGTTGAGGAGGTACATGGTAGCCGCTGTCACCGCAGCTTGCGGTGTCTTCGGGAGCATGTTGCCTCGCGTATCCACCGTCATAAAGCCAAAGTCGAGGACTTTCGTGGCTTCTACGCGTTCTTGCTTGGTGAGGTGGGCCAGTCAAGATTGCCTTTTGTTGGCCACGTACTCGTTGCCTTTGGAGGAGGATCCTCCGTGGGAGGAGAGCCCAGCTCGTCGAAGGCTCGACTCGTTCGCCGCATTTCTGCGCGCTTCGAGTTGCACGATCACCTGCTACTGGCGTTTGAATTCCTCCTTAAGCAGCCAATGGTAGCCCATTAGCATGTCCTCCGTTGTGTTGGGGGTAGAGGATTGCCCCGTAGAACTTCTCGACAGTGGCCCACTCATTATCCTTGAGCTTGATTAGCATGCGCTCGCTAGTGTTCTCGTTCGTCGTGAGTGATGGTTCTCCCCCTATCCCGTTGTTGACGGGTGTGCCATTACCACCGTTGGTGGGGCCGCCGTTTGCGACTGGTATGCCACCGTTGGGTATAACGCTGTTGGGCGGTCTGGTGCCAGATCCGGTGCCAGTGTTTTTGCGATTGACATCGGTATCGCCCGCGTTGATGACGGCACACATGAAGTGGTTAGGGAAGTTGTTGCTCCCACAACATTCAAATCCGGAGCCGTAGGCTCCATCTTTTGTGGCTAGGTCACCCAGATCGGATTCGCGACTGCTGTCACTCTCCATATTCCTAGCTGTTGCTAAGGTGTTGAGCTTGCTCAGGGTGTCGATTGGTGACGGGAGCCACGATGCTGGAGAAATTGTTGGTGTCGTTGGCTAGTCAAGCATGCGAAGCGTGCCCAGTTGACCAACCTAGAAACGGAAGCTCCCAATCGCCAGGCTAATCCAATCGTCCACGAACTCGAAAGCCGGGCGATTGGCCGGCGTGTGGACGGCGAAGTCGAACGCGCCGAAGAGCTGGCGAATCTTTGCTGCTGCAGAGTTGTAGATAGCGGTTGACAGGGCCAAAGAAGCCACGACATCAGCACTCCCAATTCCCACAAATGGCTCCAATTAACGAGGGTTTAACTTGTCAATGCCCATTGTTATGGACTTGGGTTTTGGAGAAGGAGGGAGCGCTAGAGGCATCAATCTGCTAGCAAACAAGCACACATGGATGCAAGGTTTACCCAGGTTCAGGCCTCATAGAGGTCCCTACTCCTGCTTGTCTGCTCTTGGAATTATTGAAGGAATCGAAGATTACAGGGGTGCGCAGATGCAATCTGGCGAGAGTTGTGGAAACTAGGGTTGTGATTATCCTCCTCGCCACCCCCTCCTAGCCTTTATATAGATAGGCTAGGTCTCGGGTAGCAGGTTGAGTCGGTTACAGATTAGGGTTCGCCCTTTGAACTTTCTATCTTAAGCTTCTTCTTGTCTCGCAAGCAATCAAAGAGTCTATGGGTCACCCGAATTCTGCATTGGGCCTTAGCAACGTCATGGGCTTCTATCGTATATGGACTGTATATACCAAACTCGAGTACCTGTAGGGTATACTCATGTCACAGAGGGTTTAACGACCAACTATACTGTTGGGGGGATACCCTCGGGTAGGTTAATACCGAGGTATAAGGGCTGAGTTATACGGGGTACGACGCGGTCAAAGCAAAGTGCTGACCGGGTCACCTCAAGGCAGGACGAATCACGGTGTGACCCGGCCCATGGAGCATCTCCTTGACAATGGTCCAACCGGCATAAGATTTATGCCATCCATGTCTATCTGTTTTGTACGTAAATGAGTAAGCCGGATTACCTATATGCTAGCCGGATTATCTTAGCTTCCAAGAGAAGGAATCCCCCGTTGGTCAAAAGGTGGCTTTATTAGCTGTAGTGTGAGCAAAGTAAAGTAAATAAGAGGACCAGCGGGTCAGGGGCGACCAAGGTGACGCGTGCAAAGCCGGATGACGTAGCCCGTGTCTAGTGACGCCAAGAGACAAGGATTATGCCATGGGTTACGTCCAAAACTCGGGCGAGATGTTAAAGGGAATAAAGAAGCATCTGCTTTAGGAAAGGAGCATATTCGTAGAATATGCTACCACCTGTGCCCTAGAATTGTAAGCCGGGTTCCCCTATATAAGGAGCATCGGGGCCTCCATAGAGAGGGACGACTGATAGATCAATCACTCTCTGTCTAAGGAAGAACTCTAGGGCTAGTGAACAGGGAGTAAGAGACATTGTCTCCTTCTTGTTGAGAGCCTTTGGAGCACTTGTAAACACCATTCATAGAGAATATACAAGAACTTCCGTGCGTGGAATCACCATGCTCTCCCTCCCTAGATTCCCCTAGCGCTCACTGGCCCCATCTTTAGCCTATCCATGGCATCTGCGTGCCAGCATAGTTGGCGCCCACCGTGGGGCTAGCGGTGCTAGCAGGGGTGAAAATTTAGACGGGAAACTTCTCAAGCACCGGCGAGCGTATCGGCTCAGGCTTGGTTCAGCGCTTTGGAGCGCTGGACTACGTAAGCGACAACGTGGGAAGCTTCGGCAGGAACCCTCCACCGCGCAACGGCATCTTCCTCAAGCTTGGCACGCACAAGATCTACGTTGGGGTGGATGAGTCATGTGTCCACCCGCGGAACATCGTCGAGGGAGGCGAGCCACCTCTCAGTGCATATCGCTCGCCCCGCTAGCAGCGTTGAGGTCCTGATGACTGCGCCAAATGCGGGACCGAGCAAAGATCCGGCACCAGAGCCAGAGGTAACGCCAAAGCAGACCAGATCTAGGTTTCCTCCACTAGAGAAGCCAGAGAATGTGCTCCAGCAAGCGATAGATATCTTAGCAACGCCAATAGCACCTGTGGTAGATCCGGTTCAGGCACAAGTTGAGTTAGAGGAAACTAGGCGGAAAATGTTGGCCGGAGCAGAGAAAGTAGCAGAGCTGCATCAGTCGCTGAACATCACCTTGAGAGAGTATGCTAAGGCAAACCATATTGATGGAGTGAAAATCCGGGGCAGGAACCTGATCAGTGAGATCGACAAGGAGTACGAGCCTAGGCCGGGTCAGACAGATACGATAGTAACAGGAGGGTTGGATCGGTACAGTACCCCGGCAAAGAACCTCAGAGCAGCAAATGCGGCCGCATCCGAGTTAGAAGGTTTAACCGGAGAGGCCTGACAAAGGCAGCAAGAGAGGGTAAATCACTTGTTGAGAGTTACATGCCAACAAAATGAAGAAATAAACAAGGATAAGCCGGCACCACCAGGGGCCTCGCAGGTGGTACATTCGGCCAAAACTAACCCGACAAGATCTAGAGGATCCGCGTCATCTCCGGGTCATAATCCCAGGAGAGAAGAGGTAGTGGACTCCGGAAGAAGAGACAAGCAAATGGTTCCTTATGACCCGGTAAGGGCTAGAAAAGGCAAAGCGGTGCAAGTTGATGAGGACCGCCACAGTACCAGCCGAGGTGTGGTTGCCCGAGGTAATCGTGACCAAGGCAATGCCGGTCAAAGAAATGTTGCCAACGGCAATGCCGAACATCGCGATCCCGTGGAAGCAGGGCAAAATTTACCTCGAACGCAGAAACAATGCGTACAAGTGCCGGACAGGCAGCACAACAGCCTCGTGCACATCCGGATCAGGAAAGGTACAATGATGGTTACTCAGCTCTGGTCAACGATGGATACCCCAGACCGGATCACCATGTAATTGGATCACGGCTGGGAAGCAGGAATTTGCAGCCAGACGATGCAAGGTTGAAGCTGGATAGGATTTATAGGTCGGAGCAAATTGAGATACAAGGTCCACCGGTTCTAGCATGTTTCGGACCACGGATCATGAATGAGCCACCAGTGCCGAACTTTCAGCTGGCTAGAGGAACCCGAACTTATGATGGTGGCACCAGGCCAGAGGATTGGCTGATCGACTATGCCACAACAGTCAAAATCGCAACAGGAAATTTGAGATGGGCGGTGAGATATGTACCATAGATGTTGGAAGGACAAGCGTGAGTTTGGTTAAACAATTGGCCACCAGGAAGTGTTAACTGCTGGCTGGATTTCCAGGAGCTGTTCGTTAGCAATTTCTCAAGCACTTACAAGAGACCCAACAGACCACAAACACTTGCGTTATGCCGCCAGAGACCGAATGAGCCAGATAGAGATTTCCTGACTCGGTGGTGCAATGTGCGAAACTCGTGCAAAGGAGTAATCGAATCACAAGCTATTGCGTGGTTCGCACAGGGATGCAGATATGGAAGTATGTTGTGGCAAAGATTACAGCAAGATATGCCAACTACCTTGGTTGAGACAATCTGGATCGCAGACTCGTATGCCTTAGGAGATCCAACGCAACCCCGGTTAATGTCTAGCAAGGCAAACGAAGAGTATTACGGCCGGGATGGCCCCGGATCATCAAGGAGGAATGATTTTCGAGGAAAAAGAAGGGATGAGCGTCCAGATTATCGGTATAACTCGCAGCAGGTCGCAGCAGTAGACCGGGATCAATCCAATGCCAGAGCCAGTCAATGCCAAAAAACTGGAGGGCAAACTGGCAGCAGAAGAACGAAGGGAGAAAGCCTTGGACCCCGGAACAGAAAAAGCAATGGCAAGAGTGAAAGGATAGACCGAGGTATACATTCGAGTCTATGCTAGATCAACCTTGCAAATTTCTTACGCCAAGTCCGAATAGTTCAGCGAATCATACAACCCGGCAGTGTGAATGGATGAGGAAACTGGAATAGGGAAGTTCGGGGAATGCACATGCACCTCGTAACGAAGCACCTAGAAACGAGGCACCACGGCCACCATTACTGACGGGGGGAAATGGACAGCAACTAATGCTACCACCACCTCCTCTGAGGAACGAGAATCCGGAAAGAAGGGACATTGTACATCAAGTGGGCAATAACCAACAGCAAGGTCAAGGTTACAACAAGAATGAGGGACGAAATGAGTACATGGAACATCATCAAAGCTACTGTGTGTTCACCACGGAAGAGAATGACCAGAAAAGCTTGCAGCGCCGGCGTATGGAGGTAAACGCAGTAATGCCAGCAGTTGTGAGGTATGTGCCCTAGGCAGATCAGGGGATTACATGGAGTATCAAGGATCACCCAAAAATCATGCCAAGCCCAAGAACCTATGCCTTGGTCCTGGATCTGACGTTCATCGGGCCGAATCTCAATGTGAGATTTTCCAAGATATTTATTGACAATGGCAGCAGTATCAACATTATGTACAAGGATACCATGCACAAGTTGGGAATAAAAGAGAACATGTTGCAAGCAACAAGGACCACCTTTCATGGTATTGTGTCAGGTATTTCTTGTGAACCAATTGGTAAAGTCCGGGTTGACGTGTTATTCGGCACAAGAGACAGCTGCCGCACTGAGAACTTGGAATTTGAAGTGGTGAATCTGGAGAGCGTATCACGCGCTACTTGGCAGGCCAGCGTTAAACAAGTTCATGGCAACTACCCACATCAGTTGCCTTAAGATGAAGTTGCCCGGACCAAGGGGCGTGATAACTGTATCAGGGGATTTCCGACGTTCGATCGAGTGTGCCTCATCCGGATCCAATTTATCCAAGTCACTCATGATAGCTCAAGAAAAAAGGAAGATACTGGAAGTGGCAGCGTTGGCTCAATCCGCGCAACAGCATATGCCGGCCCTGACCAACCCACACGGGAGCGTATCGTTCCACGCAACTAAGGACACGAAGAAAGTGCCAATCGATGATCAGTTCCCAGAGCGCACCGTCACCATTGGTGCCGGGTTAAGCAGCAAATAGGAAAGCGAGCTCGTCTACTTCCTTCGTGAGAATCGGGATATGTTTGCTTGGTCTACGTAAGATCTGCAAGGTGTACCGAGGGAGTTGGCTGAGCACTCATTAAATGTAAGACCCGGGGCTAAGCCGGTAAAGCAGCCTCTTAGGCGTTTCGCAGAAGATAGAAGGAAAGTTATTGGAGACGAGATAGCAAGACTACTAGCGGCCGAGTTTATCATGGAGGTACTCTATCTGGACTGGCTCTCTAATCCGGTGTTGGTGGAGAAAAAGAAAGATGATCCGAATGTGGTTGTGGTATGGCGCATGTGTATCGATTACACGAACTTGAATAAGGCGTGTCCTGAAGATCCATTTCCGCTCCCTAGAATAGATCAAGTCATAGACTCAACCGCCGGATGTGAGCTACTGTCATTCATTGACGCATATTGTGGTTCCCATCAAATACCCCTGAATCCGTATGATCAAATAAAGACTATGTTTATTACCCCGTACGAGGCTTATTGCTATCACACTATGCCGTTTGGATTACGTAATGCAGGAGCAACGTACCAACGATGCATGCAAAAATGCTTGGATGACCAAATAGGTCGGAATGTGCAGGTTTATGTGGATGATGTGGTAATAAAAACCAAGGAAAGCAATACGCTCCTTGAGGATATCCGGCAGACATTCGCGAACTTATGAAGGTTCCGAATGAAACTGAACCCGGAGAAATGCACTTTTGGTGTACCCGCCGGAAAATTACTCGGTTTTCTGGTATCTAGCCGTGGCATCAAAGCTAACCCGACAAAAATCTGGGCCATAGAAAGAATAGAACTGCGAAAGTGTCTTAACATTGTGCAGAAGTTCACTGGTTGCCTAGCATTGTTAAGTCGGTTCGTATGTCGGTTGGGAGAGAAGGCCTTGCCCCTTTATCAGCTAATGAAAAAGGCAAACAAGTTCACATGGACACCACAGGCGGATCTTGCATTTCGAGAATTGAAAAACATGTTATCTACCACGCCAATCCTAGCTGCACCACTACCTAAGGAGCCAATGTTGCTCTACGTAGCCGCGACCAACCGAGTCATAAGTGCAGTGCTGGTAGTGGAGCGCAAAGAGGAAGGTAAGTCGGTGCAAAGGCCGGTGTAATATATGAGTGAAGTATTATCAGCCTCAAAATAGAATTATCCTCACTACCAAAAAATTTCATACGGCGTATATATGTCAGCAAAGAAACTCAAGCATTATTTTGAGGAACACCCCATCAAGGTGATATGTGAGGGACCCATTTATGAAATCATGAGTAACAAAGACGCAAGCGGTCGAATAGCAAAGTGGGCAATGGAGTTAGCTCCCTATGCACCATAGTTTGACAGAAGGGATGCAATCAAGTCACAAGCTATGGCGGATTTCTTTGTGGACTGGGCTGAAATGCAGTACGAACCACCCCTGCCAGACTCTAATAACTGGAAAATGCATTTCGATGGATCGAAACTGAAAGATGGGTTGGGCACCGGAGTAGTGCTTACCTCGCCCAAGAAGGATCAGCTAAAATATGTCCTTCAAATCCACTTCAGTGCCTTGAATAATGTGGCGGAGTACGAAGCGTTAGTACATGGTCTCAAAGTAGCAAAAGCAGTACGGATACGTTAGATACAATGCTTTGGAGACTCGGATTTGGTGGTACAGTAAGTATCCGGAAATTGGGATGCCCTGGATGCTAACATGGCCCTGTATAGGTTCCATGTTCAGAAAATAAGCGGGTTCTTTCAAGGGTGTGAGTTCCATCATGTACCTCAGATCGAAAACGAGGCAGCAGATACGCTGTCCAAGCTGGGCTCAACCCGGCAATTAATTCCACCAAACGTGGCTTTGGAGCACTTGAGAAAACCATCTATCACACCATCACCCGAATCGGATTCAATTTATATCCCGTCACTTCCTAGATCAGGAGCTGCACCTATGGAGATAGAATGGGGAAGCACCTCCACAAACCCGGGGACTGCCTCAGCAAACCCGGGGACTGTACAACTTGATCCGGCGGGAGTTATGTAGGTGGATGCAATGGAAGTGGATGAGGAACCATTTCCCGTCCGGGCTATGCCATCTTGGGCCAAGCCAATTTTTGATTTCCTTAAAGAGGGAATCTTGCCGGATGATGAAATAAGTTCAAGGCAAATTCAGAGAAGGGCAAAGGCCTATACAATTATCAACTCCATACTATACAAAAGAAGTGTGACGTCAGTGCTACAACGGTGTGTTGATCTAGAGGAGGGACTTGACATACTCTGGGATATTCACCAAGGGGAATGTGGCCACCATGCCTCCTCAAGGGCCTTAATAGCAAAAGCTTTCCGGCATGGCTTTTATTGGCCTAGTGTTTTGGAGCAAGCAGAGGACTTGGTGAGAAAATGTAATGGTTGTCAAAGATACGCCACAAAAACTCACCTACCAATGTCGGAGCTGAAAACTATCCCCATTACATGGCCATTTGTTGTATGGTGCCTAGACATGGTAGGACCATTTAAGTTGGCCAAAGGAGGGATGACCCATATTGTGGTCATGGTTGACAAATTCATGAAATGGATTGAAGTGAAATGATTCAGAGATGTGATGGTGCAACAGCAGTAAGATTCCTCAAGGATATAATCCTAAGGTACGGCTACCCCCATAGCATCATAACTGATAATGGAACAAATTTCGCTGAAGGAGCGTTTGCGAGATTCTGCCAGGAAAAGAAGATCCGGTTAGATGTCGCCTCAGTCGCCCACCCCGCATCGAACGAGAAAGTGGAAAGATCCAACGGACTGGTATTGTCCGGGATAAAACCCCGGCTCATAGAGCCGCTGCAAAGATCAACAGGGTGCTGGATAGAAGAACTACCAGCGGTACTATGGAGTTTAAGAACAACTCTGAATTGATCAACAGGCTATACGCCATTCTTTCTGGTATATGGGGCAGAAGCTGTATTACCAGCCGACATAGAGCATGATTCGCCAAGGTTCACCCAATACACAGAGGTCAAAGTGCACAAAGCCTGGCAAAATGATGTTGATCTGCTGGAAGAAGCGAGAGAACTGGCCTTGTCCAGATGCGCCATATATCAGCAAAATCACCGACGCTATCATAGCCAGAAAGTAAACCGCCGAGTTTTCCGGGAAGGTGATTTGGTGCTAAGGCTAATACAGCGCACTGTGGGCATGCATAAGTTATCCCCTCCATGGGAAGGACCCTTCATTGTGAGCAAAGCTTTGCGCAATGATTCCTACTATCTTATTGATGCACAGCCTAGCAAAAGAACAAGGTGGACAGGTCTAGAGAAGAATCCAAAAGACCATGGAACATAGCACTGCTTCGTCCTTTCTACACCTAAGAGGTGAATGTATCCGAACTACTCGTATGTCGGTATGTATGTCGGCAATGAGCTTATCAATAAAAATTTCGTCACCCTAGGCAGAGACTCGGGGACTGCTATTTTAGTTATCTTTCATTTTCATATTTTTGTGGCGGCCAGGTTAAGTCACTTATACCTTAGTTGGATTAGTAATGTGTTAGCACCAAAAACCTAACTCTTCGACTTTGCTGTTGTCCAACAAGAATTGGCTTCATGGCAAGCAAGAGAACAAGTTTGGAATGGCAAAGCACATGAAAAACGACTAAGGAAAAGAGCTTAAGTGGGCCGACATTGGTTTTTTGACTAACCCTTATATTTGTTGTATTCACTAAAATACCAAATCATTTTGAGCTAATCTCAAGGTTTCAAGTATTGTTAAGCCAATTTTTTGAACCTTGGACTCGTAAGTCGAAAAAACCGAATCAAGGTAGACGCGAGCCGAGTCAAAAATTTGGGGAACAAGAAAATGAAACTCAGGGACTTCGCTCACGATAATTCGGCAGTAAAACTTAGTTCGGAACACATGGTTGTAGCATAACCAAACCGAAGTATTTAAATACATCTACGCCCGGCATTCCAGGGATCTGATAAATTTGACAAGTGTTTTTCAAAGAGCAGGAGCAGCAGACGAATCATCTGTCGAGGAGGGAGGTACTCCGGAGTGCGGGGGAGGAGCGCTAGCTTTAGCTTCATCCTCCGGGTTAAGCTCACCTTCCTCCGGATCTTCAGCCTCGTCGCCTAGTTCGGAGCCCTCGCTCTCACTTCCTTCATCTTCAGCTCCAGAGACAATCTCGTCATCAGCGACATCAAGATAACTCGGCCCCTCTTTCCAAGCATGGCAGAAGGAGTATTGGATGAGATTGTTCGCACAGGCCTGGCGGCGCGTGATCCACTCTGGATCCTCGCACCACTTTGACCCGGTGCGCATGCAATTGAGCAATGCCAAGTCAATTCCTTCGTACCATGAGAGCGCAAATTTCAGAGCAATGTTGGCCCCAGCCCGGGCAGTAGACTCGCACCACAGATGCAGCTGCGTATCACATTCATTGAGTTTGGCTATGAAAGCCGAGCCTTTCTTTGGAATACGTTCACTAGGCCAGAGGCAGCTAAACATCCGTGTTGCCGCTAGGACAATATCCGCGCCAAAATTCTTTACTACCTCAAGACGAGCGGTGAGACTCGCCAGGAGATCCCCTGTGGTATAAGGGATTGGCTCGGCATCAGGGGCAGCAGGAATTCCACGCTGTTCGCAGGACTGGCATACGGAAGAGGTAGCGAACGTATCGCCCTCTAGAAATTTGCCTAAGGATGAGAAGAAAAACAGTGAGCAAAAGGATGAAATCCGGATGATAGCAGATCAAGCAAGGGCACAAAACTTATGTGCAATCTGGAAGAGAAGTCGTTGTATCTCGGAATCAACATTGGCATTGTGGACTCGGAGTTTTTCGTATTCGGTGGTCACCGACATAAGCTTGACGTCGGCTTCCTCCAGTAGGCTCTTGTCCTTGGAGGTTTGCGTGGTTAAACGCTCTTTCTCCATGGCAAACTCCTGGTTGGCCTTCTCCAGCACGGACTGATGGGAGCTCTTAAGCTTTTGAATTTCGGCGTTCAGCCGAGTGCTCTCCGAGTCCTACTGCCTGAGCTGAGCTATTTCCTCGTCTTTCTTTTTCAGTTCAGGTTCATAGTTACCTGCTTGTTCAAGGCAGTGGGTCATTAGTTTAGGCATGGTGACACTGTCATCTAGAGCAACTTCAACATGATTCAGAGGACCCAAAGTATGAGTGTCCACCAGATGAAGCAAGGAAAGAACAATGATCATGTAAAGGGGATAAGTTTACCTTTGATTTCCGCAAGGTTTTTCCTCATGATTTTGTTCTCAGCTTCAACCTCGGCTGCATGATTTGGACAAAAAATTCATATAGGTCCTAAGAAGTTTGAATGAACAAGGAAGAAAAAGAATGGAAACTTACCCCTCTTCTAGTACTCCACCAGGATTTTACCATAACGCCCGCGAATGTCTTCGTAGGAGTCCAGCAAGAGCTGGAACTCAGGGGTTCAGCGGTTAGTGGTAATCTAAAATAAGAAAGGAAAAGAGAAAAGTTCATAGGCAAAGTAGAAATAATTCAAAATCTACAAGACCCGGGCCAAGTGGAACTTAACCCGGCTCTAGGTGTGTGGATATTCGAAGTCTATAGGATCCGGGCCAAGTGGAACTTAACCTAGCTCTAGGTGTGTGGATATTCGAAATCTACAAGACCCGGGCTAAGTGGAACTTAACCCAGCTCTAGGTGTGTGGATATTCGAAGTCTATAAGATCCGGGCCAAGTGGAACTTAACCCGGCTCTAGGTGTGTGGATATTTGAAGTCTACAAAATCCGGGCCAAGTGGAACTTAACCCGGATCTAGGTGTGTGGATATTCGAAGTCTAGAAGATCCGGACCAAGTGGAACTTAACCCGTCTCTAGGTCTGTGGATATCCGAAGTACATAAGATACGGGCCAAGGGAACTAGACCCGGCTCAAAATTTATTACAAATTGATGTCATTATGAACAAAAATTAAGCTCTACGAGAAGCATCGGACCGAATAACAAGTTATTCCCTCGGAGGCTCAGGGACTAGGGGCTATATCTACAAGTGTTCAATTGCATAAAACATCAACGACAGAGAAAAAGAATTACCTCCATCATCCGGCCAGCCAAGGAGATAGCCTTAGTAACGGACTTCATCTGGGCGTTGAACTCGGCGGGCCAAACTTCTCCGGCAAGTCGTCTTGAGGATTGATGAATACGGCGTCGTTCCAGTTTTTCACATACTCAAGGAGTTGTGGACTGTAACTTTCGCCACTAAGAGAATAGCTCGCCACAAGGCCCTTCACATGGGCCTCCCGACTGGTGGATTGAGCTACAGCGGGGCTGGTAGGCAAAACCAGTTGCTGGCCACCCTTTGATCCAGAGGGAGTAGACCCGGAAGAAGTATCTTTGGCTGACGCGGAGGTCTTCTTGGCTTTGCCAGATGAGGATTGAGGATCTTGTTGAAAGATATCAGCGATTGAAGGAGTAGACCCGGTGGGAGCCGAAGGAGCTTTACCCTTGGGAGGCTTGGAGGCTCTTGATGCTGGTGCTGATGTTGTTGGTGCTGCTGGTGCTGTTGTTGCTGCTGGTGCTGCTGGTGTTGTTGCTGCTAGTGCTGGTGCTGGTACTGGTACTGGAGGTGCTGGGGGCGACACCGATGAAACTGACACCTCAACATTGGGCACAGAGGCCGAGGAGCTGGGAGATCCGGCATCACCGTGTCCCGAGCTACCCCACTATCCCCCGCGCCGACGTTGCCCTCCTCTTGGCGAGGTAGGCTCTGGTCAGGCGCAACCACAGAACCCTCTTGAATAGGGCTAAGCGGACGATGATCGTCTTTGCGGGGGGGAGAGGGACTGCTCCGGAGTGGGGAGGCTATGCTGGAACCGCTCTGAGAAATATCCACAGGAGCTCTAAGAAAAAAGGAAGGGCAGCGAGTCAAAAAGAGAGAACCACCCAGAAACAAAGGCAAGCAAATGAAAAATCTGAAGTATGAATGCTAAAAGGACTTACTCGCCTGCGGTAGGAGGAGCCCGAGGTTTGGGTGCCCTCCGAACTGTGCTCTTGGCGGCAGGCTTGGCCGAGGGTTTAACCCCGGACTTCTTTTGCCTCTGCTTGGGCGGCGGCGCCTCCGAAGCTGCGGCCGAGGTAGCCGCGTGCTTCCGGGATGGAGCCGGAGCTAGGCCACCAGTGGTAAGCGGAGGAACCTCGTGGACCTGACCGTTCGGGTTAGCTGAACAGTCGGACATAACCAGATGAGCATAAGAGATGAGAACCGTATCAAATACCTGCAGGACCTCAACATCCGAGTCATCATCGTCAGGCCAATCCCTTAGAGAAGAGGCCTTACCAGCGATGCGTTTGACGACGTCCGGAGCAGGCAGGAAGGTCTCTGGATCAAGCTCCTCCTCGTCCCCCACGGTGCGGTCCGGCAACCATTTGCTCGCCGGCACCTCGGTATCCTCCAATGGTCGCTGAAGGAATTTCTGAGAGACAGTAATTGCCAAGTTACGAAAAGAAAACAACATAGAAGGAAAATTCGGAAAACAGAAAAGGGTAATTTACCTTTGGAGGGGGGTTGACACGGGTGAAGGGCTCAAGTCCCCACTCCCAATCCTTGGAGAACTCCTTCTCCACATTAAATATGGACTTAACCCGGCGGTAGACCCCCGAGTTATCCAACTCAAAGGAAGAAGTCCGGTGAGGATCGAGAGGGCCGCTAAGGTAGCAGATCTTGTGGGCTCACTTCTAGAGGGGGAGACCCGGCTACGGATAAAGTAATCATAATATCCTCCCCTCGGAGACGCTCCTTGAGCAGCTCCTTGATCCGGCATGCCAGTTGATTCGCCAGGGGCGTGGCGCGCTTGGGAATGCTTTCCCAAAGAGAGGCATCTGGACGGACAAGCTTGAAAGGGAGCAGCCGGATCTTGTCCTTCTTGGTGGTCTTCCGGACGTAGAAGAAGGTCCGGGCCCAGCCCTTGCAAGATTCGAGCCCGGTGACCTGGGGGAATACGGAGTGCTTGCGCGGAGAGATGGAGGCAGCACCACATTGGGTCAGGTGCTTGTCCTCCGGGGCAAGCTCCGGATCCGGAACTACGTTCCTCCGTAGACCAAAGAACTTAATCCAAAGTTCTTTGGTTGGCCAGTGGCCTATATATCCCTCAATGCCGAAGGCAAAGGAAGACAGAGAGGTGATAGCGTTTGCGGGGAGGTGATGCGGTTGCAGCTTGTAAGTAGAAATGAAATCGAAGAAAAAATCGGAAGTGGGGAGGCCGAAGCCGCGCTGGAAAT
This sequence comes from Avena eriantha, assembly GCA_910589775.1. NCBI lineage: Eukaryota > Viridiplantae > Streptophyta > Magnoliopsida > Poales > Poaceae > Avena > Avena eriantha. Next base: position 296,013,035 of record OU342744.1, on the reverse strand, counting down.
GGGAAAGAAACACAACGTATTCCCCCTCTCTGGGGGAAGGAGAAATTTCACCGGCGGCGAGGCCGCAGGCGACGCCGGTGGGAATGCGACGCGAGGCGCGGAGCCAAGCCAAGTCCTCCTCGCAGACGGTGGAGCCGTCCTAGCAGCCGCGCTCGCGGCCCTCCACTCCTTCTGCCTGCTGCCCACCACTGCCTCCGCCTCAGACATGGTGGATTCGAAGCTTTTGATGGGATAATCGGAGTAGAGATAGCCGGAGGAAGGAAAGCGGGAAGCGCAAGGCCCCGTGATGGAAACTGTGGATGGGGACGGCGGCGCGGATGTGAGTGGTTGCGGTCGCGGTGGCGCTCGTGAAGCAGACAACTGGCGGCGGCGGTGGAGTCGTTGTGAAAGAGAGAAAGATCAGCGGAGCGCGGCGCAAATGGGGGAACTTCCCCTAGGAGTGACCCGCACCTCCTACTTAACCGTGCCGCACGCGTCGTGGGATCCTTTGCGGGTGACGCGCCGCACGCAACGAGCGTGTACGCGGCCCGAGCAGCCAATCAGAACAAGGCCATAGGAGGGGCCACGGGAGCAAGCGATCCCATGACATGACGCGGTGTTACAGTTAACGAGGCGCTAAAGTGATGGGACGTTTACAGCAGTTATGCCTGACGCAGCGACATTAGCCGGCGCGGTAAATGCGCATGGCCCTTAAAATGAGGCAAATGATGATTACCCTCCACGTAGGATGTGGAGAAGCGTACACGAGAAGGAAAAGTAACCTGGATAAGCAAGCAAAAGACCTGGCCAAGGAGGAATAACTCGGAAAGAACAAAGACGAGAAACTCCGGGCTACGAGGTAACTCGGCCTAAGGAGCGAAGATCCGGATATGGGAACCTGTTGTGGCCTTAACAACTAAAAGTTGCTAAGATCGCACCAGCTTCGGGGACTAATGTTGGGGGGATACCCCCGGGTAGGGTAATACCGGGGTATAAGGGCCGAGTTAGCCGGGGTACGGTGCGGTCAAAGCAAAGTGCTGACCGGGTCACCTCAAGGCAGGACGAATGACGGTGTGACCCAGCCCATGGAGCATCTCCTTGACAATGGTCCGGTCGGCATAAGATTTATGCCGGCCATGTCTATCTGTTTTGTAGGTAAATGAGTAAGCCGGATTAGCTATATGCTAGCCAGATTATCTTAGCTTCCAAAAGAAGGAATCCCCCGTTGGTCAAAAGGTGGCTTTATTAGTTGTAGCGTGAGCAAAGTAAAGTAAAGAAGAGGACCAGCGGGTCAGGGGCGACCAAGGTGACGCGGGCAAAGCCGGATACGCAGCCCGTGTTTGGTGACGCCAAAAGACAAGGATTACGCCATGGGTTACGTCCAAACCCGGGCGATTTGTTAAAGGGAATAAAGAAGCATCTGCTTTAGGAAAGGAACATATTTGTAGAATATGCTGCCACCTGTGCCCTAGAATTGTAACCCGGGCTCCCCTATATAAGGAGCACCGGGGCCTCCATAGAGAGGGATGGCTGAGAGATCAATCACTCTCTGTCTAAGGTAGAACTCTAGGGCTAGTGAACATGGAGTAAGAGACATTGTATCCTTCTTGTTAAGAGCCTTTGGAGCACTTGTAAACACCATTGATAGAGAATATACAAGAACTTCCATGCGTGGAATCACCACGCTCTCTCTCCCTGGATTCCCCTAGCGCTCACTGGTCCCATCTTTAGCCTATCCATGGCATCTATTGTGCCACCACCACGACATATACGGTGGGAGATTTCTCTCCGGTCATATAGTTGCACCCGTATAGTTGGTAAAAACCTTCAGAAAATTCATAAAAACACGAGGAATTCAACGGAAAAAATTTCAGAAGTAAAATATGTGAAAACAAATCACTTATTTGAGTAAGAACACTTACCTTGAACTTACCATTTACTTATTTGGGTATGACAAGCTCCTCCAACAACAAAGACTTCTTCTCTTTTGGAGGAATTGACCTTAGTTCATGGAATAATTCTCGTAAGCGAAAAGCACCAGGACTAAAGTTCCTCTCAATAAGATGGGTGTCTTGCTGGGCAAATCTAGACAATGCATCCAACATCTTTATTTCTTGCCTCTGCATAATCTGCAACTCAAATTCTTGAAGTAAAAGAATCCAATGGATCAGTCTTAGCTGATGGTTATTCCTCTCAAGGAGTTCTTTTAAACCATCACGAGTCGTATGAACTCTTACTTTTGCATCAACTATATAAGAACAAAATTTATTGCAAGAGAAAAATACAGCAAAAAGTTCCCTCTCTTCCTTGGGATAATTCTTTTGAGCACTATTGAGAGTTCTACTAGCATGATGTATAATATTAAATCTGTGACCTATGTGTTGTCCCAGAGTTACTCCTACAGCATCATCACTACCTTCACATATTAAGTCAAAAGTCATATCCTACATAGGTGGTTTAATGATAGGAGCGCGGGATAAAGCGATTTTAAGTTTATCAAAGGCTATGAGACATTTATCATCAAAATTAGCAGGAGGTTAGTCAAAGGTTTATATATTCCAGAGAAATTTCTAATGAACCTTCTATAAAAACCCACATGCTGAAGAAAACTTCTTATACCTTTTATATCCCTAGGTTGTGGCATTCTCTCTATGGCCTCAACCTTAGCTCTATCCACTTTAATTCCCTTACCTGATACCTTATGTCTAAGGACTATACCTTCTTTAACCATAAAATGGCACTTCCCCCAGTTTAGAAGAAGATTTGTTTCTTCGCAACGCTGCAAAACTCTTTTGATATTATCCAAGCAACTAGTAAACGAAGTTCCATATACAGAAAAGTCAACCATAAATACTTCCATTATCAGTTCTATAAAATTCGCAAAAATAGCAGTCATGCATCTTTGAAAAGTAGCTGGAGCATTACATAAGCCAAAAGGAATACGATGGTAAGCATGCAAACCATAAGGACTAATGAAAGTTCTTTTTAGTTGGTCATCAGGATGAACAACGATTTGTGAAAAAACAGAGTATTCGTCCAAGTAGCAAAAACGAGTGTGGTTTGCTAACCTTTCTAAAGTTTGATCTATGAACGGTAAAGGATAGTGATCTTTCCTAGTTTCTTTATTCAATTTCCTGAAATCTATGCACATCCTATGTCCAACAATAGTTCTAGTAGGTACCAATTCATTGTTTTCATTAGGAACAATAGTGAAACCGCCTTTCTTAGGAACACAATCAACAGGACTTACCCATTCACTTTCTTTTACAGGATAGATTATACCTGCGTCCAATAGGCGTACTATTTCTTTTCTTACCACTTCCTTCATTTCAGGCTTCAGTCTTCTATTAAATTCCGCAACTGGTTTAGCACCTTCCTCCATGAATATTCGATGGACGGTTATCATGGGACTAATGCCCTTCAAATCATCCATTGAGTACCCAAAGGCCTTATGATGCTCCTTGAGTATTTTCATGAGTTCTTCTTCTTCTCCAGAAAGTTTAGCACTAATAATAACAGGAAATTTATTTGTATCATCTAAAAATCTGTATTTAAGATTATCTAGTAGAGTCTTCAATTCTAGGGTGGTAATTCCTTATCCCCTCTCTTTTCTAGGTCTTCAAAAGCCTCATTAGTTGGAGGCCCTATAATGCGAGTGAATCGAATTCATCTTCTAGATCTTCTAGGGACTTGTCCTCCATCACTATTTCTTCATAATTTAAGTCTTCATTTGTTTCTTCTTTTTGATCACAATTTCTTCATAATTTAAGTCTTCATTGTTTAAGTCTTCATAATTTTAGGCTTCCATTTCCTCAATAGTTTTCTCTTTCTCTTCTTCTTGTATTTGTAGAGGTCCGTCTTTAAATTTGGAAAAGTGGAATTCTTTTTCCGCTTCCCCAAGCTTAAGAGACACAATCTCCTTTCTGAAATAAACTTTGGCACCTACATCACTCAAAAAGTTTCTTTCAAATATAATTGGGCAAAGAGTGTCAACTGGCATATCAACTAAAAAACTGATAGGAAAGTTTTTATTGCCAATTGTGACAGTTGCATCTTCAACTACTCCCATTGGAATTCTAAGAGTTTTATTGGCGAACATGATTGTCAAATAAGTATTTTCAATTGTAGCTGGTTCTATTTCTTCTTTTATTTCTAAATAAAAATCATGAGATATAACATTAACTTCGGTGCCAAGATCGCATACACCATAATGCGAGGTTTCCTTAAATATAAGGGAAGAATAGGCTTACCCACATCATGAAGTAGCTTGGCTCGTTGTACTCCTTGTACCTCGGGCTAAACCTCTCCACCTCCTCATCATCGTCCCCAATGCACGGGCTACTAGAGCGGTCTGTGGAAGGAGCAATGAGCCCGATGGGTTTTCCACGGCCTGAGACAGGATAGCGCATTGCTAGATTAGTTCCTGGAGATATGATTAGAGAGAGAGACAATGGCAGTATATAAGGGGGGGTCAGAGGTCGATAAAACTCGCAAGAAACACCAAATTGTCGCCCAAGAAAAGAATCCAAACGAAATAGGGAAAGAAATCCCAAATTTGGAAGTGTCCTGCCACGTAACGACTAACTATACGGGCGCGGCTCGTATAGCTCTGGTCGTATAGTTGGTTCTGAGCAGATACTTCCAAATATCTCGAGTCCGGGTCGATTAAATAACGACTCGGAACCGACAATAAGTTTTTTTAGATGAATAATAAACGAAAGATCGAACGAAAAAGTGTCTGAGAGTTTAATAACCAACTATATGGCCGGAATTTTTGGTTCCGGTTGTATAGTTGCGACTGTATAGATACAGACATCAAAAGCAAAACCATCTGAGAGTTTAACGACCAACTATATGGCCAGAATTTTTGGTTCCGGTCGTATAGTTGCGACCGTATAGATAGAGACATCAAAGGCAAAAGTGTGTGAGAGTTTAACGACCAACTATACAGACGGAATTTTTGGTTTCGGTCGTATAGTTTCAACCGTATAGTCTTAGATAGCGAAAACAATTTCACGAAGATGATACAGAGAGTTTAACGACCAACTATACATCGGGAGCTTCCTCTCCGGTCGTATAGCTCCACCCGTATAGTTGGTAAAACCCCTCTAAAACTTCAGAAAAACACAAGGAATTCGAAGGCAAAATTTTCAAAAGTAAAAATTGTGAAAAAAAATCACTTATTTGGGTAAGTACACTTACCTTGCACTTATCATTTGCTTATTCGAGGATGGAAAGTTCCTCCCACAACAAGGACCCCTTCTCTTTTGGAGGAATTGACTTTAGTTCATTAAATAATTCCTGTAGACAAAAATCACCAGGACTAAAGTTCCTCACAATAAGATTGGTGTCTTCCTAGGCAAACATGCATACTGCATCTAACATTTTTATTTCTTGCCTCTGCATAATCTACAACTCAAATTCTTGAAGTAAAAGAATCCAACGGATCAGCCTTGGCTTATGGTCTTTCCTTTCAAGGAGTTCTTTTAAGCCATCACGATCTGTGTGAACTCTCACCTTTGCATCAACTATATAAGAACGAAATTTATCACAAGAGAAAAAATACAACAATACATTTCTTTTCTTACTTAGGGTAATGCTTTTGAGCACCATTGAGAGTTCTACTAGCATGATGTATAATATTAAATCTATGCCCAATAGGTTGTCCAAGAGTTACTCCTACAACATCATTGCTAGCTTCACATATTAAGTCAAAGGTTGTATCCCAGATAGGTGGTTTAATGGTGGGAGCACGAGTTAAAGCATTTTGAGTTTATCAAAGGCTCAAGACACTTATCATCAAAATTAAATCTCATTCTATTTTGAAAGAGGTTAGTCAAAGGTTTAGATATCCCAAAGAAATTTCTAATGAACCTTCTGTAAAAACCTGCATGACCAAGAAAACATCTTATACCTTTAATATCCCTAGGTTGTGGCATTCTCTCTATTACTTCAACCTCAGCTTTATCAACTTCAATTCCCTTACCTGATACCTTGTGTTCGAGGACTATACCTTCTTTGACCATAAAGTGGCACTTCTCCTAGTTTAGAACAAGATTAGTTTCTTCACAACGCTACAAAAATCTTTTGAGATTATCCAATCAACTATTAAATGAAGTTCCATAGATAGAAAAGTCATCCATAAATACTTCCATTATAAGTTCTATAAAATCTGCAAAAATAGCAGTCATACATCGTTGAAAAGTAGATGGAGCACTACATATACCAAAAAGCACATGTCGGTAAGCATGTAAACCGTAAGGACTTATGAAAGTGGTTTTAAGTTGGTCATCCGGATGAACAGCTATTTGAGAGAAACCAGAGTATCCGTCCAACTAACAAAAATGAGTATGGTTTACAAACCTTTCTAAAGTTTGATCTATGAACGGTAATGGATAGTGATCTTTCCTAGTATCTTTATTTAATTTCCTGAAGTCTATGCACATCATGTGCCCAACAATAGTTCTAGTAGGTATCAATTCATTGTTTTCATTAGGAACAACAGTAAAATTGCCCTTCTTAGGACACATGAACATGACTTACCCAATCACTCTCTTTAACAGGATAAATTATACCTGCGTCTAGTAGGCATACAATTTCTTTTCTTACCACTTCCTTCATTTCAGGCTTTAATCTTCTATTAAATTCTGCAACTGGTTTAGCACCTTCTTCCATGAATATTCGATGGACCGCTATCACGGGACTAATGCCCTTCAAGTCATCCATTGAGTACCCAAAGGCTTGCGATGCTCCTTAAGTATCCTCATGAGTTCTTCTTCTTCTTCTCCTGAAAGTATAGCACTAATAATAACAGGGAATTTATTGGTATCATCTAAAACCTGTATTTAAGATTTTTGGGTAGAGTCTTCAACTCTGGGGTGGTAATTCATCGTCCCCTCTCTTTTCTGGCTCTTCAAAAGCCTCATCGGTCACAGGTCCCAAAACAGGAAGTGAATCGAATTCATTTTCTATTTCTCGCAGGGACTTGTCCTCCATAACTATTTATTCATAATTTGTATCTTCGTTTATTTCTTCTTCTTGATTACTAAACAAAAGAGCCGCCATTTCCTCAATAGTTCTCTCTTCTTCTTGTATTTGTGGAGGCATGTCTTTAATTTGGAAAAATGGAATTTATTTTCCGTTCCCCCAAGCCTAAGAGACACAATCTCCTTCTTGAAGTTAACATTGGCACCTATATCACCCAAAAAGTTCCTTCCAAATATAATTGGGCAAAGAGTGTCAGCTGGCATATCAACAACTACAAAATCGATAGGAAAGTTTTTGTTGCCAATTGTGACAGTTGCATTGTCAACTACTCCCATTGGATTTCTAAGGTTTTTATTGGCTAACATAATTGCTATATCAGTATTTTCAATTGTAGCCGGTTCTATTCTTCTTTTATTTCTAAGTAGAAATCATAAGAAATAACATTAACTTCGGTGCCAAGATCACATAAACCGTAATGAGAGGTTTCTTTAAATATTTAGGGAAGAATAGGCTTATCCACAGCTTTTACCTTTATTTTACCTTCAACCAATACGGAAGTCTCTTTATCAAGTTCAACTATTTTACAATGTGCATACATAGCCATAATTGCTTCCTTGGTTACCTCTTCATCTTTGGTTTCTTCCAGATGTTCCACAACTTCTGGCATACTTTCCTCTTCCTTCTTCTTCTATACTGCTTTGACCTGCTCATATTCAAAAATATGCTTTTGTGCATTGTTAGGGAAAGGTATCTCACATGTTGGTTCTAGGGAGGCCAGTGTTGCTTTAACTTCTTTCTTCTTTTCAGGTTCGGGTGGTGGATCATACTTGACCAAACCCTCTTTTGGAGATTTGATGTGTTATGTAAAAGCTTTAACAACTTGCAACACAAGATCTGAATCCAAATAAAGTTCCTAAGATAATTCTTTAACTAGGCCATTTTTATTATAGTCATGAATACAATCATAATCTATTTCTACGCCTCCTTCACTTCCTAGACCAAAATTCCATGAATCTCAATGATCGCGGATTCTGTTAAGGAAACCCCAAGCTTTAGTTATAGGAAGATTCATAAAGGCTCCTTCCGCGAAAGATTCTAGTTCAATTTTATTAGGTTCAATTAAACCACCATAAAAGATATGGAATAAATACCATTCAGGTAAATCATGATGAGAACATAAATTAAGTAAATCTTTAAATCTGATATAAGCTCTTACTAGTCCTTCATTAGGATGGTTCCTCCAAGTCATTATAAGAAGCCCGATTCCAAAAGATTTTGATAATCGATAATATTTTCCTAGAAACTCACAGGCTAAATTATCCCAAGTAGTAGTGGTTTCTGGTGGTAGAGATCTATACCATGAGAGAGTTGTACTAGTCAAAGTCTTACTAAAAAGTTTAACCCTTACCTCATTAGAGGTATATCCTGGTAATTGAAAAGTGCCGCATATATCTTTAAAACATGCAATATGTTCATATGGAATACCAAGTAGTAGTGGATTTATTTCAGACCCCCTTGTCTTCTCGTTGGAGTTGTCTCTTTTATAAATATCATAGATCTTCCCAAAGTGGCTGAGTGGGTTAGCACTAGTCATATGCTCAAACTCCATCATGTTGGTGGAAACCGGTAACTCAAAACAAAACTTAGCAAGACAAAAATAAATAAGCAAAAAGCTAAAATACCTACATCACTTAGCTCCCTGGCAACAACGCCAAAAAATAGCTTGATGACTGCAAGTGCACAAATCGTTTGTAGCTAGTTTCAAAATAAATATATCGATTCCACCTGGAGCAGGAGTGTGAAGACTAATAACTCTTGAATTAAATAATACAATAGAAATGCTAAATAAAGTTCTAAGTGATAAGATAAAATGTGAGTATTGCGTAAAACGGTGTTTTAGGGTTTTTGGTATAAGAGCAACATTAAGTAAAGTAAAACAACTAAACACGGAAAGTAACTATCGCGTATGTAAAAGATATTGGAATTGCAATACGAAAAAAGGCGTTCTCAGGGAGTAGCGGATACACCACTAGCATTATAAGGAACTAAGGTAAAGATTATTATCATGAACTGACATGTGTATGCCCAACAGGCACCCAACTATAGCCTACCTAGTGCGGCTCGATGGAAGGTCCACTCGACGACTTGCCAAGGTCCATGACGCCCATGACGTTTTGAGTGTTATGAAGCCCATATGGACATGGACTCCCAAACTCACAAGACAAGGAAGTCTCAATACTAGAGTTTGAATCTAACTTGTAACCAACTCGTATTGGTACCTAAGACCTAGCCTCCCCATATATAAAGGCCAGGAGGGTCCAACGAGAAGGGCATCGCGACTCCTACAATAGATCGCCACAATAGACAATAGATCTAGACGACACCCATAGCATACACATACGCCAGATCCAATCTGCACATCCACCGCCATCGGCAACATTGTAATCCTTCGGATCATCATCAATCAAGAGAAGACAAGGAGTAGGGTCCTCTACGAGGCCTAAACCTGGGTAAACCTCGTGTCACCTATGTGCTTGTTTGCTAGCCGATCGAGACTTCCAGCGCTCCCTCCTTCTCCAAAACCCAAGTCCGTAACAATGGGTATTGATGAGTTCAACCCTCGTCAATTGGTGCCGTCTGTGGGAAACGGGAGCACTGATGTTGCGATCTTGACGGATCCAGCACCTGTCATCTAGAACTTGTCAATTACTGGAGAACAAATCTACTTCGACTCCCACGCATCATCCTTCGGACTGGATTCCTCGCCGTTGCATCTGGTCGATTCACCTGCAGTTAGCGCGTTGAACGTCGCTTGCAGCGATGGCGGCGAACTCATGCGAGGGTTTCAACGTCCACAGTTTTGGCATCTCTACACGTCTCTATGCCGATTCACGGAATCGAGGGCAACCTCCATAATTACTGCATCACATGGAGACCATGGAGAACCATGGAATTCATGCTCAATCTCTGATCTCTTGTAGCCTAGACTACTGCTACAATCAATTGATTTTTTCTCGACGAGTTCTACGTACGACCTTTTGGATTCAAGTCGCAACTTTCCAAGTCTAGCAAGGATTCGGTGGGCAGGCCTTGTTCAATCCGGATCAAAAAAGCAGGCGTGGTGCAATACAATAGTCACAACATTCAATCGGCGGCACAACAATTAAAGATGCTTCCAGAACTAGGAGCGGCAGCGCAAATATGATCCACCTCATGCGATCAACCAAGATAGCCTCATGCGAGAGAAATAAAAAACCAGATGCAAGAGCACAGCCTGGAGTTATTTTATGGCACGGGACATGCAGAATAGCTAGCATGGAACTCTACGTCTCCACGGCGTATGACACAAGGATATGGGTAGCAACAACCCATCGAGCGTGAAATAAAAAAGGGCCATATATTACATAGAGATGTCAGAAATCATGGGAGATCGACGACTGAAAAGTCAAGATATGGCCGTCCGAGGTCATGCGATCCTTCACTGCTAGCGGCATACTCAGGGGCCCGCGTCGACGACGATCCACTCGCCACTGTGTCGAATCCCTTCTGTCTAGGACCCACCGCTACTTCGACTCCATGCGTCACATCGGCTCTACGCCTGGGGGCTGTGCCAACTTTGCCATGCGGCCCTCTACGGTCTCCAGCTTCGGCAACTCGAGGATCTCTTGGTTTCGGTGACCAACTACGATCTTCGATTGCGGCGACCTGTTGTGGTCTTTGGCTCTAGCGACTCGAGGGATCCTTCGGCTTCGGTGACCCGCTACGATCTTCATCTCCGGCCACCCGCCATGGTCTTCGACTCCACCGAGAGCCTCATTGCCGCCTTCGGTTGTGACGACCCACTGCGGTCTTCGGCTCCAGCGACCCGCTACGGTCTTCGACCCTGGTGAAACGTTGCCTCTTTCGGTTGTGGCAACCCGTTGCCACCATCGAGTGTGGCGACCCGCTACAATCTTCGACTCCGCCATGTGACCCGCCGTCGCGTCGACTACGTCTACGACCGCATCGTTTCTATCTATAGCAACTACCAATAAAGCTCAGATTCCCTCTACTCAGAGCTGATTTTTTTTAACTCGCACTCGAAACACTCGGGGGCTGTGCCCTCTTCGAGTAACCTAATGTGCCATTGATTACACGCACTCGAGCACCTCATACGCGACAGCCCGAGTAGCTGATTCTACCTAATCATCGAATCCTTGAACTCCGAGTACCTCGGCAAGGTACGGAGACTAAGCGTAATCAGGCTAACGAAAAGGCCTAGCATACAGTGTGAAAGTGTCGATTTGATTGGCACTACAATTTTACTTCACAAGCCGACAAGCAAATATTCTTTACAAGATACAAGTACTTCACAATTCTTTGCATTTTCTACAGCTTACATGGATGTCGACTACGTCGAGCTATTTCTATCGGGTCCTCCAACAGGAGTTGACAAAACAACTAGCCACGACATACACTCAAGACCCGAGTCGAGTACCTCCTCGGATGGTTGCATTGCTTGATGCTACACACATGCGACATTGTCCACGCTCCCGACATAAGTGATTGCATCGACTCCATCCGCATTGTCGACTCACCCGGCTAAACGCCGCATAACTCTGCTACGTCAACCCCGACTTCATCGTCAATTCGAGCTCCTTATGCATGAGATGCTGACTCGATGCACTCTTGAGTCAATGGTTTATCCTCGCGTGATTGTCCACTACAAGATACAAGACTCAAGTATCTAACCGAGTCTACGACTCCGCCAGACACTCAGGGGCTACTCCAAACTGGAATGCTGGACGCGCATATACAAGATCTTCGAGTGACACACTCAGGATCCTCACTCGAATCCATGATTCGACTAAGGACTCGGAGCTACTCCCATACGGCATGCTGGTCACGCATTCGAAAAAGTGTCGGCGTTCATGGCATTCTCAAGATCATCCGAAGTACTTCCGGATCGTTCTGTCTACGCAATCGACGAATATGAGTCTCTACCCGTGTCTATAATTCGAATAGACACTCGGGGCTACTCCCATAGGGAGCGCTGGTCGCGCACCCTATAGAAAACAAAAGATTTATAATACTGTCCATTGTGTCGACTGCGTCCACAATGTCGACTCGCTTACGGCAATCGCACTCATTGGCGACTCCTTCCCACTACATTCAAATGTATAGGCCATAGACAACGTCTCCTTGGCCACCCGAAACACCTCAGCTGTGATAAAAATCCGGATGTTGTGTCTACGACGCAAAGATAAGACCTACAAATATAATCTGATGGTCTGGCAACCGCATCCGCTGCACTCTACCAGATATATACCGTGTCTACGACATGAAGAAAATCCTGACGGACGCGTTGGGTACATATGCATTAAAACTGGAGTTCGGCTCAGTAATGCCTCCGCGGCATGAGTCGAATTATGCCAGCAATTTCCGGATTCGAGTCCGGGGACTCGAAGTTGATTAGGTAGTGTTGTTTTTCCCCTAGAGCAATTAGCTGGTCCCGATCCTTCGAGCGCACTAGGCATGTTTACCATCATCTCTATGAATGGCTATAAATTTCGGCAGACCCAATGAACTTCTGGTTGAGTGCTTCGCACTCGACACAATTGTCGACTCTGACATCCTAATGAAAGATTCAAGATCAAGACTTCTAAGTCTCCATCCGAATCTACGATTCGCATGGACACTCGGGGGCTACTGACATGGGTATGCCCAATAGGCACCCAACTATGGCCTACCTGGTGCGGCTTGATGGAAGGCCCACTCGAAGACTTGCCAAGGTCCATGACGCCCATGACGGTTTGAGTGCTATTAAGCCCATATGGACACGGACTCCCAAACGCACAAGATAAGGAAGTCTCAATACTAAAGTTTGAATCTAACTTGTAACCAACTCGTATTGGTACCTAAGACCTAGCCTCCCCATATATAAAGGCTAGAAGGGTCCAACGAGAAGGGCATCGCGACTCCTACAATAGATCGCCACAATAGACAATAGATCTAGACAACACCCATAGCGTACACATATGCCAGATCCAATCTGCGCATCCACCTCCATCGGCGACATTGTAGTCCTTCGGATCATCATCAATCAAGAGCAGACAAGCAGGAGTAGGGTCCTCTATGAGGCCTAAACCTGGGTAAACCTCGTTTCACCTGTGTGCTTGTTTGCTAGCAGAATGAGACTTTCAGTGCTCCCTCCTTCTCCAAAACCCAAGTCCGTAACAATGGGCATTTATGAGTTCAACACTCGTCATGAACATTCTGAATTGTGTATGTGTGGGAAGAAGTCCGTATTTGGACAAATAGGTAGCAACCACTGCTCACATCATCCTCATAACCACAGCAGTCAGCAATCGACATCAAACGAATTACTTCACTATTAAGGGACTTAATCCCATAGGACGTATCCCATGACATGGATAGTGTTTCGTGAGTTTCCACTGTTCCCAAGTTGATATGTAAGGAGTGCCAACAGCTTCATAGTCACTGTAAGTGCTAACAAACCTCCGTCTACTAACAAGTAGTTCCCTCCATCAAGTCCCCATAAGAGGCAAATATTGAGAGGTCGACTTCTCCCAACGTCAAGATGAAGACAATCTAACACATGGTCACAGCGATGAATATCATAATAAACTTTATATTATTTCAATCTCATACTAGGGTTTCTCCATCTCCCCAAGAACTAAAGATCTACTAAAACATGGAGTCAATCAACATCATGGCGATAACAATGGAATCTATCATAAATGAATAGTACTTGTATAAATCTACAACGAGTACAGAAATTACAACAAGATCTAGACAAGATGTAGATGGGATGGATGGAGATGGTGGTGATGCAGCTGTTGATGATGAAAATCAATGCCTTGGCCTCCCGGATCTGCGCAGGGTGAAGATGGATCCCCGGTGGACGAGTTCCCACTCCAGATGCCTTTTGGAGGTGAGGTTTTGGTGATTTCTGGTTGTTCTGTATGTCGTCTCTCTGATCCAGTTGCACGGGATGAAACTATTTGAGGAGGCGGTGGCGGCACCAACTATACGGCAGGAACTATACGGCCGGAAAATTTATTCCTGCTATATAGTTGGTCGCTAAACCATCAGTATGCCTTGATCGCTTCGGGTTTTCTTCTGGTATTATTGAGATTTCCCAAATAAGCGATTTATATTGTTTTTGACTCCTTTTCTCCTTAGTACAACTGCTCCAAGAATTGTGTCAATTGTATCCATCATCTATCTTGATCCCGGTGAAAATAGACATAAAATATGCGTGCGAGCAACGTAAGATACCAAGATCCTACATCTACAATGCAAAATAATAATATAAAACATGATGAAAATATGCACTCATCACTAGGCCATCAAGATCTTCAACTAGCTTGGCCTTGGGGAGCATATCTTCATGAAGGCATCCCAGACGGCTCTGGCTTTCTTGAGGGAATCTTGGGCAGAAGCACCACGATCTTCGACCGTTGTCACAGCACCAGCCAAAGCGTCCTCATGGGCTAGAGCCTGGTGGTCGAAGCCAAAACCAGCAACATCTGGGATTGCATTCCAACAAATCACTAAGCATGGCCAAAGAAGAAAATACGAGCACAATGAAAAGATCAGATAAACAAATACCAGCGAGTGCTTGGGCGATAGAGAAAAGTTGTTCTGCGAACCATGTTTCTCTATCGGCTGTAGAAGCTATCAGGTCGTCCTCCTACTTCTTCAACTCCTGTTTGAGACACTCGAAGGATTCAAGTGCCTCATCCTGCTTGGTCTCCATCGCGCTCATACCCTTCTCAAGGGAAGTCACTCAACAAAGAAGGTCATTGTTTTCCTCTCAAGAACAAGTGAACACATCAGGCATAAAAAATGAATATTCAGTGGTACAGCACAAGTCGACTGGCTTACTTTGCAGCTGGAGGCTGTCAGTATCTATCCGTGCATTCTGCCCGCCCAGGGTCATGATCTGCTCGCCTAAACGAATAGCCTCATGCAGAACATATATCACCACAAAGTTTGACCCCAACCAAATATTTCAAGTGCAGAACTCATGAACACTTACGTGGTCACCCAAAGACTTCAAAGTTTCCTTTTGAGTTGATGATCGAGCAAGAACCACGTGCTCCCCTGCATTGGGCGAACTCGAGGAATTTGCGCCAGAGGTGGCCGCTATCTTTAGGGAAGGCGATGACTCCTCCACGTCCTTATTCTTGGAGTCCACAACTCTAGTGTCCTCCAGAAGGCGGAAATTTCCATATGATGATGATGTAGTCCTACTATAGCAAGTTCACGAAGGCATTCAGCATAAAGAAAATTGCAAGTCAGGAAAGCCTTAACTTCAAGCGAAAGACTTACCCGTCAAAATTGTCAAGGTTAAAATCCTCGTCCAGCGGCTCCTACAATTTCTTCAGCTTCTTCAGCGGTGGTGGAGCCACGCTACACACAGGAACCATCAGAATAGGAATCGCGGTACCCACCTCTGGCGAAGTATCCTTCAGTGCCTCTGGTGTAGACGCGTCAAACTCTTCACTCCGGGAGCGCTTGCGAGTGCCATCCTCGCTAGAATCAGGGATCTCCTGCGCATCAAAGACAGGCACCATCGAACCTGATTCGTCATCTTCTTTGGCCTCGGAAGGCAGGACCCCCTCTGGCTGAGGTGGCAGTGAACTTGCTACTTTTCAATCCTAGTGCAAACATCAAACTATAATTACAAAATGTCCCACGTACAAGGAAACATAAAGAAGCAAGGAGTCGATGGCAAATTTACCTCAGGAGGGGAGTTACTTGTGTGGAAGGGAAACGTGGTTGAGTCTGCAGGAAGGATATCCTTGGCAGTGTACTTCGTCAACGCTCGAACTTTCCTATCCACCTCCACCGATGAAAGATTCTCAAGAGATATGCGAGTGATGTCATCTACGCTGGTCCATCATGACATTCGGTGTGCCCTGGCCTATAGAGGCTGCACCCGCCGCTACAAAAATGTGCGAATAAGGTCGACACCGGTGACTTCTTGGCCTCGAATGAGCTACATGTAGTAGACATGCTTATACAAGACTTCAACTTCATCGGATCGCCGAACATCACAACATTCTTCCAGGACCTTTTCCTCCTTAGCTCAGCCTTAGGGTCGAAAGGAGCAAGTCCAAATCGTTCGCTCTCAACATGCTGATCCCGGATATAGAACCATTTTTCCATCCATCCTTGGACGAACTCGGTAATATTGAGGCTGAAGTACTGGACATTGGGGTCCACGTAGATACCGCAGCTGCCTATATCATATACCACCGAACCAGAACCCGACTGCCTCTTTAGCTTGAAAATTTTCTTGAAGAGCCTAAAGTGCGGCTTGATTCCGAGCCAGCACTCGCAGAGGGTAATGTAGCACACGATGTGTAAGATGGAGTTTGGAGTCAGCTGATGCAACTGGAGCCCATAGAAACAAAGAAACCCTCGCACAATATTGTGGAGGGTAGGAGAAAGACCACGGAGGATGAATGGTAGAAACACCACTCGAAATCCAACAGGGGGGTCAGGGATTACCTCTGGTCTAGGCATTTTGCAATCTGCTTCATTGGCAAGGAGAAGACCGTCTTGGCGATGCGTCTGGAGCTCATGCTCCTTCAAGGAAGTGCGCTACCACAACACGTGGCCACACGGGTCCCTGGACCCTTCTTCTTGGTGGAGACGACGACGCTAGACCCAGTGGTGATGGTGCCCTTCTTCTTCGTTCTGTCGGCGATAGCGGAAGATCCCGTGCCAGCACCTCCCTTCTTTTTCCCCGTCTTCTAGTAGAAGAGGTATCAGAGGAAGTAGCTTGGAAAATCTTTGAGAATGTCCAGCGTAGCACGAACGATGGGCACGATGAAGCATAGGAGAATGGCAATGGCAAACATGCGCAAAGGAGGAAGAAGATCAGTGCGAAACATTACCGCACACAAAACCCCACTTAAGCACCAGAGAATGCCATCCAACAGCTCGCAGAGCCTCACTTCTACGCATGGCGCACATCAATGAAGATGCGTGGTAGTGGAAATAGTGAACCGTCGCTGCATGTTCCCCACTCCACTCGAGAATCAAGGAGACGCAGTTAAAACCAAAGATTACGCATGACTGGCCAAATCGCAGTCAGACTTTGGGGCCCGCCTCCATCAGATCCCATCAGAACCACTTATGCGGGCAACTAACCTCATTAGGTCGTCATCAGTGACGTCATCAAGAAAACCCACTCCAGCAGGAGCTTTCTCTTTGACTTATCTAGTCCTTGGTCAACTCTGTGACTCGACCAAGCACTTGGGGGCTACTCCTAACAGGAGCGTTAGCCGCGCACCCGAATATTACAAAAGGGCATAGAATTGTCGTGACACACACGCAAGACATTTACATCTCAACCCCCTCTTTCGAATTAACGATTCGATTGCCGACTCGGGCTCCTCCCATAGGGAGCGATGAAAGCACAATCAACAAAAGTAATGATAGTATTCGACAATTGTTCAAAGTCCCCACTCGAGTCTACGACTCGAATAGGCATTCGGGGGCTACTCCCATAGGGAGCATTGATTGTGCACCCTATGAAGCGAAAAAATAATTATACACGGTAAAAAGCATTAATCACATCCGCACCATGGGCATTCAAAGCATTCGGCGAATCCGCCTCATAATCATTGAACATACCCTACAAAGAGACAAACGTCTCTTGGGTCACCCGAATCTCCTCCGTGGTGAATAAACTTTCGGATGTCGCGTTAACAACGTGAAGGTAAGACCTGCAAAAGGCCTGGTAATGTACCTGATGCGCTCTACCAGAAATAATCCGTGCCTACAGGCACGAGGAAAATGCCTTGAAGGGCACGTCGAGTGCTCTCACCAAAACACTAGAATTCGACTCTATAAGACCTCCACGGCAGGAGTCGAATTAGGTGAAGACGGTTGCAGGTGACACAGATCCGCCCATATTGATGCTTGTTAATGCCCCTAGGCCTCGGCCTCGAATCAGAAGGTCTTCAATTAGAGACTTGCTCGATTTGTTCCAATCTGCTCATAAATGGCCTTGGATCCTTTCAAAAGTGTCAAGAATCTAAATTCGCATAAAAACTTAAAAGGTTTCACTAACTTGCAAATATTAGCGTTAGTTGAAAGATGAAAACTAACAAAACCAAGTGAAAACCAATGGAAAATCCTAAGGAAAACGTGTCATAATTTGGAGATATCACCGAGATGGTGTAACAAGGGCCCATGGGGTATCCTCACTGCAGGTCCCACGGTCCTCCTAGCCAGAGGCGCGCTCAGTAGCCCCCCTAATCAGTCAGTCTTGGATAACTTGGTCTTCCTAGATCCAACATTTTGGGCAACAAACTTCTGGCTAGTTCACCCAATGGTATTTCCTTTTTCCCCACTCCTTCCTAGAAGAATCTAGCTAGGTGTGAATCAAAGCCAACATGGTTTTGTTTGCCCAGAAGGTACAGGCCCATGGTAAAGATTGGAAGACTAGTTAGGGAGGAATTGGTTAAGGTTAGGCAGGTAACCGACGACATGAACCTGCCCTGCCACGGTTCAACTATGTGTCCAACTTAAGCTATAAGAGCATCTACAATGGGAGGCGGTTAGAGGAGTGCTTACAAAAATAAACCAATCAATCTGGTAAGCATTGGTGCTTATTTCTATAGAAGAGGTGCTTAGTTAGGCATCTATCTAGTATAAATAAGCATCGGTGCTCAAAAA
This sequence comes from Avena eriantha, assembly GCA_910589775.1. Classification (NCBI taxonomy): domain Eukaryota; kingdom Viridiplantae; phylum Streptophyta; class Magnoliopsida; order Poales; family Poaceae; genus Avena; species Avena eriantha. The sequence continues at coordinate 295,994,369 of OU342744.1, read as the reverse complement.
TAAACTGGTTTATTTTTGTAAGCACCTTGCATTGTACATGCTCTAAGGTGGTGTTGATCTGCCAAGGTGAGTTTTCTATCTGCAATTTTAAAACCAAGATACGACAAGGGGAAAATCTAGCTCTTTACAGCTAAGGAGGTTTGCCACTCTAGCTTGCTCCTAAATGGGCACTCCCATCACAATCACTTCACTCTTAGCATAGTTGATCTTAAGGCCTGACAATAGCTTGAAACATAGGAGAAGAAATTTCAAGTTGGAGATATATATGTCATTATTTTGGCACATCGGAATAATATCATCTACATACTGCAGATGAGTGACACTCCATATGATTAGGTTAGGGATAACTCCAGCAATCTGCCCAGATAGTGCCGCTGCATCTAGAAATGTCGCCATCACATCAGAAATGAAGTCAAAAAGCAAGGAGGGATGTGATCCCCCAACCTGACCCCATGTTTATTTCTATAGAAAGGACCCACTTCAACATTGATACTAATCGCCATTTTTTTCCACCTATGACCAATTGCATGATCAAGTGTACAAAGCCAGAATCAAATCCCTTAGTGAGCACTTCACGTAGGAAGGGCCAGCTAACCCTGTCATATGCTTTTTCGAAGTCTAGTTTCAAGATCATTTCCTCCAATATTTTGGCCTTGATCTCATGAACTATCTCATGAAGAGCCAGGGATCCATCATTAATGAATCTACCTTTAATGAAAGCAGTTTGCGACAAGAGATAATCAGTGCACTACCGGGGATAATCTTGTCACAGACACTTTTGCAATAAACTTGAAAAGGACATTTATGAGAGCAATGGGGCAATACTGCTTAATTTCTAAGTCTCCTGGAACTTTAGGGATTAAGGAAAAAAATTCAAAGTTTAATCTAGAGACATCTACCATGCAAGGGGAAAACCATTGAGATATGCAAGACAAGTTTTTTTTAACAAGGGCTAGAACTTCTTAAAAATAATTACTGATAGTCCATCAGGTCTAGGAGTAGTATCAGATTTCATGTCGCTAAGGACGAGATCTAGTTCTTTAGGTGAGAAGGATAGAGAAAGAACAAGATTTTCCTCCTCTGAGACTCTCTTCGAAGGAAGCTAGAGATCTGTAGTAGTGGACAAAAATTTGGGATCCTCTATTCCCATTAAGTCTTTGTAAAAGATGTAGATGTGTTCCTAAATTTCTCTCTTATTAAATGTTTGATCATCTCCCGTCAGTAGGTTAATTATTTGGACTTTCTATTGTTGGCTATGGCGTGGAAGTATGCAGTGTTGGCATCTCCTTTTAAAGTCCACTGAATGGGTCCACGCTGGAACCAGTACTCTTCTTCTTGAGCATGTAGGTGAACCAGCTGATCTTCCAGGAAACAATGAAATGCCCCCTCTTCGCTAAGTTCTTGAGAGTTAGCTAGCTGATCCAGCTCTTGGATCTTTGTCAAGAGCTGCTCCCTATGGACTCTATTATATCATCCAATGTTTGCTCCCCAACATTTTAGATGTCTATGCAGGCCCATTGATTGTGCCATCCAAAAAATCATTAGGATATTTGTGCCTGAACCGTCTAGAAAGAAAAGAGAACCACATGGAGATCGTCATGTCCAAGAATCCAAGAATATTAGGACAACTAGATTCAAATAAGAAACGATTAGATTTGGATGAAGCCTCTTCCCTAGTATCTAAAAGACGCTGCGTATGATCTGATCTGATGTGACTTTTTGCAACAAGGGAGGTTAGAGGAAAACACACTTCCCAATTGGGCGAAACTAGTTCCCTATCTACAACACTTCTAACAGGGTTTTTAACTACTTATTAGTCCATGTATATTGAGCACTAGATGAGGGGATCTATCTCAAGGACAACCTAGCAATGGTGTCATTGAACAAATTTACATGAGGACAGTTGATATTTCTGTTATTCATGTCCCTTGCTCCCCTAATAAGATTAAAATCTCCCATGATCACCATTGGATCATGACAATATGTAACTTTTTCCTCGAGCTCTCGAAGGAAAGCTGCAGATCTACTATGATCTGCAGGGCCATAGACTCCAACAAATTCACATTTGAATCTAAGGGACCTATGGTATAGGGCAATGCTAATGAAGAATTCTCACTTTTCAACATACCCAACTTCAAAAGTACTGTCGTGGATACCCAAAAGCATGCCATCGGAATGACCCATTGCTAGTACCCAAGACCAATTGAATTGATCACCCTGATTGAGGCTTTCAAGTCCTGCAGGAGAAATCATGACCGAACAGTTTCCTGAAGGAAAAGAATATCAATCTTAATCTTTTTGAAGTACTCTTTGAGTTGGGAACGGTATCCTCACTGCCGGAATCCCCTCAAGTTCCATCCAATGGCTCTCATTCATCATTGTTCGCTTGAACCCATGCTCGGCAAGTTGGGGTTTGGCCTTTTGGCCTAGGTTAATGCAAGGCTACACCAACATTGTCCCTTTCGAGGGCTTCTGGGTGGGAAAAACCTTGCTAAGAGGAATATCAACCAGTTTAGATACATTGTCTGTTGGTTCTTCGCTAGGCTCAACCATACTGGCTTTTCCTTTTAACTCTTCCTTGTATCTCTTTACTTTACGCTCAACTTCTTCCGCTAACATTTTGCTGTGAGCCTCGGAGGTGGCCGCTTTTGCCAATTCTTTAGCTCTAACCAGGGAAAGGGCAGCAGAAGAACTCTGTCCCCCGAAGTTCAAAGAAAGATGGCAATTAGATGCAACAGCAAGAAAATGCGAGTCGCGAAGAGAGCATAGAGCATAGAAAGCCAGATTTGAAGGATCAGAAGTTGACTTACCAGCAGATTTCTTTAGTGACACGGATGGACTTTTCCAACACCGACTCCGCAACTTAGGGCATCTACGTACCTCGGCCTCACGCCGGAGCAAGGCCACTTGCTCCGGCGCGTCGTTGCAGATGTAGCACAAGGAGGCATGCTTGCACGCACCATTAGCGGTGATGCCCTGCTTGAGATCCTATTCAGAGACGGTACCGCCACAGGATCTCCCAGGGAGGCTGATTTGGCCTCCCCAAATCTGATTGGGCAGTGTCGGGGTGCATCCGGTGCTCATGGTGGTTGATTTGGTGCGCTGCGGTGGCAGATTACAGGGCGGCGATGCGGCGGTGGAGCGGTGGAGGAGGGGCAAGTGGAATCGGGTCGCGACCTAGGAGTATCCCATGTAGGAGTGAACTTTTAGGTCGACGGGGAAACTTTTATGGATCGGGCGCATTAATGGAATATGATGGGACAAAAAAATGGAGAAAAAACCCGCCGGATTTTCTCTTTTACAGTGTGTGCTCTGAGAGCATATCTAGCAGATACCGCATCCCGCAGTACCGCAAATCACGTTTGCGGTGAACCGCATATGGCGTTTGCGGTGTGAAAAAGTTCGGGACAGAACAGATATCGTAGAGTGTACCACAAAATCAAATATTCTTTTTTACAGGTCAAGTATGTTGTATCTGTTCTGCCCCTCCACGTGCACTACAAAACAAATTGTACCGCAAAGCACGTAATTTAGTGTTTCAACGAGAAATAGAACATAATTTGGCCATACATATTGTAAATTATGACATAATTCAACGGCGAGCTCCTCAATCATAGTAATATAACAAACAAATAAGTAAAACCCTAATCAACGATCTCGCTTCCGCTATCCTCTTCCGCACCGCCGTTCTCCTCCGCACCGCCATCTTCCTCCGCACCGTCATCACTCCTGCTGTCGGAAATCTCGATGATTCCCGCGTGATCCGCCTCCCTCTGGAACTCTTCCTGGAGCGCGTCGTTGATTGTAGTATAGATCATGCAGCCATGAACTGCCTGGAATCATGCCCTCCCTTCAGGGTTGCGGAGGTCGGGGTGGAGCTCCCGCCTATGATTGAGGCAGAGGGAAAGCGCCGTCGTGCGCACCTTTTTGAATCGCTTCCACTAGTAAGAGCTCGCTGGCGCGTAACAGTCCATTTCCCTCTTCCATTCCTGCAGTTGGCGGCGCCTCTCCTCGATCTGGCGATCCAACTCGGCGCCGCGCATTACCGGTGCCACCAGCACCCCTTAGTAGCTGACCTCGAAGCCGGCCGGAAGCCTCGCGCGAGGCGGCGCGAGGATGTCGGGCTGGGCGAACATTGATGCCTCATAGTAATTCAGATTCAGTCTCACCATGGCTACGGGGGGAGAGAGAGAGATAGGAGGGAGGAGAGTGGCAGAGTTGGGTGGAAGCGGTCGGCGGAGGCGCCGGCGAGGCGATGGTGGTAGCTGAGCAGGAACGGACGAAGGGGAAATTCCCTTCCCGCCAACCAAAGAGTGAGGATGCGGCTCTCGCATACGCAGCCCTCAGAATGGTATATATGCGGCACGAAAGCGACGATATGTGGGGAACCGCAAAAAAATTCGGATGAGGTAAGTTCTAGGGTATTTGGAATGGCTACTTTTTCCGCCTCATACCACAAGCGGGCGTTATTTTGCCGTACCACGCGGGATGCGGTATCTGCTAGAAATGCTCTAAGGAAAACTAAGTTGTCCTCTAGTGGTTTGGTTTCGTGTGGTGGAACCAGTCCACCGAGGTTCAAGTCCTAGACTTGACTTGGGTCTTTGCATTATTTGGATTTATTCTAGGATTTAATCAGCGATATTTTTTCAGTGGTACGTGACGTGCCCGTCAATAGCGAGGCGTCTGTGGTGACTCCGTCAACCTCAAGATATGTCTGCTCAGTCTTTCAGAGGTGCTCATAGGGGTAGGGTTGTGTGCGTGCGTTCATATGGGTGATTCACTAGTAGAAAAAATAGCTTTAGTTTGGAGCGGCCTAGAGCATTAGTCTCGGTTCCACCACGAACAGGGACTAATGATCGCATTTGTCCCGGTTCGAGCGGCCCGAGCGTCGCACGGGGGCCGGGGGGCATACGTCCCGGTTCGTCAGGGACTATTCGTCCTGGTTGGTATTACGAACCGGGACTAAAAGTCGTGCGTCAGACACGTGGCCCACTACACTCCTTTAGTCCTGGTTCGTAATACCAACCGGGACAAATAATCTGCCTATAAATGCGCCGCCCCAGCCAGCCCTCCCTCTGTTTTTTCTCTCAGTGGAAGGAGTGAGGTGTGTGCTAGTTTTATTTTTCCTATGCACATTAGGTGTTCGACGAAATGTCTGAGAGAATGATACTGCTTGATTTCACAAAAAAGAAAAATGATATGAGGTGCCCGAGCCACACTTAAGTCGTTCTCTTTTTTCCTTCTTGATCGAGGTTAGCAACCTTATCCTTCATCTGTCATTGATATAATAATGCATGTGTCTTCGTAAAGTGGTCATCTCAGTATTCATGATGTTTTGTAATGATGCAGATGAACCGACGGGGATGGATGTATGGTGACCAACGTGAATCCGTGTACATTCAAGGCGTGGATAAATTTATCGATGTGGCTAAGGCAAAGAAAGAGAATGGATATATGTGTTGTCCATGTGTTCAATGTCGGAACATCAAAGGAGTACTCTTCCTCGAAAATCATTCGCGCCCACCTGGTTCGAAGAGGTTTCATGCCCAACTATAATTGTTAGAACAAGCACGGAGAAAGAGGAGTTATGATGGAAGACAATGAAGAAGAAGAGGGTGATGACAACTATTGTCATATGTCCCCTAAATACGATGATACTACAATGGAAGAGAAAGAAGAAGAAGGAGGTGAACAACAGGCATTAGATGAGCCCGTTGATGATCTTGGTCGAGTCATTTCTGATGCAAAGTGAGACTGTGAAAAAGAGAAGGATAAGTTCAAGTTGGAGGGCATGTTAGAGGATCACAAAAAATTGTTGTACCCAAATTGCGAAGATGGCAGCACAAAGCTTGGTACCACACTAGAATTGCTGAAATGGAAGGCAGAGACTGGTTTATCTAACAAGGGATTTGAGAAGTTACTGAAAATAATGAAGCTGAAGCTTCCAAAGGATAACGAATTGCCCGAGAGTACTTATGAAGTAAAGAAGATTCTCTGCCCTCTAGGATTAGATGTATAGAAGATACATGCATGCATTAATTACTACATCCTCTACCGTGGTGAAGAGTATGAGAATTTAAATAAATGTCCGGTATGCACTGCACTGCAGTATAAGATCAGACGAGATGACTCTGGTGATGTTGATGGTGATGACGAGCCTCCCAGGAAGAGAGTTACTACTAAGGTTATGTGGTATGCTCCTATAATACCAAGGTTGAAACGTCTATTTAGAAACAAAGAGCATGTCAGGTTGTTGTGATGGCACAATAAAGACCGTAAGAAAGGCGGGAAGTTGAGACATCCCGCTGATGGGTCGCAGTGGAGAAAAATCGAGAGAGAGTTCCAGGACTTTGCAGGTGACACGAGGAACTTATGGTTTGGTCTAAGTATAGATGGCATGAATCATTTTGAGGAGCAGAGCTATAGTCACAGCACTTGGCCTGTGACTCTATGTATCTACAACCTTCCTCCTTGGTTGTGCATGAAGCGTAAGTTCATTATGACGCCAGTGCTTATTCAATGCCCGAAGCAACCCGGCAACGACATTGATGTGTACCTAAGGCCATTAGTTCAAGAACTCTTACAGTTGTGGGGGAAACTAGGTGTACGTGTGTGGGATGAGCACAAACAGGAGCCATTTGACCTACGAGCGCTGCTTTTCATAACCATCAATGATTGGCCTGCTCTTAGTAACCTTTCAGGACAGACAAACAAGGGATACAAGGCATGCACACACTGTTTAGATGATACTGAAGCTACATATTTTCATAAATGTAAGAAGGTTGTGTACCTGGGGAATCGTTGATTTCTTCCGAGCAATCATCAAGTAAGAAAGAAAGGCAAGCATTTCAAAGGTGAGGCAGATTACCGGAAGAAGCATGACCTTCCTACTAGTGATGATGTATTTCGTATGGTCAAGGACATAGAAGTAATCTTTAAAAAGGGTCCCGGCGGTCAACCTGTTCCGAACGACGTCGCTACTGGACACACGCCCATGTGGAAGAAGAAATCTATATTTTGGGAGCTATCCTATTGGAAAGTCCTACATGTCCGCTCTTCAATTGACGTGATCCACGTGATGAAGAATCTTTGCGTGAACCTACTAGGCTTCCTGGGCATGTATGGGAAGACAAAAGATACACCAGAAGCACAGGAGGACCAACAACGTATGAAAGACCCACAAAACATGCATCCACAAAACAAGACGGATAAGGGGCGTCACTTAAGTCCTGCCAGCTACGCTCTTACGAAAGCAAAGAAGGAAATCTTCTTTGAAGTCCTTTACAGTATCAAGGTGTCATTTGGATTCTCATCTAACATAAAGGGGATAATAAATATGGCAGAGAAAAAATTCCAAAACCTGAAGTCTCGTGACTGCCACGTGATTATGACGTAGGTGCTTCTGATTGCATTGAGGGGGCTTCTACCGGAAAATGTTCGAGTACCCATTGTGAAGCTATGTGCATTCCTCAATGCAAGATCTCAGAAGGTGGTCAATTAAGATATTCTGACAAGGTTACAAAAGGATGTTGTCCAATGTCTTGTTAGTTTTGAGTTGGTGTTCCCACCATCCTTCTTCAATATTATGATGCATCTCCTAGTTCACCTAGTCGAAGAGATTTCCATTCTCGGTCCTATATTTCTACACAATATGTTCCCCTTTGAGAGGGTCATGGGAGCGTTAAAGAAATATGTTCATAACCGTGCTAGGCCAGAAGGAAGCATCTCCAAGGACTATGGAACAAAGGAGGTCATTGAGTTCTGTGTTGACTTTATTCCTGACCTTAAGCCGATTAGTGTTCCTGAATCATGGCATGACGGGAGACTAAGTGGAAAAGGCATGCTGGGAAAGAAAGCAATGATATGTAGGGACAGACAATCTTTCACTCAAGCACACTACACGGTTATACAGAATTCCACCTTGGCAGCTCCGTATATCGGGGAACGCAAGAATATTGTACGCTCCAACAACCCGAGAAAGCCTGACTCCTGGATTAGAGATGAAAACATGAAGACTTTCGGCAGTTGGTTGTAAACACATCTAATGAATGACACCACTGTTGGAGATCAGCTCTACTTGTTGGCTGGGTCACCATATTCTACTATATTGAATTACCAAGGATACAAGATAAATGGGAATACATTTTACATGATCGCCCAAGGTAAAAAGAGCACCAACCAGAACAGTGGTGTCCGCTTTGATGCAACCGACAAGAATGGAAAAAAGGGCACATACTATGGTTACATAGAGGAGATATGGGAACTTGACTATGGAGTTTCTTTTAAGGCCCCTTTGTTTCGGTGCAAATGGATCAACCTGAATGGAGAAGGGGTAAAGGTAGACCAGTTGTACGGAATGACAGCAATAGAACTCACCAATCTTGGTTACAGAGACGAACCATTCGTCCTAGCCAATGATGTGGCACATGTTTTCTATGTGAAGGACATGTCCTCCATACCGAAAAAAGAAAAAATAAGCAAACAAATACATCACACGATGAGCCAAAGCGTCACATAATTCTTTCATGGGAAAGAAATATCGTGGTAGTGGAGGACAAGACAGACATGTCAGAAGATTATAATAAGTTTGATGAAATTCTGCCCTTCATAGTGAAAACTGACCCAAGCATCTCGTTAAGCAAAGAATATGCTCCATGGCTACGGCCGAAGCAACCATAAGCGTCCATAAACGGGCATAAGAAATTCAAAAATGGTCCGAACAATGTAAATCCTTCGCATGATGTCATATTATATGACATAGTTGCAAGGAAAAATACCAAACTTGGTATATTGATTATGTCTCAAAAAGACCTTCACAAAATGACCTATCATGTTCGAGGTTTCATGGCTTTCGGTCCAAATGACCAATGTTATGTGTATAATCGAGGCATAGTTTGTGATACTATGCCCATATTGTGCATGCATGTGCATCTTGGGATGGATAATGATGTTGCAGGAGGAAGTTTTATTTTTCATCGCATGGAAAAGCCATTTTCTATTTTCTGAGTGCCAAAATCAGGGCGTTTTGTGAAGCAACACCAAACGGTAAAATAAAAAATGGTACCACCCCATTTTTCAAAAATACTAGACCACCTTACATGAATAATATCCCAACTAAGGATTTTAAAACCTTTCCATCCACTGATGACTACAAGTGCACAAATCGTTTGTAGCTAGTTTCAGAATAAAGATATCGATCCCACAGGGAGTAGGAGTCTGAAGTCTAATAACTCATAAAATAAATATTACGATAGAAATGCTAGATAAAGTTCTAAGTGACAAGGTAAAATGCAAGTATTGTGTAAAAAGGTGTTTTTGGGTTTTGGGTATAAAAGCAATAAAGTAAAGTAAAACAACTGAGTACTAAATTGCTTGAGGACAAGCAATAAGCTAAGCTTGGGGGAGTTGATACGTCAGAAACGTATCTACTTTCTCGAACACTTTTGCTATTGTTTTTCCTCTAAACTTGTGTGATTTGGATACAACTAACACGGACTGACGCTGTTTTCAGCAGAATTACCTTGGTGTCTAGTTTTTGTGCAGAAAATCAACTATCAGGAAAAATCCCGGAAAATATGCCAGAAATCCTATTTCACCAGAATATTCACGGAGCCAAAAGACGAGACGGAGGAGGGGCACGAGGGGCCCACACCACCTGGCCGCGCCATGGGGTGGTGTGGCCGCCTTGGTCACCCCCTCAGCCTCCCTCTTCGCCTATAAGTTGCCTCTTGACCTAAAAACCTAGCGGGTTCGACGTTTTTCCAGAAAGAGTTCCGCTGCGCCGCCGCCACTAGATTCCGTGATTCGGAACCAGAAACTCCGTTCTAGCACCCTGCTAGGACGAGGAATTGGAGGAGATCATCGCCATCATCATCACCATCGCTTCTCCATCAACCATCCATGTTTCCCCCATCCATGAGTGAGTAATCCCCCGTTGTAGGCTATGGGGATGGTAGGGATTGGATGAGATCATTCATGTAATGGCCTCAGATTGTTAGGGCATGGTGCCTAGTATCTATTATTAGTGCCTTTTGACTTTGTTGCAACTTATTATGCTTAATGCTTGTCACTAGGGCCCGAGTGCCATGATTTCAGATCTGAACATGTTATTGATTCATTATGATAGTATTGTTTATGATCTTACCTGCAAGTTGTATACACATATTGTTGTCCGGAACCAAAGGCCTCGAAGTGATAACAATCGGGATAACCGGAGGGGGTGGCTTTGATGTGAGGATCACATGTGTTCACGAAGTGTTAATGCTTTGCTCCGGTGCTCTATTAAAAGGAGCACCTTAATTGCCAGTAGTTCCCTTGAGGCCCCTCTGCAAACGGGCTGGCAAGACAAAAGATGTTATGCAAGTTCTCATTGCGAGCACGTATGACTATACATGGAACACATGCCTATGATTATCTTGTACTTGGATGCTTTATCATATTTATCTGCAAATGCCCTATATCCTGATTTCTGTATGAATTGTCTTGTCCATGCAACGCCCGTCCATCCATCCCTATGCCTACCGCGCTTTAATTCTACTGTTTACTGAAATTGTTATTGTTGTCTTTACTTTTACTACTGCTATTACTTTGCTATTGCTACTACAAAACTGTTGCTACTGATAAACCGCTGTGAGCAAGATTGTTTCCAGGTGTAGCTGAATTGACAACTCAGTTGTTAAGGCTTATAAATATTCTTTGGCTCCCCTTGTGTCGAATCAATAAATTGGATTTCACTTCCCTCGAAAATACTGCGATACACCCCCTATACTTGTGGGTCATCAAGACTATTTTATGGCGCCGTTGCCGGGGAGCATAGCTTTATTTATCAAGTTCACTTGGAATCACGATTGTTCGCCGCCATCCATCCATCATGGGTAAGTCTCGTGATGGCAAGGTTCCTATTTTACCATCCACTACAAGGAGAGGTACAGTTCTAAACACCTCTATTGCTCTTGATTCACCATCTGTGATGAGTAAGCTCCTTACACCACCACATACACATGCTATACATACTGCTACTACTGCTGAATCTGAAACTTCTGATACTTATGATGCTGCTTCTACTGTGCTTGATAAGAGTGGTTCATTAGGTCCTTTCCTAGATGCTATGATTGCTAGAACTATAGCTAGAAATACTAAAACTCCTAATGAAGACACTACTACACCTGTCAGTTCACCTGAGTCTAGAGAGATGTATGATATTGAAGATGGTTATATAGAGATGACCGATGAATTTATTAAAGAATGTCAAAACACCCATGATAGGAGTGCTATTAAGAGTCTCCTTGAGAGGCGTACTATAAAACCCAAATTGTCTCCTAATGCTAAGTTTGCTGCATCTCCCATAAACATTAATGATAAGGATTATGATTTCTCTTGATTTATCTTACATAACTATTGTTGAGAAAGAACCTTTTTGTGGGACTAAGAATGAAAGTGTTGTAGCACATATGACTAAGCTTTCTACCATGAGTGGCCTATTTTCTGATGATATTAAGATGCACACCTGCTTTGTTGCTTAAATTTTCCCCTTTTCGCTGAAAGGAGAAGCTAAAACTTGGTTTAATAATTTACCTCCTGGATCTATTGATAGCCCTAATTGCTTGATTAGTACCTTCCTTCAGAAGTATTTCCCTCCTAGTGCTAGACATGCTATTTTGTAGGAACTTTTTGATTTTAAACAAGGAGAGAAAGAGTTATTGCCTGAATCATGGGCAAGGTTTTGTGCTTTGATTCATGCACAGGATGGATGTCCATTACCTAAAAATGAGCTTCTTGATATATATTATAATGGACTAACTGAAGAATCTAGGACATACCTGGATAGTTGTGCTGATTGTGTTTTCAGGAATAGAACTCCCAAAGAAGCTGAGGAATTAATGGCTAAAATAAGCAAGAATTATGAAGACTGGACTTCATCTGAACCAACTATACCTGAGACAACTACACCTGAGTTAATTGTGCCTGCACCTATACCAACATCAAAGAAGAGGGGAGTTATTTAACTAAATGATGAAGTGATGAAGGAAGCCAAGAAATGTCTGAAGGAGAAGGGTCTTAAATCTGAAGATGTGAAGAATTTACCTCCTATAGAAGAATTATGCAAGCAAATCTCCCGCTCATCCACTATTGAGGTACACTCTCTCCAACATTTTGATGAAGGTGATATTCCTTACTCTAACCTCCTGAGCAATGCTTAGAAGAATTTGATGTTTTTATTGTTAAGAAAGATAATTTTAATAAAAGGGTGCAAAATCATTTAATGGAAAACTCTAGAGCCATTATTGAGTTAAAAGATATTGTGGAAAGAACCTCTAATGATGTTAAAATGCTTGTTAAACATTTTCAAATGGTTCAAACTCACACTGATCAGCTTATTAAGGTACAAAAAGACTTGCTAGTTAATGCTACTAAATAAAAACATGCTTATGAAATTAGAACTAGAAGTGGTGCTACTACCCAGGATCCTCTATATCCTGAGGGGCATCCTAAAAGAATTGAGAAGAATTCTCAACAAGCTGAAAATAGTGGTACTGCTCCTAAGAAAAGAAAAAAGAAACATAAAACTATTGTAGAACCTTCTGAACCTGCTAAAGATCCTAATAGTATATCTGTCTCTGATGCTGAAACTAAAAGTGGTAATGAAGAAAATGATGCCCTTGATAAAGAAAAAGTTGAAGAAGAACCCGAAAGGCACACTAAGAATACTAAATACACTAAAGAAGATTTTGTTTCTAAGAAACATGGTAGTGAAAGAGATCCTTGGGTCCAAAAACCTATTCCTTTCCCTGATAAGAAACACAAGTCAAAGGAAGATGAACACTATAACAAGTTTTGTGAGTGGATGAAACCTTTATTCTTGCAAATTCCTTTGACTAATGCTATTAAATTGCCTCCTTATTCAAAGTATATGAAGGATATTTTCTTGAATAAAAGGAAGATCCCTAATGAAGAAATTTATACTTTGCTTGCTAATTATTCCTTTAATGGTAAGGTTCCAAAGAAACTTGGAGACCCAGGGATTCCAACTATTCCATGTTCTATTAAAAATAGTTATGTTAGAACTGCTTTGTGTGATTTGGGAGCAGGAGTTAGTGTTATGCCTTTTTATCTCTACAAGAGACTTCAATTGGAAAAACTAATACCAAGTGATATATCTTTGCAAATGGCTGATAAATCTACTACCATTCATGTTGGTATATGTGTGGATGTACTTGTTCAAGTGGCTCATAATTGCTTGATGTTAACTGATTTTGTTGTGCTTGAAATGCCTGAAGATGATAATATGTCTATTATTCTTGGGAGACCTTTTCTTAATACTACAGGAGCTGTTATTAATTGTAATCAAGGAAAGGTGACTTTTAATGTTAATGACAAGGAGCACACTCTCTATTTATCTAAGAAGATTGATAGGACTTATGGTTTGAATTCAATTGAACATGTTGAGGGCATTCAAGTTGGAGAAATATATTGTCCCATACCAAGAGAAAAATATGAAACTATTATGATTGGTACCATTGCTATCAAGGTTGAGGTTACATAATCATTAGTAGAATGCAAAGTTTTGTTTCATATAAAATTGTTTTGGTAACAAGACCTGATCAACCTTGTTAACAAAGGGATTTTAATGAAAAAAACAATGGTTTCACCATGATTATCTCCGCTTACTTTTATTTTATCCATTTTAATTTTTGCTTTTGTTTAGTTTACTTTTCTTTTGCTAGTTGCTTGCATATTATAGTGTCTTAGAACTTCTGAAGTTTTAGTTTTGTTTTGTCATTGCATCATTCCAAAAACATCTTTCTGTCAGAAAATCATTCATCAACACCTGAAAACTGCTAAAAAATAAAGTGTCTCGAAAAATTTCAGAAAATTCATATTAAATTTTTACGTGAAGAAAGGGGCAGAGGAGTGCGTGGAGTGACCCAGGGGGCCCACCTGGCAGGCAAACCACCTGGTGGCGCGGTCACCCCAGGGGCGCTCCTGGCCATGGTGTGGGCCACCCCTGGCCCTCCACTCATTCTCTCACTTGCCACTTCCCTCTCTCTCCCGAGAAAACACCAGCTCTTTGCTTGAAATCCGTTCTTGCTGTTCTTGTCCACGATTTTTCGATCTCCTTGCTCAGCCCACCTTTGCGGCTAAAATTTGGAGCATTTGTTCTCCGGTATGTGACTCATCCGCTTGTTCAAGTAGATTTTTGTTTAGTGGTTTATATCTTGAGTATTTTGCTGCTGTATGTGACAGGTTATGTGAGCTTGTAAGCTTGTTCAATGCTTAGAAATATTGTTTTGATGCATGCTTAGGCCTCTTACAAGTCCCTATTAGTAGTTCCCTTCATTATGTAATCACTTTGCAATCACTTGTATGATGGTTATCCTAAATTTCAGAAAAGAAGATGAATGAACGCCAACTCAACCAACATGAACTAAGGGTGCCTAAGGTTATGAAGGTTCATCATGAGGAGGAAGTTTTTACTTCCATCTATCCTTGCCCCGAATTCATGAGGGCTGCAGGGATTTCTCAGGACTTCCATACTTTAATTGCTAATGCAGGATTGGAGCATTTTGTGGGAGCTGAACCTTACCAATTTGTGAAACTAACTATGTCTGTGGTGCAGGACTTTCGATTTAGTTGCTCTTTTCCTAACCCCATGGTTCACTACAAAATTTACAATACAGCTGTCAACCTTTTGTAACACCCTCGAATCGGCCCTATGCAAGTTTTAGCGATTCCTACTGAACCCGCGTAGAAACGATTCAAAGATGCCCACCAGGCACTTGCATGCGGGTGGAAAACGAAGTAATAACATTACACAATAGTCCACGATGGAACCCACAGAAACATATAATACAACAACGACTCCATGAGTCAAAAATACAGATATACAATACAAAGATCCAAATCACCTTGAAATGATACAACATCCGAGTACGGATAAGATGCAAATGGGGCTAAGAGCCCTGAAGAATAACCAATGGCGTCCATAACCTTGCCCAGGCCAAGCCGGAAGGGTAACCCTGCTAACAACGTCGAACTTAAACCTGTTAAACAAAAGGGGTGCCGACAAAGGGAGAAGGAAAAAGGGAGCGGTCAGTACTGAGGCCAGTACACAGCGAGGCTAGAATTCGGTGGCTCTCGCGTACATAGGTATGGTGGACTGAAGCGGCAGCGCAGCATGCATAAACAACCTATAGAGAGTCGATGCAACTGTAGGCTATTAGAGAGGGATAAGAGAGACCTATTCGGGACCAACCTGATACTAACACCAATCATACCCATCCTGGCATTTCCTCCTCGAGACCAAATGAGGAAGTCAAACCGAGGAACTCACATAGTTGGCAGTTTTATTCATTCCATTATAGTTGCAGCACTTACTGGTCAGATATAGATAGCATGGGTCATCCTGATAGCATAAGTAGTGGGCAGTTTTAGTTCACCATTCAGTTGTAGTTTCAGTACTTACTAGTCAGATACAATTAGCATGTGACATCCCAAACCCAGCAGTTGTTGGCACTTTTATTTCATTCCATTGGAGTTGCGATACTTACTAGGCAGGTATAACATGACACAATACAACCCAGTTCCACTAGTTGTTGTCACTTTTATTCTCCATTCCATTGTAGCGAATCTGAGTACTAGTCACATATTAAGTCAAATTTATAACACTACTTTAGTTATGCTTGTCTATGATCGAGATACTGTGCTCCAAGTCGTCCATAACCGCGGACACGGCTTTCAGAAAGATTTACCCTGCAGGGATGCACAAATAGCAACACACACACGATCAACCTCGAAAAAACCAAATCAAAACCCAACAAGGCTTTCACGACAAACAAATCACATGATACATAAAATATTTCAGGGAGCCACCCCATTAAGCTACCCGCAACGAAGTTGGCCGGCTCCGAGACGGACCCAAGGTTTGCACCAATGGTTGTAAACGACGGGGAACCCGAAAGTGTGACTGGGCTTGTCGATACCGCGAAAACACTCCCCAAGAAATAAGAAATGAATCAAGCTCTGGCTAAGGGAAATTCATAGAGTCTCCCGGATGTGGATAGTGTGAATAATCAAGTAACAGGTATCAAGTACTCGGGCCCTACGGGACACAAGTGGACATGAAAAACCAAATAGCATATATTGCCCACCGGTGCCTCTTTCATTAGTTATCCCAGCAATTTAATAGTTATATTTAAATTCATGATCCTCTCCACCGTAAAGCATATGACAACATTCCAACAACTGTGTGGTACTTCACGACACGGGATCACACCTAAGCAAGCGACTACGACTCGCAAGACCATCTATCTACCAAACAATAGGTGATAGGAGGTGTCCAAGGCAATATAAAGGCTGCATGGAATATATCGCGACACGGATAACAAAAGCATCGCGACACGGATAACAAAAGATCAATAGGAGGGAATAAAGACTATAAATGCAGAATACGTAGAAAGGGGGAGAATGCTCGCTTGGAAAACATAGCCGAAGGTTCATTATCCGAAGAACTTGTCAATACAGCGTCAACCCAACGGCCTAATCGGTGAAGAAGCAGAGCACTAAAAGAAACACCGGATGCACAATTTAATACTATGGCAGAAGATCGGGCATGATGCATGTATGATGTATGGCATGGCAAAGATGCGATGCAACTAGACAATATTAAGCGGAACCGGGGTCTCGACAATTAATTATATGGTTCAAGTTATTTAGGTATCCACAATTTAAATGTTGACTCATCAAGGCAGAAATATGGCATTAGTTCGCTACACAAATTTAAATGGAGGCGGTATAATACAAGAATAACCCGCATATGTGCTCCATATTTAATTATTAGATGAATCGGCATAGTGCCCCCAAATAACCCAAAGATATATGCAATCATGAACAATTTAATATGCAACAATTTATATATATGGCAATTTATAAAATAGGGCTAGGAAAGGGTCACACATCGGGGTCGAAGATCTTGGGGGTTCGACGGGATTCGTGTTCGGCCGGATCAGTCTTCAGGGCTTGGTCTTTGGATCCATGAAGACGATCTTGTGTGCCTTCTCAAAATCCTTCGGATACATGTTTATCGGTAATCGGTGTGGATCTTGGCGGTCTTCGGGTGGCATCGTACCATCTTCCAACTATCACCCTATTGTTTCTTCACCTCACCAACACGAGTCCAGGGAGTAAAAAGGAATCGCCAAGGGGACGCATCAGCTAGGCAGAACCTGCGACATGGACACACGCGCTTAGGGCCGAAGAGGAGGGCCTCGGTTAGCAGCGGTACATCACCACCACATGTACTATACCATTTGGCTTACACACCTTCATCATAGAGCATGCGACAGGGGCATGGTGGTGGGGATCGATGGGAGAGGCGGCGCGGTT
Organism: Avena eriantha; assembly: GCA_910589775.1. Lineage (NCBI taxonomy): Eukaryota > Viridiplantae > Streptophyta > Magnoliopsida > Poales > Poaceae > Avena > Avena eriantha. The sequence continues at coordinate 295,976,987 of OU342744.1, read as the reverse complement.
GGCGCCTACTCGGCGAGGCGGGAAGAGCGACAAGGCGGCTGGAACTGGCCAACGGCGAGGAGAGGGCGGAACGCGCTGCGGCTGCCTGTAGGGAGAGGTTGCCTGCAGCGGGTCAGGGACAAGGAAAACAGGCTCCACGAGCGTGGGTCGAGGCGCTGCAGAAACATGCATGCTTGAGGCGGAGGACGGCGTGTGCCGAGGGCGAGGTTGATGACGACCGAGGCCTGCGGGTGTGGCGACGATGCAGAGCACGAGGTGGGGCCGCGGCGGCGTTGCGCGGGACTCGGTGGGCGATGAGGAGGACGTCCGCGGTGGCGGCACGCGGCTCAGTAGGCCAGGAACAGAGAGGGTGGCGCTTGCAGAGGTGGCCAGCGAGGTGGTCGACGGCCTCGCGAACGGGAGGAGCATGTTAGAGTATATTTGTGTATTGTAGTTTCCCCATATGTTAGGGGGATTCCTGTATATTTGCACTTGTACATGTACTATATATTCTGGCCTTTGGCCCTCTGGTAATACAAGAGATCTATTACCCTAACATGGTATCAGAGCCATAAGGCCTTTTTTTTCCGTCGCCGCCGCCGCCGCCCGCCCCGGCTCCCCGCCGCCGCCGACCTCATCGCCGCCTCCTCCCGCCGCCGGCCGCCTCCTCCTTCCGCCGGCCGCCGCCGCCCCGGCCTCTTGCCCCGCCGGTCGCCCCCGCCCCCGCCGGCCGCCCCCGCCACCCGCCGGCCGCTCCCACTGCCGCCGGCTGCCGTCGCCGCCGCCTCCTCTCCCTCCCCGGCCTGCCCCGACTTCCGCGTCCGCCGCCGCCCCCCAGCCGCCGCCAGATCTGGTCAGATCCGATCTAGTTCGGTTTGCAAAAAAAAAATGTCTTCCTCATCGGGCTATGTTGCGATCCCTCGCTGCCCGTTGATTTTTGATGGCGCGAATTATCCTGATTTCGCTGCCTTCATGCGCGTCCATATGCGTGGTCTTCGCCTTTGGGCTGTGCTTTCCGGTGAGATCTCTTGTCCACCGTGCCCTGTTGTGCCTCTAGTGCCTCGTGCCCCGACGCCCGTTGCCCTTTCCCCCGATGCTACTCAGGCGGTCAAGGATGCAGCCCAGAGTGTTGATGCTTCTGCTCGGGCTGATTATGAGCGCCAGGTCCAGGAGCATTCTACTGCTACTACGACCTATCGGCTGGATCTGGCCGACTACACTCAGTGGATAGATGAGGATGCTCGTGCTACTGCTGTTCTCACTTCCAGTGTTCTGCCTCAGTATGCTGCTGAGTTCATGGGTCTTCCCACTGCTGCTGCTCAGTGGGCTTTTCTTCCGTCAGCGCTATCAGCCGTCTGGAGACGCTCTTTATCTGTCTGTGGTTCGTCAGGAGCATGATCTTAAGCACGGTGATTCTACTATTGATGATTTCTATACTCGGAGTGCTGCTATTTTGCGTCAGCTTGACTCTCTTCGTACAGCGGTGTGTAACACCTGTCCCTGCTGTCTGATTGTGCGCGCGGATTTGGAGTTTCAGCGCGTCTTTGAGTTCTTATCGCGGCTCCACAAGGAGTTTGAGCCGCGCCGTGCCCAGTTGCTTGCCCGTGGTCGTGTTCCGCTCTCTGAGGTACTAGCTGAGCTTCGTGCTGAGGAGACTCGTCTTCGTGGTGCTGGTCTTCTTGAGGTTCCTTCTGTTCTTGCTGCTCATGGTCCCCCTGTGCCGCCGGCTTCGTTGCGGTCTCTCGCGCCGCCACTACTCTCTGCTCCACCGGCCCAGGGTCAGCGTCAGTCTCAGCAGCCTCGTGGTTCTCGTCCTCCCTGTGCCCACTGTGGCAAGCCTGGCCACGATATCTCTGGTTGCTGGATGACGGATCCACGCTTACGTCAGTAGTATCTTGCTCGTCGCCAGTCTGGTTCTTCAGGATCTTCTGTTGTTGCCTCTGGACCTCCACTGGTACTTCTGGACCTCCTGCTGGTGCTCTGTCTGATCAGGATATTATTCGTGGTCTTCGTAGTCTGCTCGCTACTATAGGCTCCTCCTCGTTGGGTACTGCTGGTTCTGTGACTAGTTCTTCTGGCACTGCGCGACCATCATCTTCTACACAGTCAGGTACGTCATCCCCGTGGTATCTGGATTCTGGAGCTTCTTTTCATATGACTTCTGCATCTTCTATTCTTTCTGCTCTTGCTCTCTTATTTCTCCTGTCCGTGTTATTACGGCTGATGATACCTCTCTTCCTGTTTCCAGTCGAGGCACCCTCTCTACTTCCTCCTTCTCTGTTCCTGATGTTTCTCACGTTCCCAGCCTTAAGATGAACCTTTTCTCTGCTAGTCAGCTTACTGATTCTGGTTGTAGGGTCATTCTTGATGCTGATTCTTGTGCTGTTCAGGATCGTCGTACATAGGCTCTGGTTGGAGCTGGCCCTCGCAGCATTGAGTCTCCGGGGCTCTGGGAGTTAGACTGGCTTCGCGTTCCTTCCGCCGACACTTCTTCTGCCACTTCTCCTGCGGTTGCTGCTTCTGTCACTGGCTCTTTTCAGCAGTGGCATCATCGGCTAGGTCATCTTTGTGGCTCCCGTTTATCATCCTTAGTTCGTCGTGATCTTCTGGGGCTTGTCTCAGGAGATGTGTCGTCGTTACATTCGTGTCAGGGTTGTAGGTTAGGTAAACAGATTCAGCTTCCCTATCCTACTAGTGTGTCTGTATCTCAGCGACCTTTTGATTTAGTTCATTCAGATGTGTGGGGTCCAGCTCCCTTTGCTTCAAAAGGGGGCCACCGATACTATATTTTGTTTATTGATGATTTTTCACGGTACACATGGTTATTTTTTATGCGCTCTCGCAGCGAGGTGCTTGCTATTTATCAGCGTTTTGTGGCCATGGTTCGTACTCAGTATTCCACGCCTATTCGTGTTTTTCGTGCTGATTCTGCAGGAGAGTATATCTCTCAGCACCTGCGTGGCATTCTTGCTGAGCAGGGCACCCTTGCTCAGTTCTCGTGTCCCGGCGCCCATGCTCAAAATGGTGTCGCCGAGCGTAAGCATCGTCATATTCTTGAAACTACCCGCGCTATGATGATTGCTTCCTCTCTTCCGCCGCATTTCTGGGCTGAGGCTGTCGCTACGTCGACTTACCTCATTAATATCTAGCCTTCAGCTGCTCTTCAGGGTGGCATTCCTCTCGAGCGTCTCTCTAGCTCCTGTCCAGACTACTCGGCTCTTCATTTATTGGGCTGCGTTTGCTATGTCCTTCTCCCTCCTCGTGAACGCACCAAATTAACCGCTCAGTCTATTGAGTGTGTTTTTCTTGGCTACAGTGATGAGCATAAGGGCTATCGCTGTTGGGACCCCATTGGTCGTCGTATGCGCATCTCTCGTGATGTCACGTTCGATGAGACGCGTCCTTTCTATCCTCGTCCCACCTCGGGTACTTACACAACGGATGATCTCTCTTTTCTTCTTTTTCCTGATACACCTTCCGCTGTCTCTTCTCCTCCATCTCCTCCTTCTGATGCGTCTCCTTTGTCTTCGGCGCCATCCTCTCCTCCGTCTAGTTCCCCTAGTTCTCCTCGGTCTCCAGCTTCGGATTCTTCCTCCGTGCCTCCTTCTTCCTCTTCTGATGAGTCATCTTCCGCGGATGAGCTTCCTTCCTCATGACCTGTTCATCAGCGTCGTGCTCCGGACCGTTACTCCCCTAGTCAGTATGGTCTCTCTGTAGTTTCCGAGCCGACTTCTTATCGGGATGCTGCGTGTCATCCTGAATGGCAGCTTGCCATGGCTGAGGAGATTGCTGCGCTTGAGCGCACAGGCACCTGGGATCTTGTCTCTCCCCCTTCTAGTGTTCTTCCTATCACATGTAAGTGGGTCTATAAAATTAAGACCCGCTCTGATGGATCTCTTGAGCGCTATAAAGTGCGTCTTGTGGCTCGTGGTTTTCAGCAGGAACATGGTCGTGACTATGATGAGACTTTTGCTCCTGTGGCACATATGACCACTGTGTGTACTCTTCTTGTTGTTGCTTCTGTCCGACGCTGGTCTGTGTCCCAGCTTGATGTTCAGAATGCTTTTCTTGATGGCAAGTTGAGTGAGGAGGTTTATATGCAGCCTCCTCCTCGGTATTCTGTTCCCGATGGGATGGTTTGTCGTCTTCGACGTTCTCTTTATGGCCTAAAACAGGCCCCTCGTGCCTGGTTTGAGCACTTTGCCTCTGTGGTGACTGCTGCTGGTTTCTCTCCTAGTTCTCATGATCCAGCGCTTTTTGTTCACACTTCTTCTCGTGGACGCACTCTTCTCTTTCTCTATGTTGATGATATGATCATTACTGGTGATGATCCTGAGTATATTGCCTTTGTCAAGGCTCGTCTTCGTGATCAGTTTCTTATGACTGATCTTGGTCCTCTTCGCTATTTTCTTGGGATTGAGGTTTTATCCACTTCTGATGGGTTTTCTATCTCTCAGGAAAAGTATATTCAGGATCTTCTTGCTCGGGCTGCTCTTATGGATGAGCGCACCGTTGAGACTCCTATGGAGCTTCATGTTAAGCTTCGTCCTACGGATGGTGATCCTCTTCCTGATCCCACTCGTTATCGCCATCTTGTTGGGAGTCTCGTTTATCTTGCTGTCACTCGTCCTGATATCTCTTATCCTGTTCATATTCTGAGCCAGTTTGTCTCAGCTCCTACCACTGTTCACTACGGTCATCTCCTCCGTGTCCTTCGTTATCTTCGTGGCATGATTACTCGTCGCCTTTTCTTCCCTCGTTCTAGCTCTCTCCAGCTCCAGTGCTACTCGGATGCTACGTGGGTGAATGATCCTACGGATCGCCGTTCACTTTCTGCTGACTGTGTGTTTCTTGGTGGTTCGCTTGTTGCTTGGAAGACGAAGAAACAGGTAGCGGTTTCCCGTTCGAGTGTTGAGGCTGAGTTGCGGGCTATGGCTTTGGTGACTGCTGAGGTGACCTGGTTACGGTGGTTGCTTGCAGATTTTGGGGTCTCTGTTACGACGCCCACTCCACTTTTGTCAGACAGTGCAGGTGCTATCAGTATTGCACGTGATCCGGTCAAGCATGAGCTGACCAAGCATATTGGTGTTGATGCTTTTTATACACGTGCTCAGGTGCAGGATCAGGTTGTTGCGCTCCATTATGTGCCTTCAGACTTGCAGTTGGCAGATTTCTTTACAAAGGCACAAACTCGCGCTCAGCATGATTTCTTACTCTCCAAACTCAGTGTTGTGGATCCACCATGAGTTTGAGGGGGGGTGTTAGAGTATACTTGTGTATTGTAGTTTCCCCATATGTTAGGGGGCTTCCTGTATATTTGCACCTGTAGATGTACTATATATTCTGGCCTTTGGCCCTCTGGTAATACAAGAGATCTATTACCCTAACAGAGCGGAGGGAGGCATGCAGAGAGGCGCCCCTAGCGGCGGCGAGGTTGGGTGAGCAAGGAAGGCGCCGGCGCGATGCGAGATGAAGCCGAGGAAGGGGATCGTGCCTCAGTGGGTTGGTGGCGTTGGGGAAAAGACGAGGCAGGGTGGGGCCGGTTGTTGAGGGCGACGTACGTGAGGAGGCCGTCACGGGGTGGGCACAGTCGTGTGTGCGATGCAGTGGGCGAGGGAACACGTCGATGGGTTCGGTTGGGAGCGAGCAGGCGGGACGGAAGCGTGCATTAGCGTGTAGCGCGGCAAGTGCGGCCCGCAGTCGCAGCGCGCGCTGGGTGCGTGTTGGTGGGGTAGGCCAGGCGGGTGGGTGCGCCATAGTGTGAGTGCGTGCTGCGCGCGGCTGGGACTAGGGAGTAGGTGGGGTGGCTGGGTCGGGTTAGGGTAGGGTCAAGATTTGGGTAGTCTAGGGTTAGGTTTAGGTGTAGATCTTTTAGGGTTTGATCTGCCGGGTAGTAGGTGGCCTCGCCTACAGCCTAGGCCGCCTCCTTGGTACAAAATAGTTTATCTTTATTTATTTATTTGTTTAATTTAATAAGACTTTTGTAAATAGTTTTTAGACAATCAAAAGATTCGGATAAGACCGAGGTTTTGTATTTGAATGAAAAGGCGTTATTTGGAAAATAAAGAGACACTTTTATAAATTAGTTTTAGACAAACAAATGCATGATGATGACGATGCTCAAATGCAATGTGGCATGATGACATGACCATGTTGTCATAAGGATGCAATGCATAAAGTAAGAATAAGACGCGATTTTCTAGTAGTGATTTTACCAGGGTGCTACACCTTCCTTTTGATGACTTTTGTGCAGCTATTAAAGTACCCCAGTGGGGATCGTGTGAAAGGATTAAACAGCGACCTGCACCACTCATGGACTTGTATGCGGAGATTTCCTAAGGGAGCAGCTTCTCAAAGGAGAGTGGGAAAATTCGTAACATTCATCTCCCATCTATTCGCGACTTTGCTTACTTTATTGCCAAGTGTGTTCTCGCTAGGAAAACTGCTAATAAGTTATCCTCATATGATCTAGCATTCATCTCAGCTGCTTTAAAACGAGATAGGATTTATAATTTGGGTGCCTTGATAGCTTCCCGTCTTGCTGCTAATCGTGAGAAAGGTGGAATTTGTGAAGGCCTCATCGCCTCTCATTTATTAGCTTTGGATGGTGTAGTGCCTCATCATTTAGACCTACAGTTTCCCATAGAGAGGCTTGACCTTAATTCCATGATACAACATAAATTTGTTTCTTCTTGAGCTAATTTGAGTGATTTGTCTTATGAAATAACCTTTCTCAAGGATGGTTGGAGAAGGAGTAAGTCCGAGCGAGTTGTTCTATTGCCTGCACCTGTTTTGTTTAACCTTGATACCAGGGTAGGATGGTCACTCACCGAGGAAGAACTCGATGCATACTTGGGAGAGCTCTCCCAACAGGAGAAGGATACTAGAAGGAAGGTTATGGATGATTCGGTCCAGCCCTCGAATGAGGGGGAGTCTTCATATCAGCAGTCTACCTATGATTTGGGAGCTTCCTCTTTTTCCCAAGGGCCTAACCACGATCATTCTTACGATGACCCGCCTGCTTGGAACCCTTACCCGCGTTGGGGTTGATACCCACTTAGGCCAAAAGCCTAAGCTTGGGGGGAGGTACACCGACATCACACTCATCTACATATCATGTTTAGTCGGTACTCTTTATATCCATGCTTCATTCTCTTTTTAGTTTTCGTTCTTTCTTTACTTTTGCTTTCTAAAACACAAAAAGACCAAAAATATTTTCTTTGTTTCTCTTTGTTGCTTCTTTTTCTTTTTGCCTTGGTTTGCTTCTTCCTTTTTGCTTTGTCTTAATTACTCGAAAAACCCAAAAAGATTTTGCTTTGCTTGTTCTTCATTTTGGTTCTTGCCTTTAAAAATCGAAAACCCAAAAATATTTGTTGTTCTTCTTTGGTTTTGTGAAGTTTGTTGCAGGGTTCATGTTATTATTCAAGCCACACAAGTGAAGGGAAATAATGAGGATTAATGACAACTTGAGGTGTGGTAAGAGCCTGGTAATGAACTCTATTTGCTTTCATCTTTGTACATATACTCATCATTGTGGGCATGCTTAGTCGGCTCATGTAGGGTGTATGTTATTTATGGATGCTTAGTAGATCTTGCTTTCTTATGATTAGCTCCATCTTGCTAATAGTTTGTAGCATGTCATATGAATGTTTGCTTGCATTTCTCTATTCATAACTTGGTATGACACTGTGGTATCCTCCTTTGAATGTTTCACTTGAATTGACTTGGCACATGTTCACGCATGCATATAACTGAAACAATAATCAGTTAAGCCTCAATGAACTATTTTGCCTCAGGGGTCTTGAATCACTTTCATGCCATTATTAGTCCTGTTTTGTTGCAAGCATTATTATGACAGTTATTACTCTCTTGTTTGTCACTCCCTTACTATTGCTAGCCTTCACTTGCACTGAGTATGATCTCTACTCGTGTTTCCAATTCCCCAAAACCAATATTGCCAAAAGTGTCCACCATACCTACCTATTAGCATCATTTGCTTTTCCGTGCGTATTCAGTATGCCTTGTTTTCTTCCAAATAAAATGTTTGTTTGTTATGAGAAAGTTAGTTAGTAAATCTCTCACGAACTTGATGGCACACTTTATTTCTTGCACTTAATAAACCTGAACCACTGTGACTGTCCATAAAAGTTATATGCTTGCAAATTATAGGCTGGGGATTAGCAGAACCGTGCTGTCATGGGGAACGCTTTCAACACCTGTAAATATATACCCAGTTGATATCATGCTCTTTTGTTTATGCATGTCGTCGGTGTGAAATAAAAGGGGAGCTTGTAAGTCCATGGAGTTATGTATGTGTGTTAGATAAACGCCTGGGCCGTCGATCTAATCCATGCCTAATCATGGTGGAAACCTGCAGCGTAACCATAATGAGCTGTCTATGAAGCATTCTTCTTATAAAAAAAGAGTCAGATATTGAGAAAAAGAGAAAAATAAAAAAAGAGATATGAGAAAAGAGGAAAGAGAGAAAAAACACCATTTTACCATGGTAAATAAGAAGATTGCTGAGATGCTCGTTGTCTGCTTGCCTTGTCATTTTGATATGGGGATTCTTCCATATCATCGGGCAAGGGGTACCCCATTGGCGTTTCTCTATGATACACATGTATTTATAATGACAAGAACTTACCGGTAACTAAAGTTGAGTAGCATGAGGAGCGGCCCTCATACTCAAGGGACATGAGATTTCTAGTTTATAGTCTGTCAAGCATATAACTCAGATTGGACCTCACTTTCACCTTAACCATTTAAAGATGCCTATGATAGGGGCATTGAGAGCTCAAGGCTAATGAGTACCATACTTTTAGCATTTGGAAGCCTTTCAACTTTTCAAAACCTTTTCATTTCCTTTTTGAATCATCACATATTCTTTGAGCATTTTCTTGAGAGCATAGTTGTCATTCTTAGTGTAATGTGCTTGTTTCAAAACTTGATTAATTATGTCATGACTTTGATGCATGTATCTTTGATATATTTACTTCTAGTCTTCACTTGAACTTCAAAGGTGCCTTGGCATTCATGTTTGCGGTACAATCAAAGGCAAGCGAGATACCACTCTATCATACCTTTTTATGAGCATTGCAATGTTGCTTATGTTTATGTTTCATGCTACTTACTATTTTTGAGTTGGAATCTCTTCATAGCTTGCAATGACTATTAAGTAAACTTAGTTGCATACTCTTTATTGTGAATTGCCTAAGTAGTTGATCACATGCTGAGAATATATACATCGTATGAAGCAAATGTGTTCGTGAAAGTTTCTTTTATCGCACTCAGTTTTCAACTGAATTGCTTGGGGACAAGCAATAAGCTAAGCTTGGGGGACTTGATACGTCCAAAATGTATCTACTTTCCCGAACACTTTTGCTATTGTTTTTCCTCTAAACTTGTGTGATTTGGATACAACTAACACGGACTGACGTTGTTTTCAGCAGAATTACCTTGGTCTCTAGTTTTTGTGCAGAAAATCAACTATCAGGAAAAATTCGGGAAAATATGCCAAAAATCCTATTTCACCAAAAGATTTACAGAGCCAGAAGACGAGACGGAGGAGGGCCACAAGGGGCCCACAACACCTGGCCACGCGGGTCACTTCCTGGCCGCGCCAAGGGGTGGTGTGGCCGCCTCGATCACCCCCTCGTCCTCCCTCTTCGCCTATAAGTTGCCTCTTCACCTAAAAACCAAGAGGGGTTCGACAATTTTCCAGAAAGAGTTCCGTTGCGCCACCACCACCAGAGTCCACGATTTGGAACCAGAAACTCCATTCTGGCACCCTGCCGAGATGGGGAATTGGAGGAGATCATCGTCGTCATCATCACCATCGCTTCTCTGTCAACCATCCATGTTTCCCCCATCCATGAGTGAGTAATCCCCCGCTATAGGCTATGGGTATGGTAGGGATTGGATGAGATCGTTCATGTAATGGCATCAGATTGTTAGGGCATGGTGCCTAGTATCTATAATTAGTGCTTTTTGACATTCTTGCAACTTGTTATGCTTAATGCTTGTCACTAGGGCCCGAGTGCCATGATTTCAGATTTGAACATGTTATTATGATACTATTGTTTATGATCTTACATGCCAGTTGTATACACATATTGTTGTCTGGAACCAAAGGCCCCGAAGTGACAGCAATCGGGGTAACCGGAGGGGATGACTTTGATGTGAGGATCACATGTGTTCATGGAGTGTTAATGCTTTGCTCTGGTGCTCTATTAAAAGGAGCACCTTAATTGCCAGTAGTTCCCTTGAGGCCCCGCTTCAAACGGGCTGGCAGGACAAACGATGTTGTGCAAGTTCTCATTGCGAGCACGTATGACTATATATGGAACACATGCCTATGATTATCTAGTACTTGGATGCTTTATCTTATTTATCTGCAAATGCCCTATATCTTGATTGCTGTATGAATTGTCTTGTCCATGCAACGCCCGTCCATCCATCCCTATGCCTACCACGCTTTAATCATACTGTTTATTGCAATTGTTACCGTTGTCTTTACTTTTACTACTGCTATTATTTTTTCTATTGCTACTACAAAACTGTTGCTACCGATAAACCGTTGTGAGCAAGATTGTTTCCAGGTGCAGCTGAATTGACAACTCACTTGTTAAGGCTTATAAATATTCTTTGGCTCCCCTTGTGTCGAATAAATAAATTCGGTTTCACTTCCCTCGAAAATACTGCGACACACCCCCTATACTTGTGGGTCATCAGTATCCCATGGCATGGATAGTGTTCCGTGAGTTTCCTCGGTTTCCCAAGTTTATATGTAAGGGGTGCCAACAGTTTTATAGTCAATGTAAGTGCTAGCACGCCTCTATATACCAACAAGTAGTTTCCTCCATCTACCAACAAGAGGAAAATATTGAGAGGTCAACTTCTCTCAACATCAAGATGTAGAAAATCTGACACATGGTCACATCGATAAATATCATAATAGACTGTATCTTATTTCAATCTCATACTAGGGTTTCTCCATCTCCTCAAGAACTAATGATCTACTCAGACATGGAGGCAATCAACATCATGGCAACGGTAATGGAAACAATCATAGATGAATAGCACTTGTATAAATCCACAATGAGTATAGGAATACAACAAGATGTAGATGGGATAGATGGAGATGGTGGTGATGCAGCAGTGGATGATGAAGATCAACGCCTTAGCCTCCCGGATCTACGCAGGATGAAGTTGGATCCCAGGTGGATGAGTTCCCCTCCATATGCCTTCCGGAGGTGAGGTTTCTACGATTTATGGGTGTTCTGTATGTCGTCTCCTCGAACCAATTGCACGGGGTGAAACTATTTCACGAGGCAGAGGTGGCGCCAACTATATGGCTGGAGCTATACGGTTAGAAAAATTGCTCTGGTCGTATAGTTGGTCGTTGGACTCTCTGCCTCCCTTGTTCGTTTCTGGTTTTCTTCCGGTATTATTAATATTTCCCAAATAAGCGATTTACGTTGTTTTTGACTCCTTTTCTCCACAGTACAACTGCTCCAAGAATTGTATCCATTGGATCCATCATCTGTCCTGATCCTGGTGAAAACATACATAAAATGTGTGCGCGAGCGCCATAAAATACCAATATCCTACATCTACAATGCAAAATAATAATGTAAAACATGATGCAAATATGCACTCATCAGCTTCCCCAAGCTTAGACTCTTGCTCGTCCCAAGCAAGTTTTTAGCTTAATGGATGTTATCCTCATATTCATGAAGCAGAGTCGATAAAATAAATCAGGCAATTGCAGCATGTGTTTATCATGTACGATACATGTGAATAAGTTCATGAATAGTACCTTACTCGAACAATCTGATTAGTATTAGAAGGTTTGCACACCTTAGTAATCAATAGTTCATAAAAGATGAATCTCAACATAATGTAAATGAATCTGGTTCAACTAAATGAGTTAGCAAGGTAGTCCCAAGTGTTTTAGGATCAACGTATTCACTTGGGATTTAAAATCTCAAAAGTATCTCTTTGTCATACTACAACACAGTGGTATATGCCTACTTGCTCTTTACACACACGCTCTTTTTATTCTTCGTTTTCTTTTCTTTTGTATATATGCTCACACTTTTGTTTAAGTGTTGTGCAAAGGATTTAGCCATACATTCCACTTTATGTAGGAATTCAAAGTTTAACAATCTCAATTACCAAATTCCAATTGTATATAAAGCATTCTTATGACTTGAAGATTCTACCTCGACTTGTTCCCACTCTTTTCTGATAGCACTTTTATTTCCCTTTGTTCAAGGTTTCTTTTTCAACTTAACTGTATAGATAATTTTTCTTTGTAAATCAAACCATGGACTTACATCATATTGACTAAATTATCTTTACGTGGTTTATTAATACCAATGGTGTGGAAGACTCCTATTGCTATCATCAAGTGCAAGTAAAATTATACTCGAGCCATTCATATATCAATAAAGAAAACACAAACTCAATATTGCTCCATATATAATAATAAACTCAGAATTTAATAAAAGGCATCGACTATTCCTGAAGGGAATTCTAATGATGCAAACTTTATTTCTAGTTTGAACTAATGCGAAAATAGTAATAAAAACTTATAAGGTAGATTACAAGGTCTTAAAGATCTCCCCAAGCTTGGAATCAAGCCAGGCGGGATCAAATAATCCCTTGCGATTATTTGATACCGTGATTGTTGTAGATCAATGGGGTGCCATGGCATGTAATACCGCAATGCGTAGCTTCTTGTTGGTCTCCTCCAAAGTAGTTATGTGGCAGTAGCACCTCCGCAAATTAGACTGCAGAGTGTCCACTCCATCTACGAGCTTAGTCACCAATGGAAGGAGGTCTTCCTTCTTCTCCATCTCGTTGAGACGGTGGCAGACTTCGACGCGATGGATTAGTTCCTGCTTATAATATATCTCCAATGCCCGTACGCGATCCTTGGTCCTGGGTACAGCTTCTTGTTCCTCATCCATAATTGATGGATCGGGGAAGTGGAAACCGTACCACCACTCTTCTTGAGGCTTGACCTTCATACGAGCACCAATGGTTGGCTTTGCGAGTGGTACTTCGGCTCCCTTGCTAGAACCTGCACCAATATTAGATAATTCCTCACGCTTCAGCGGCCTTTGATCCATAGTGATGAACTTGACCGTCTCCACACGCCCTTTTCCATGTGGTTTGCGATATTCTCTCTCTTGTTGAGCTCTATTCATCGCCGCCCAATCGATCTTCGGTGGATCATAGACGTCACGGTGGATGTGGTGTCAACCACGTCATCATCCGAATCGTTCTTGAAGTAGCTTGGCTCGTTGTACTCCTTGTACCTCGGGCTAAACCTCTCCACCTCCTCATCATCGTCCCCAATGCACGGGCTACTAGAGCGGTCTGTGGAAGGAGCAATGAGCCCGATGGGTTTTCCACGGCCTGAGACAGGATAGCGCATTGCTAGATTAGTTCCTGGAGATATGATTAGAGAGAGAGACAATGGCAGTATATAAGGGGGGGTCAGAGGTCGATAAAACTCGCAAGAAACACCAAATTGTCGCCCAAGAAAAGAATCCAAACGAAACAGGGAAAGAAATCCCAAATTTGGAAGTGTCCTGCCACGTAACGACTAACTATACGGGCGCGGCTCGTATAGCTCTGGTCGTATAGTTGGTTCCGAGCAGATACTTCCAAATATCTCGAGTCCGGGTCGATTAAATAACGACTCGGAACCGACAATAAGTTTTTTTAGATGAATAATAAACGAAAGATCGAACGAAAAAGTGTCTGAGAGTTTAATAACCAACTATATGGCCGGAATTTTTGGTTCCGGTTGTATAGTTGCGACTGTATAGATACAGACATCAAAAGCAAAACCATCTGAGAGTTTAACGACCAACTATATGGCCAGAATTTTTGGTTCCGGTCGTATAGTTGCGACCGTATAGACAGAGACATCAAAGGCAAAAGTGTCTGAGAGTTTAACGACCAACTATACAGACGGAATTTTTGGTTTCGGTCGTATAGTTTCAACCGTATAGTCTTAGATAGCGAAAACAATTTCACGAAGATGATACAGAGAGTTTAACGACCAACTATACATCGGGAGCTTCCTCTCCGGTCGTATAGCTCCACCCGTATAGTTGGTAAAACCCCTCTAAAACTTCAGAAAAACACAAGGAATTCGAAGGCAAAATTTTCAAAAGTAAAAATTGTGAAAAAAAATCACTTATTTGGGTAAGTACACTTACCTTGCACTTATCATTTGCTTATTCGAGGATGGAAAGTTCCTCCCACAACAAGGACCCCTTCTCTTTTGGAGGAATTGACTTTAGTTCATTAAATAATTCCTGTAGACAAAAATCACCAGGACTAAAGTTCCTCTCAATAAGATTGGTGTCTTCCTAGGCAAACATGCATACTGCATCTAACATTTTTATTTCTTGCCTCTGCATAATCTACAACTCAAATTCTTGAAGTAAAAGAATCCAACGGATCAGCCTTGGCTTATGGTCTTTCCTTTCAAGGAGTTCTTTTAAGCCATCACGATCTGTGTGAACTCTCACCTTTGCATCAACTATATAAGAACGAAATTTATCACAAGAGAAAAAATACAACAATACATTTCTTTTCTTACTTAGGGTAATGCTTTTGAGCACCATTGAGAGTTCTACTAGCATGATGTATAATATTAAATCTATGCCCAATATGTTGTCCAAGAGTTACTCCTACAACATCATCGCTAGCTTCACATATTAAGTCAAAGGTTGTATCCCAGATAGGTGGTTTAATGGTGGGAGCACGAGTTAAAGCATTTTGAGTTTATCAAAGGCTCAAGACACTTATCATCAAAATTAAATCTCATTCTCTTTTGAAAGAGGTTAGTCAAAGGTTTAGATATCCCAAAGAAATTTCTAATGAACCTTCTGTAAAAACCCGCATGACCAAGAAAACATCTTATACCTTTAATATCCCTAGGTTGTGGCATTCTCTCTATTACTTCAACCTCAGCTTTATCAACTTCAATTCCCTTACCTGATACCTTGTGTTCGAGGACTATACCTTCTTTGACCATAAAGTGGCACTTCTCCTAGTTTAGAACAAGATTAGTTTCTTCACAACGCTACAAAAATCTTTTGAGATTATCCAATCAACTATTAAATGAAGTTCCATAGATAGAAAAGTCATCCATAAATACTTCCATTATAAGTTCTATAAAATCTGCAAAAATAGCAGTCATACATCGTTGAAAAGTAGATGGAGCACTACATATACCAAAAAGCACATGTCGGTAAGCATGTAAACCGTAAGAACTTATGAAAGTGGTTTTAAGTTGGTCATCCGGATGAACAGCTATTTGAGAGAAACCAGAGTATCCGTCCAACTAACAAAAATGAGTATGGTTTACAAACCTTTCTAAAGTTTGATCTATGAACGGTAATGGATAGTGATCTTTCCTAGTATCTTTATTTAATTTCCTGAAGTCTATGCACATCATGTGCCCAACAATAGTTCTAGTAGGTATCAATTCATTGTTTTCATTAGGAACAACAGTAAAATTGCCCTTCTTAGGACACATGAACATGACTTACCCAATCACTCTCTTTAACAGGATAAATTATACCTGCGTCTAGTAGGCATACAATTTCTTTTCTTACCACTTCCTTCATTTCAGGCTTTAATCTTCTATTAAATTCTGCAACTGGTTTAGCACCTTCTTCCATGAATATTCGATGGACCGCTATCACGGGACTAATGCCCTTCAAGTCATCCATTGAGTACCCAAAGGCTTGCGATGCTCCTTAAGTATCCTCATGAGTTCTTCTTCTTCTTCTCCTGAAAGTATAGCACTAATAATAACAGGGAATTTATTGGTATCATCTAAAACCTGTATTTAAGATTTTTGGGTAGAGTCTTCAACTCTGGGGTGGTAATTCATCGTCCCCTCTCTTTTCTGGCTCTTCAAAAGCCTCATCGGTCACAGGTCCCAAAATAGGAAGTGAATCGAATTCATTTTCTATTTCTCGCAGGGACTTGTCCTCCATAACTATTTATTCATAATTTGTATCTTCGTTTATTTCTTCTTCTTGATTACTAAACAAAAGAGCCGCCATTTCCTCAATAGTTCTCTCTTCTTCTTGTATTTGTGGAGGCATGTCTTTAATTTGGAAAAATGGAATTTATTTTCCGTTCCCCCAAGCCTAAGAGACACAATCTCCTTCTTGAAGTTAACATTGGCACCTATATCACCCAAAAAGTTCCTTCCAAATATAATTGGGCAAAGAGTGTCAGCTGGCATATCAACAACTACAAAATCGATAGGAAAGTTTTTGTTGCCAATTGTGACAGTTGCATTGTCAACTACTCCCATTGGATTTCTAAGGTTTTTATTGGCTAACATAATTGCTATATCAGTATTTTCAATTGTAGCCGGTTCTATTCTTATTTTATTTCTAAGTAGAAATCATAAGAAATAACATTAACTTCGGTGCCAAGATCACATAAACCGTAATGAGAGGTTTCTTTAAATATTTAGGGAAGAATAGGCTTATCCACAGCTTTTACCTTTATTTTACCTTCAACCACTACGGAAGTTTCTTCATCAAGTTCAACTATGTTACAATGTGAGTACATAGCCATAATTGCTTCATTGGTTACCTCTTCATCTTTGGTTTCTTCCAGGTGTTTCGTGACTCCTGGCATGCTTTTGTCTTCCTTCTTTTCCAGTACTGCTTTCACCTGATCATATTCAAAAATATGATTTTGTGCAGTGTTAGGGAAAGGCACTTCATATATTGGTTCTACGAAGGCCAGTGCTTCTTTTTCTTCTCTTTTCTTTTCTGGTTCGGGTGGTGGATCATACTTGACTGGACCCTCCTTTTGAGCTTTAATATGTTTTGTAAAAGCTTTAACAACTTGCAACACATGATCTGAATCCAAATAAAGTTTTTTAGACAATTATTTCACATGGCCTTTTTTATTATAGTCATGAATACAGTCATGCTCTATTTCTACGCCTCCTTCACTTCCTAGGCAAAAATTCCATGAAACTCTATGGTCACGAATTCTATTAAGTAAAGCCCAAGCTTTAGGTATAGGAAGATTCATAAAGGCTCCTTTCGCAAAAGAGTCTAGTTCAATTTTATTAGGTTTAATTAAACCGCCATAAAAGATATGTAGTAAATACCATTCAGGCAAATCATGATGAGGGCATAGTCGTACTAAATCTTTAAATATAATATAAGCTCTTACTAGTACTTCATTAGAACGATTCTTCCAGGTCATTATAAGACGCCTGATTCCAAAAGATTTTGATCATGGATAATATTTTGATAGAAATTCACAGGCTAGGTTATCCCAAGTAGTAGTGGCTTCAGGGGGTAGAGATCTATACCATGAGAGAGTTGTACTTGTCAAAGTTTGACTGAAAAGTTTAACCCTTACCTCATCAGCGGTATATCTCGTCAAAGTGCCACATATATCTTTAAAACATGCAATATGCTCACATGGATCAGGATCTTCTTCATCTCCAGTAAATTGCTTCTTATGTAGAATACTAAGTAGTAGAGGATATATTTCAAACCCCCTTGTATTCTCATTGGAGTTGTCTCTTTTATAAATATCATAGGGCTTCGCAAAGTGGTTGAGTGGGTTAGCACTAGTCATATGCTCAAACTCCATCATGTTGGTGGAAACCTGTAACTCAAAACAAAATTTAGCAAGCCAAAAATAAATAAGCAAAAACTAAAAGACCTACAATGCTTAGCTCCCTGGCAATGGCGCCAGAAAATAGCTTGATGACTGCAAGTGCACAAATAGTTTGTAGGTAGTTTCAAAATAAAGATATCGATCCCACATGGAGCAGGAGTCTGAAGTCTAATAACTCTTGAAATAAATATTACGATAGAAATGCAAGATAAAGTTCTAAGTGACAAGGTAAAATGCGAGTATTGTGTAAAAAGTTGTTTTGGGGTTTTGGGTATAAAAGCAATAAAGTAAAGTAAAACAACTGAGTATAGAAAGTAAGTATCGTGTATGTTAGAGAGATTGCAACTGCAGTAGGGAAAAGGCGTTCTTAGGGAGTAGCGGATACACCACTAGTATTGTAACGTTTTAAGATAAAGATTATCATCATGAACATTCTCAACTATGTCTGTGTGGGACAAACTCCGTATTTGGATGAATAGGCAGCAACCGCTGCTCACATCATCCTCATAACCACATCAGTCAGCAATCGACATCAATCGAATTACTGCGCTATTAAGGGACGCAATCCCGTAGGACGTATCCCATGGCATGGATAGTATTCCGTGAGTTTCCTCGGTTTCCCAAGTTGATACGTAAGGGGTGCCAATAGCTTTATAGTCACTGTAAGTGCTAGCACGCCTCCGTCTACCAACAAGTAGTTTCCTCCATCAAGTCCCCACAAGAGGAAAATATTGAGAGGTCGACTTCTCTCAGCACCAAGATGTAGAAAATCTAACACATGGTCACAGCGATGAATATCATAATAGACTTTATATTATTTCTATCTTATACTAGGGTTTATCCATCTCCCCAAGAACTAATGATCTACTCAGACATGGAGGCAATCAACATCATGGCAATGGTAATAGAAACAATCATAGATGAATAACACTTGTATAAATCCACAATGAGTATAGGAACTACAACAAGATCTAGACAAGATGTACATGGGATGGATGGAGATGGTGGTGATGCAGCGGTGGATGATGAAGATCGATACCTTAGCCTCCCAGATCTGCGCAGGGCGAAGTTGGATCCCCGGTGGATGAGTTCCCCCTCCAGATGCCTTCCGGAGGTGAGGTTTCTGCGATTTCTGGGTGTTCTGTATGTCGTCTCCTCAAACCAATTGCACGGGGTGAAACTATTTGACGAGGTGGAGGTGGCTCCAACTATACAGCCGGAGCTATACGGCCGAAAAAATTGTTCCGGTCGTATAGTTGGTCGTTGGACTCTCTTCCCCCCTTCTTCGCTTCTGGTTTTCTTATGGTATTATTAATATTTCCCAAATAAGCGATTTATGTTGTTTTTGACTCCTTTTCTCCACAGTACAACTGCTCCAAGAATTGTATCCATTGGATCCATCATCTGTCCTGATCCTAGTGAAAACAGACATAAAATGTGCGCGCGAGCACCGTAAAATACCAAGATCCTACATCTACAATGCAAAATAATAATGTAAAACATGATGCAAATATGCACTCATCATCCACCCCTGGAAAAAAGACAAATGTCTATTGAATCGATAGGAAGTGGGTCCGGTTTGACCTACAGGTACATGATCTAATGCTCGTGATTTTTTTAAAATCATTTTGAGACGCATAATGTGATGTTTCTTCAGAGATCCATCCCCTATGGCCAGGTTAAGGGAGATGCATGAGGACTAGATCCTTAGGCATCTCCCTGAAGTTGGCCGTAGTATTGTCCCTGCTCTTGCACACTATGTTGGACTTTATAACTTCTCTAGCTAGATAAATATGCCAGGTAGCTAACTAATTTCACATATTAGGGAGTGCCTTTATGGCCAACTTCAGAGAGATGCCTGAGGACTTGATCCTTAGGCATCTCCCTGAAGTTGGCCATAGTGTTGTCCCTACTCTCGCACACCATCATCTTGCAGTTTATAACTTCTCTAACTAGATAAATACGCCGGGAGCTAACTAATTTCACATATTAGGGAGTACATCTATGGCCAGTTTGTTGGAGATGCCGGAGGACTAGGCTCTGATGTCTACGCACTTCTATTCTTGTAGACAGTTGTTGGGCCTCCAAGTGCAGAGGTTTGTAGAATAGCAGCAAGTTTCCCTTAAGTGGATCACCCAAGGTTTATTGAACTCAGGGAGCAAGTGGTCAAAGGTATCCCTCTCAAGAAACCCTGCAATCAAGATACAAGAAGTCTCTTGTGTCCCCAACACACCCAATACACTTGTCAAGTGTATACGTGCACTAGTTCGCCGAAGAGATAGTAAAATACAAGTGGTTTGGATAATTATAAGTGGTAACGGTGCTATAAAATAGCTTGATGGCGTGGAAGAGACTAAAGGCAAACTGAAATAAAGATGGCAGCAAGCAAACATGTAATAGATCTAGTTGCAAACGGTGTTTCAATGCTTAGAAACAAGTCCTAGGGATCATACTTTCACTAGTCAACACTCTCATATAAATATCTTCTCTTTATGATACTACTCTGAACTACTCTCCAGTTGGACACTCTAATCCATAGTAGGGCTATATCAGCACTCCTCAAAGTCTGCTTTATGGTTCCAACAAACACCACAATTTCATATAAACATCCAACTCCAAATATAACTTATAACAAGTATTGTTAATCTCTAGCCTAAGTGCCACCATGGTGTGCACGCTGTCACTTTCACACACATGGGGAGAGCACAGATCTATTAAAGCACTTGAGTAGCAAAGTAGATCTACTTGATTACAAAGCTCATGATCACAATATGATCATTCATAGAGAGAGAAATGAACACATAGCTACCGGTAGAGCCCTTAGCCTCGAGGAAGAACTACTCCCTCATCATCATGGGAATCAGCAACGGCGATGGAGATGGTGGAGATGGATGGAGATGGCTCTGGGGGCAATTCCCCATCCCGACAGGGTGCCGGAACAAAGACTTTCTGTCCCCCGAATCTCCCCTTCGGTGGCGGTGGCGCTGCGGAACTTTTCATGCCTCGAGGCTGGATTCTTTAGGGTTTCTGCATCGGAGGCTTCTTATAGGCGAAAGGGCAAGGTCGGTGGGTGCCCGAGGGGCCCACACCACCTGGTGGCACGGCCAGGGGGGACCCGCGCCACCCTATGGTGTGGCCAGCCCATGCCCCCTCTCCGTCTCGTCTTCTGGATCCGTGAGTTTTCCGGTAAAATATCGACTTTGGCTTTTGTCCCGTCCAATTCCGAGAATATTCATTTCTGACTTTTCTGGAACCAAAAACAGCAGAAAATAGGCAACTGGCATTGTGACATCTTGTTAATAGGTTAGTCCTAGAAAGTGTATAAAATACTCCAAATTATGGACAAAACATATGCAATTAGGTATAAAACAAGCATGCAACATCAAATATTATAGATACGTTTTGCAACATATCAACATCCCCAAGCTTAACTCCTGCTCTTCCTCGAGTAGGTAAGTGATAAAAAGAAAAGAATAATTTTGAGGTGACATGCACCATCATAATCTTGATCAAAGTATTTGCAAAGCATGAAAGCTAGGATCAAAGTACTCTAAACATGAGCATGAAATATGAAGTTCTAACAATAAGACATAGTAACTATGTTGTAACATGAAAAGGTACAAACAAAGATCTTGAATAACAATGCATTGAAAGACGTTTGTTTGTTTCACATATAGAAAACATAATGAGAATGGTATTCAGCTTGTCCCTCATAGTGTAGCAAAACATAAATGCATAGGACGCCTTCAAAGTTCATAAGGGTGACTAGATACAAATAGTTAAGAACAAGCAATATCAAAGTTATCCATCAATCAACAAGTCTTGGGACAATGCACATTAAACTAAGAATGGCCACTATGCTCTCTCAATAGGTGCATAAAGATAGAAGATGGAGAGTCAACATAAAAGTAAAAGAAAGGCATTCATAGAAGGAAGTAGGGATTCAAGTCTTATAAAGAGCTTCCAAAAATTATGGTACTTATTAGCTTTCAGCTCTCATTGCCCCTATCATAATCATCTTGAAGTGATTAAGGTTAAAGTGAACAAAATATGGAGTATATGCTTGACAAAGTATAAGTTGGCAATCTCATGTCCCTTGAAATACGAGGGTCGCTCCTCATGCTACTCAAGTTTAGTTACCGGTAAGTTCTTGTCATAGTAAGTACATGTGTATCACAGAAAACCGCCAACGGGGTACCCCTTGCCCGATGATACGAAAGAATCCCCATATCAAAATGACAAGGCAAGCAGACAATAAGCATCTCAGCATCTTCTTATTTACCATGGGAAAATGGTGCTTTATATCTCTCTTTCCTCATTTCTCATCTTTTTTCTTTCTTTTTTCTCAATCTCTATCTCTTTTTTAATAAGAAGAATACTTCACAGAATGCTCATTATGGTTACGCTGCAGGTTTCCACCATGATTAGGCATAGACTAGACCAGCCGCACAGGCGTTTCTCTAACACACATACATAACTCCATGGACTTACAGGCTCCCCTTTAATTTCACATCGACGACATCCATAAACAAAAGAGCATGATATCAACTGGGTACAATGTACAAGTGCAATGTTGAAAGCGTTTCCCATGACAACATGGTTCTGCTAATCCCAACGTATAAGTGCAAGCATATACAACATAGATGACACAATGGTTCAAGTTTATTAGGGGCAAGAAAAGTAAAGTGTGCCATCAAGTTCGTGACAACTTTAATCACTAATTTTCACATAACAAGTTTAATTTGGAAGGTAGATAAAAACATGAATATACTTGGAATAGCAAATGCTAATAGGTAGGTATGGTGGACTCTTTGGAATAACTTGGTTTTATTTGGAGTTGGATGCATGAGTGGAACTCATACTTGGTATGGAGGCTAGCAAAAGACTGGGAGCAACCAACTACGAGAGCAATAATGGCCATAATCATGCAAAGCGATAAAACATTATTAATTAAAGCATAAAGTGATATTACAAGTCGAAAACTAAATGATCATAGAGGCTATGGTGACTTGGTGTAGTGTTAACATGGTGTGAGCATCCGCCAAGTCAACCCAAATAAAGAATCAAAGGAGAATACCACAATATTATGCTTTTATATGCTAAAACAACGCATGATTCTTTCAAGGCACATTAAGCAATCTCAATTGTTTATAACATGTCATGCTACAACAAAAATTACTAAGAATAAATCCAAAACAATATCAAGCATGAAATGACAAAGCATAAGCCACAGTCCAAAACAAGCCCCTTTTAACCACTTAAGCATGAACTTTTCCTACTCTTTTCCAATCCAAACCAACTTATTTGAAAACTAATTCATGAATGAGGGGGTACAACCAATTTATTCAAGAAAACTAAGCAAATTAAAACCAAAAACAAAAATGAAGACGCTCCAAGAACAACACAACTGTGCATGAAACTATAAAAATGAAGTGTTTGGAAGAAACCTGAGATTTTTATTGATGAAGAAGGGGATGCCTTGGGCATCCCCAAGATTTGACTCTTGTACTAAATGAATATTTCCTGAGGTGACACGGGTGGCATCCCCAAGCTTGAGCGTTTTTCCATTCTTCATCTTATCACATTACTCTTCCCTTACACCTTAAAATTTTCCTTCATACACAACTTCACACAATCTTCATTAGCGACATTAGTGCATTCAAAAGATAATAAACCTTTGGTTCAGTTACAACACAAATAAAACTTCCATTAAAACAAAAGCTACTGTAGCACTTCCTTTAAAAAGTTCAAATGATCAAATAGAACTCAAAGAGAGAGAGATAAAGAGGCAAATGCAAATAATGACAGAAATCTATCAAAACAGACCAGCAGGTAAAAACCTATTTTTTCGAAGACCTTCTGTTGCTCAAATCAAAAAGTGTTGAACTAACGAAAGTTAGCTAACAACCTGGGGGGTTTATTCAGACAATTACGGCTAAATCTGACATATAGATGTTTTTCACGTATATTTACAGCGAAGCACAAAAATCTGTTTCGGGACAGCACTTCCCCAAATCTTACTTCCCTCTCATTAGAGATTATTCTTGGCACAGAAATCAAATAAAAAGGATAAGGAGAGGTTATTACAGAAGTAATAACTTCCAAGACTCAAGAAAAATATTGGGTTATCTCCCAAGAAGTACTTTTCTTTAACGTCTTTAAGTTAGGCATGATTGTTTGAGAAGATGCTCACATAAGAAATATGAATTGAAGTAAAAGAGAACATCAAGAAGCAAATTCAAAGCACATTTAAGTCTAACCCACTTCCTATGCATAGAAATCTTGTAAAGAAACAAGTCATGAAAGCACAAAGCAACAAGCATAGTAAAGCAAAACAAGTGCAACTTCAAGACTTTCAACATAAAGAGGGGAAACTTAATATTATTGAGATGCATAAAACCATGTTTCCCTCTCTCATAATAACTTTCAGTAGCATCATGAATAAAAATAACAAATAACTATCACATGAAACATTCTTATCATGAGCCATATGCATAAAAGAATTAATACTCCCCACATAAACATAGTCATTCTTATTAATTTTGGTGGGAGCAAATTCAACAAAATAGCTATCATTATTATTCTCATCATCGTATATTGGAGGCATAGTACCATCAAAGTAAATTTTCTCCTTCGTGCTTGGGGGACTAAAAATATCATGCTCATCAAAACTAGCTTCACCAAGCTTAGACTTTTCCATAGCATTAGCAATAAAGGTGTTCAAATAATTCATACTAAGAACATTGCTATTAGCATGCAAATAAAGTTCCGTATGTTTTTTAATTTTCTCTTTAAACACTTCATGTCCTAACTCAAGATAAATACTATAAAGCTCTCTAATTTTGTTGTTGTTTTCCATTAAGCGTAACTAGTGAAAACTAAAACAAGAAACAAAAAGATATAATTGCAGAATCTAAAGGAAAAAACTTCGAGCACTCACACACTAGCAACTGTACTAGAACATAGCTTAGTAGCCAGAGGATGTGAGTACCTTTTACCTTACCTCCCCGGCAACGGCGCCAGAAAATAGCTTGATGTCTACGCACTTCTATTCTTGTAGACAGTTGTTGGGCCTCCAAGTGCAGAGGTTTGTAGAATAGCAGCAAGTTTCTCTGAAGTGGATCACCTAAGGTTTATCGAACTCAGGGAGGAAATGGTCAAAAGTATCCCTCTCAAGCAAACCTACAATCAAGATACAAGAAGTCTCTTGTGTCCTCAACACACCCAATACACTTGTCAGGTGTATAGGTGCACTAGTTCAGAGAAGAGATAGTGAAATACAAGTGGTATGGATGATTATAAGATGTAACGGTGCTAGAAAATAGCTTGATGGCGTGGAAGAGACGAAAGGCAAACTGAAATAAAGATGGCAACAAGCAAACATGTAACAGATCTAGTTGCAAACTGTGTTTCAATGCTTAGAAACAAGGCTAGGGATCATACTTTCACTAGTCAACACTCTCATATATATATCTTCTCTTTACGATACTACTCTGAACTACTCTTCGGTTGGACACTCTAATCCATGGTAGGGCTATATCAGCACTCCTGAAAGTTTGCTTTCCCCATCTAGATAACCCCACACTATCACCTTGAGCTCTAGATAGTTCCAACAAACACCACAATTTCATAGAAACATACAACTCCAAATATAACTTATAACAAGTATTGTTAAGCTCTAGTCTAAGTTCCACCATGGTGTGCACGTTGTCACTTTCACACACATCGGGAGAGCAGAGATCTATTAAAGCACTTGAGTAGCAAAGTAGATATACTTGATTACAAAGCTCATGATCACAATATGATCATTAATAGAGAGAGAGATGAACACATAGCTACCGGTAGAGCCCTTAGCCTCGAGGAAGAACTACTCCCTCATCATCATGGGAATCAGCAACGGTGATGGAGATGGTGGAGATCGTTGGAGATGGCTCCGGGGGCAATTCCCCATCCTGGCAGGGTGCTGGAACAAAGACTTTCTGTCCCCGAATCTCCCCTTCAGTGGTGGTGGCGCTGTGGAACTTTCCGTGGCTAGAGGCTGGATTCTTTAGGGTTTCTGCATTGGAGGCTTCTTATAAGCGAAAGGGCAAGGTCGGTGGGTGCCCGAGGGGCCCACACCACCTGGTGGCACGGCTAGGGGGACCCGCACCACCCTATGGTGTGGCCAGCCCCTGGCCCCTCTCCGTCTCGTCTTCTGGCTCTATGAGTCTTCCGGTAAAATATCGACTTTGGCTTTTGTCCCGTCCAATTTCAAGAATATTCATTATTTGACTTTTTTGGAACCAAAAACAGCAGAAAATAGACAACTGGCACTGTGGCATCTTGTTAATAGGTTAGTCCCAGAAAGTGTATAAAAATACTCCAAAGTATGGACAAAACATAAGAAAGTAGGTATAAAACAAGCATGCAATATCAAAAATTATATATACGTTTGCAACGTATCAGGCTCCGCCGGTATCTCCCTCAAACTGGCCGTAGTGGTGTCTCTCCTCTCGCACACCATCATGTTTGTGGTTGATAACTTCACAAGGATGCCTATTTATAGATTAAGCATCACAACATAGTGTCGACACTCATGACATAATGTCAACACTCTTGTTGATAATCCCGGTTGGAGCCACTAACCGGGACTAAAGATATTTCCCGCCATTTCCCACCACTTTCCGCTATGCTTTCCCGCCCTTTCCCTCTAACCGGGCCTTTTATTCCTAGTTGAAGACACTAACCGGGACTAAAGATATTTCCCACCATTTCCCACTGCTTCCCGCTATGCTTTCCCGCCCTTTTCCTCTAACCGGGCCTTTTTGTCCCAGTTGGAGCCACTAACCGGGACTAAAGATATTTCCTGCCATTTCCAACCACTTCCCTCTATGCTTTCCAGCCCTTTTCCTCTAACTGGGCCTTTTAGTCCTAGTTGGAGCCACTAACCGGGACTAAAGATATTTCTTGCCATTTCCCACTACTTCCCGCTGATGTCTACGCACTTCTATTCTTGTAGACAGTTTTTGGGCCTCAAAGTGCAGAGGTTTGTAGAACAGCAGCAAGTTTTCCCTTAAGTGGATCACCCAAGGTTTATCGAACTCAGGGAGTAAGTGGTCAAAGGTATCCCCTCTCAAGCAACCCTGCAATCAAGATACAAGAAGTCTCTTGTGTCCCCAACACACCCAATACACTTGTCAGGTGTATAGGTGCACTATTTCGGCGAAGAGATAGTGAAATACAAGTGGTATGGATATAAGATAATGGTGCTAGAAAATAACTTGATGGCGTGGAAAAGACTAAAGGCAAACTGAAATAAAGATGGAAGCAAGCAAACATGTAACATATCTAATTGTAAACGGTGTATCAATGCTTAGAAACAAGGCCTAGGGATCATACTTTCACTAGTGAACACTCTCATATAAATATCTTATCTTTATGATACTACTCTTAACTACTCTTCGGTTGGATACTCTAATAAATGGTAGGGCTATAACAGCACACCTCAAAGTAAGCCTTCCCCATCTAGAAAACCCCACACTGTCACCTTGAGTACTAGATGAGTCCATCAAACACCACAATTTTATAAAGACATCGAACTCCAAATATAACACATAACAAGTATTTGTAACCTCTAGCCTAAGTGCCACCATGGTGAGCACGCTGTCACTTTCACACACATGGGGAGAGCATAGATTCATTAAAGCACTTGAGTAGCAGAATAGATCTATAGATTACCAGCTCATGATCACAATATGATCATGCATAGAGAGAGAGACGAACACATAGCTACCGGTAGAACCCTTAGCCTCGAGAGAGAACTACTCCCCCCTCATCATGGGAATCAGCAACGGTGATGGAGATGGCGGTGGAGATGGCTCCGGGGGCACTTCTCCATCCCGGCAGGGTGCCGGAACAGAGACTTTCTGTCCTCCAAATCTCCCCTTCGGTGGCGGCGGCGCTGCGGAACTTTTCGTGGCTGGAGGCTTCATCCTCTAGGGTTTTGGTATCGGGAGGATCTTATAGGCGAAGGAGGCAAGGTCGGTGGAGTGCCTGGGGGCCCACACCACCTGGTGGCACGGGTAGGGCTAGCCCGCGCCTAGGGAGGGTGTGGCCAGGCCCTGGCCCTCCTCCGTCTCGTATTCTGGCTCCGTGAGTCTTCCGGTAAAATAGGAACTTTAGCTTTTGTCCCGTCCAATTCCGAGAATATTGATTTTTTGACTTTCCTGGAACCAAAAACAGCAGAAAACATGCAACTGGCACTGTGGCTCTTGTTAATAGGTTAGTCCAAGAAATCATATGAAAAGTACTCCAAAGTTGGAACAAAACACAAGAAAGTGGATAAAACCAAGCATGGAACATCAAAAATTACAGATACATTTGCAATGTATCAACATCCCCAAGCTTAACTCCTGCTCGTCCTCGAGTAGGTAAGTGATAAAAAGAAAGAATAATTTTTAAGGTGACATGCACCATCAAAGAGTTGATTAAAGTATTTGCAAAACATTCAAAGCTGGGATCATAGTACTTCAATCATAACATGAAAGACAAAGTTCTAGCAATAAGACAAAGAAACTGTGATGCAACATGAAAAGGCGACACAAAAGATTCATGAATAACAATGGTTTGCAAGACGTTTGTTTGTTTCACATAAAGAAAACATAGCATACTAGCATTCAGCTTGTCCCTCAATAGAGTAGCAAATATAAATGCATAGGACACCTTCAAAGTTCATAAGAGTGACTAGATATAATAGTTTAAAACAAGCAATAACAAGTTATGCATCAATCAACTAGTCTTGGGACAATGCACATAGAACTAAGAATGGCCACTATGCTCTGAAAGTAGGTGCATAAAGATAGAAGGTGGAGACTCTTTATAATGCTGGAAGAAAAGCCTTTTGTAAAAGGAAGTAGGGATTCAGGTCTCACAAAGAGCTTCCAAAAAGAATGGTACTTGTAGCTTTCAGCTCTCATTGCTCCTATCATAACCATCTTGAAGTGATTAAGGTTAAGGTGAACAAACTATGGTGTACATGCTTGACGAAGTATAAGTCAGAAATCTCATGTCCCTTGTATATGAGGGCCGCTCCTCATGCTACTCAAGTTTAGTCACCGGTAAGTTCTTGTCATCGTAAGTACATGTGTATCATAGAGAACCGCCAACGGGGTACCCCTTGCCCGATGATACGGAAGAATCCCCATATCAAAATGACAAGGCAAGCAGACAACGAGCATCTCAGCATTCTTCTTATTTACCATGGGAATATGGTGCTTTTTTCTCTCTTTCCTCTTTCCATAGTATCTCTTTTTTTTCTATTTTTTTCTCAATATAGGATTCTTTTTTATAAGAAGAATGCTTCATAGACAGCTCATTATGGTTACGCTACAGGTTTCCACCATGTCAGCATGGATTAGACCAGCGGCCCAAGCATTTCTCTAACACATATACATAACTCCATGGACTTACAAGCTCCCCTTTCATTTCACACCGACGACATCCATATACAAAAGAGCATGATATCAACTAGGTACAAGTACCAAGTGCAATGTTGAAAGCGTTCCCCATGAAAGCATGGTTCGGCTAATTCCCGACAAATAAGTGCAAGCATATACAACATAGAAGACACAATGGTTCAAGTTTATTAAGGGCAAGGAAAGTAAAGTGTGCCATCAAGTTTGTGAGAGCTTTAATCACTAGTTTTCTCATAACAGGTGGAAGGTAAACAAAAGCATGAATGAACTTGGAATAGCATAAGCTAGTAGGTAGGTATGGTGGACTCTTTGGAATAACTTGGTTTAGGGAGTTGGATGCACGAGTGGAACTCATACTTTGTTGTGGAGGCTAGCAAAAGACTGGGAGCGACAAACTAAGAGAGCAATAATGGCCATAATCATGTAGAGCGACAAAACATCATTGATCAAAGCATAAAGTGATACTACAAGTTGAAAACTAAAGGATCATAAAGGCTATGGTGATTTTTGATAGTCCTAACATGGTGTGAGCATGCACCAAGTCAACCCAAATAAAGCATCAAAAGAGAATACCACAATACTATGCTTTAATATGCTAAAACAACGCATGATTCATCCAAGGAACATTAAGCAATCTCAATTGTTTATAAAAATCCATGCTACAACAAAGAATACTAAGCATAAATCCAGAACAAAATCAAGCATGGCATGATAGATCATGGGCCATAGTTAAAAACAAGCTCTTTTTACCACATAAGCATGAACTTTCCTACTCTTTTCCAAAGCAAACCAAAACTATTTGCAAACCAATGTATGAAAGAGGGGGTCCAACCAATTTATTCAGCAAACTAAGAAAACCAAGCGAACAAAAAACTAAAAACGAAAACGAAAAAGAAGACACACCAAGAAAAACACAATTGTGCATGAAACAATAAAAATGAAGCGTTTGGAAGAAACCTGAGATTTTTATTGATGAAGAAGGGGATGCCTTGGGCATCCCCAAGCTTTGACGCTTGTACTTCTTGGATATTTCTTGGGGTGACACGCGTGGCATACCCAAGCTTGAGTTTTAGTCCATTCTTCATCTCCTTACTCATTCCTTCCATACACCTGAAATTTTTCCTTCATACAAAACTTCACACAATCTTTATTAGCAACATTAGTGCACTCAAGATAATAAGTCTTTAGGTTCAGTTCTAACACCAATAAAACTTTCATTAAAACACTAGCTACTGTAGCACTTCCCTCAAAAAGCTCAATTCCCCAAAAAAACTCAAAAAGGAACCAACAGAAGCAAATGCAGAAAATGGCAAAATCTGTCAAAACAGACCAGCAGGTAAAGACGAATTTTTTCGAAGACGTTCTGTTGCTCAAATCAAAAAGTGTTGAACTAACGAAAGTTAGATAACGACTTGGGGCACAAGCACAAAAATTCACGCCTCAAAAATTAGTTCAGAGATTTTACACGAATTTTTATGGTGAAGCACAGAAATCTGTTTCGGGACAGCAACTTTCCCAAGCATTACTTCTCTCTCATTGGACGTTACTCTTGGCACAAAAAGCAAATAAAAAGGATAAGGAGCGGTTATTACAGAAGTAATAACTTCGAAGACTCATCTAAAACTTTTGGGTTATCTCCCAATAAGTACTTTTTTAATGCCTTTAAGTTAGGCATGATAGTTTGAGAAGATGCTCACATAAGAAATATGAATTGAAGTAAAAGAGAGCATCAAGAAGCAAATTCAAATCACATTTAAGTCTAACCCACTTCCTATGCATAGGAATCTTGTAAATAAACAAGTCATGAAAGCACAAAGCAACAAGCATACTAAAGAAAACACAAGTGCAACTTCAAGACTTTCAACGTAAAGAGAGGAAACTTAATAGTGTTGAGATACATAAACCCATGTTTCCCTCTCTCATAATAACTTTCAGTAGCATCATGAATAAAAGTAACAATATAACTATCACAAGAAACATTCTTATCATGAGCCATATGCATAAAAGAATTAATACTCCCCACATAAACATAGTCATTCTTATTAATTTTGGTGGGAGCAAATTCAACAAAATAGCTATCATTATTATTCTCATCACCATAATCATCAAATATAGGAGGCATATTGTAATCATAATTAATTTTCTCCTCAATAGTAGGTGGACTGAAAATATCATACTCATCATTGTAATCATCATATATTGGAGGTTTAGTATCATCATAAGTAATAGAATAGCTATCTTCCAAAGCTGGGGAACTAAAAAGATCATTTTCATAGAAACTAGCTTCCCCAAGCTTAGAATTTTCCATAGTATTAGCAATAATGGTGTCCAAAGAATTCATACTAACAACATTGCTATTAGCATGCAAATAAAGTTCCATTGGTTTTTTAATTTTCTCTTCAAACACTTCATGTCCTAACTCAAGATAAATACTATAAAGCTCTCTAATTTTTTTGTTGTTTTCCATTAAGCCTAACTAGTGAAAACAAGAAAAAAAGACAAAATTGCAGAATCTAAAGGAAATAACTTCGAGCACTCACACCGGAGGATGTTAGTACCTTTTACCTTACCACCCTGGACAACGGCGCCAGAAAATAGCTTGATGTCTACGCACTTCTACTCTTGTAGACAGTTGTTGGGCCTCCCAGTCTAGAGGTTTGTAGAACAGCAGCAAGTTTTCCCTTAAGTGGATCACCCAAGGTTTATCGAACTCAGGGAGGAAGTGGTCAAAGGTATCCCCTCTCAAGCAACCCTGCAATCAAGATACAAGAAGTCTCTTGTGTCCCCAACACACCCAATACACTTGTCAGGTGTATAGGTGCACTATTTCGGTGAAGAGATAGTGAAATACAAGTGGTATGGATATAAGATAACGGTGCTAGAAAATAACTTGATGGCATGGAAAATACTAAAGGCAAACTGAAATAAAGATGGAAGCAAGCAAACATGTAACAGATCTAATTGTAAACGGTGTATCAATGCTTAGAAACAAGGCCTAGGGATCATACTTTCACTAGTGAACACTCTCATATAAATATCTTATCTTTATGATACTACTCTTAACTACTCTCTGGTTGGACACTCTAATCGATGGTAGGGCTATAACAACACACCTCAAAGTAAGCCTTCCCCATCTAGAAAACCCCACACTGTCACCTTGAGTACTAGATGAGTCCAACAAACAACACAATTTCATAGAGACATCCAACTCCAAATATATCTCATAACAAGTATTTGTAATCTCTAGCCTAAGTGCCACCATGGTGAGCACACTGTCACTTTCACACACATGGGGAGAGCAGAGATTCATTAAAGCACTTGAGTAGCAGAATAGATCTATAGATTACAAGCTCATGATCACAATATGATCATGCATAGAGAGAGATGAACACATAGCTACCGGTAGAACCCTTAGCCTCGAGAGAGAACTACTCCCCCCTCATCATGGGAATCAGCAACGGTGATGGAGATGGCGGTGGAGATGGCTCCGGGGGCACTTCCCCGTCCCGGCAGGGTGCCGGAACAGAGATTTTCTGTCCCCCGAATCTCCCCTTTGGTGGCGGCGGCACTGCGGAACTTTTCGTGGCTTGAGGCTTGATCCTCTAGGGTTTTGGTGTCGAGAGGCTCTTATAGGCG
The DNA here is from genome assembly GCA_910589775.1 of Avena eriantha. NCBI lineage: Eukaryota > Viridiplantae > Streptophyta > Magnoliopsida > Poales > Poaceae > Avena > Avena eriantha. The sequence goes on along the minus strand of OU342744.1, from coordinate 295,944,222 downwards.
AAGGAGGCAAGGTCGGTGGAGTGCCAGGGGGCCCACACCACCTGGTGGCGCGGGTAGGCCTAGCCCGCACCTGGGGAGGGTGTGGCCAGGCCCTGGCCCTCCTCCGTCTCGTATTCTAGCTCCGTGAGTCTTTCGGTAAATAGGAACTTTGGCTTTTGTCTTGTCTAATTCCGAGAATATTGATTTTCTGACTTTCCTGGAACCAAACACAGCAGAAAATAGGCAACTGGCACTGTGGCTCTTGTTAATAGGTTAGTCCAAGAAATCATATGAAAAGTACTCCAAAGTTGGAACAAAACACAAGAAAGTGGATAAAACCAAGCATGGAACATCAAAAATTATAGATACATTTGCAATGTATCACCCTCTATGCTTTCCCACCCTTTTCCTCTAACCAGGCCTTTTAGTCCTAGTTGGAGCCACTAACCGGGACTAAAGATATTTCCCGCCATTTCCCACCGCTTCCCGCTATGCTTTCCCACCCTTTTCCTCTAATCGGGCCTTTTAGTCCTAGTTGGATCCACTAACCGGGACTAAAGATATTTCCCTCCATTTCCCACCGCTTCCCGCTATGCTTTCCCGCCCTTTTCCTCTAACCGGGCTTTTTAGTCCCAGTTGGAGCCACTAACCAGGACTAAAGATATTTCCCGCCATTTCTCACTACTTCCCGCTATATTTTCCCGCCCTTTCTCTCTATATCTAGGTCGACCGCGCCATGGCTATCCACACATCCACATATTCCTCTCTCAACAATGGACATTGCATACTGGGCCATTCTCACACTCAAAGAGACCGAGGTGTTGTGCGCCTCCAGCTGCCCATGCCCACCGGGCTACCGACTGCCCGCTGACTGGATGTTGAGCGTTGGAGGAGTTCCTGTCCCTCCTGTGCCTCAAGGTTCCACCCGCCAGGTGGCCATCATGAACCACTTCTACCTAGAGTTCACGCTAGAGTAGCGGATGGATCCCCATTGGGATCCTGACAACTACGACACCTGGAATGCCTTCTTCGCTAACCGGCGGGAAAGGGCGCTCACCAGGTACGAGGGTCATGGCCCGTCCCCGATGAACTACAATGAAACCGGTCGTCGCCTGTGGTGGGCGAACCGTACTATCACAGGTGTGATGCACTACATCGCTGAGGGAGATCATCCTCGCCTGCGGTGCCCACACTTGCACCCGCTATAAAACCACAATAAGGGTGGCTGTGGTGAAGGCCGTGGGCATAGCGGCATCGTCATCTGGGAGCCCCCTCCCCCCTCCCCGTGTCATGAATCCGATGCCAGAGTGGCAGGTGCCCCCCGGAATATGTCATGGTTCACGGTCCTAGATTCCATCCTACACAAGCTGGGAAAGGGCTGAGGATCCCCGAAATATGCCATAGCAACGACGACGAAGATGATTTGGAAGATGGCCCTGAAGCTATGTACTATAGGGCTAGACATGATTATGACTAATCCATTGGCTAGGACGAATGGTTCATCTGTGTACCCAAGACTGTTGAGAGATCCACTGTTTTCATTCTGTAATGCATTTTTATTTGAAAATGGAAAATGGTTAATAGTTTGAACAATTATTTTAGGAAACAGAAAATGGTTCTGCATTAGTTATTGAAATCCAAACACTTTTCATGTTGAAAGTTTTTTCAAATTTAAACCATTTCAAATTTAAATCATTTCAAATTTAAACCATTTCAAATTTAATAGTTTCAATAGTTAGAATAGTTATTTTATAAGACGGAAAGCTTTTTCAAATTCAAATCATTTCAAATGTGAACACCTAAATAAGAAATAAGGCAGGAACATCTGAAAAGTTTGAAAAACTTTTGAAAAAAGGACTTTCAGTCCCGGTTGGTGCCACCAACCAGGACTAAAGGTCCTCTGCGCGTGTCGCCTTGGTGGCCATCATACGTCCCGGTTGGTGGCTCCAACCGGGACATATGCTCTGGCCTTTCGTCCCCGTTGGTGCCACCAACCGGGACTAAAGACCTTTTTGTCCCGGTTGGTCGCACCAACTGGCACTAAAGGCCCTCTGTACTTAACCATGTGCCCCTTTCTCTCTTCCCCAATCTCTTTCACTCTCGTTCTCACACCACTGCAGATCGCCGTCGACGCCAGGAGGAGCTGCAGCAGGGGTCGTCGTCGTCTACGTCGCACCACCGCGCACCGTCGTCTATGTCGCACCACCGACTGTCGCCATCGGCGCCGTGTCCCAGGTGCTCCCCGGCCCCTCTCCCTCCCTCTCAAGCTCCGTAGGGTTAGGAGGCGGCGGGGCGAGCAGGGGCGGCCGCGAGTAGGGGCGTGGCCGTGAGTAGGGGAGCCGGCGGCGCGAGCAGGGGAGCCGACGGCGTGAGCAGGGGCCGGCGCATTTTTTTTCTTTTTGTGTCTTTTTTATTATTATGTGTTTATTAGTCTTTTTAGTATTTGTCTTTATTATTATGTCTTTTTAGTATTTGTAGTACTACTACGAGTAGTACTTTCAGTAGTATTAGTAGTACTATTTATTTGTAATAGTAGAATATTACTATTAGTATTATATTACTAGTACTATAGTATTAGTAGTATTTGTAATAGTATTTGTTGTAGTAGTAGTAGTATAGTGGTAGTTGTAGAGTATTATTAGTAGTATTAGTAGTAGTGGTACTGGTAGTGGTAGTATTAGTATAGTGGTTGTGGTAGTGGCTCGCGACGACGATGTGGATTTAGAGACAAAGGATCGTGAGGACACTTCTTCCTAGCGCCGGTTGGCTCCAGGACGGGATTATGTTGCATTATTATAAGTCCTGAAATTATGTTACTTTGAATATTTCAAGAAATGGTTTCTATGTTTAAATGAGTTTGTACATGGTCGTTATTGCTGATGAGCATTGGAGTTACACGATCCCGCCGGCGTTTGAGGTTAGGGACGGGTGCGGCAACACGCGCCATATAGGGACGATGGACGGGCGCGGCAATGCGCGCCATATAGAGACGATGGATGGGTGCAGCAACACGTGCCATATATTAGGGTTTCTTTCAAATACGGTTTATATCCCTAGCTCGTCAAATCTCGCCTACCTAACCTCCTAGCTTGGCCAACAATTCCACAACTGGAAGAAAAGATTGCACCTTGACTTTGTCGTGAAAGAGAAGACTCCAGAATTCACTGGAGCATATGAGAAGATAAAAGACTACTGGGCTGATATTGCGGCGTACACGACATTGGCGCCAGCTAAGAAAAGGTCTGAAACGAATAAGAAAAATCCTGCTAAAAAGAAGTATCACCATACTATGGGGCAAGGTGGCTACAAGGCTAGCAAGCCTAAGTGGGAGAAACTCGAGTCCGACCTGATTGCTAAAGGGATCACCCTAGAGCCATACAATTTGATCAAACGGGTAAGGTATTGGTTTTATGGGCATGGGGGAACGTTGGACTCAGAAGGGAAGTGCATATATAACATAAGACATAAAGAAACTCCCATACCCATCGAAGACATTAGAAATGCAGTAAAGGCTGTTGAAGATGGGGAGTTCATTCCGGATAGAGAGAATGACGAGCTCGCACTTGCCCTTGGGAACAAGGAACACGAGGGACGAACACGAGGCACAGAAGGCTCCAAACCATGGAACCTTGGGTTTCCTGACATCCGGAAGAAATATCCTGATAGAAGCCGTCGAAGGAGAAAGGAAAGGGAGGAAATTGGAGTAATGAAGTAGGCAGACCGGATGCGCAACATAGAAGAACAATTAAAGCGGCAGCAGAATCAACTTGACGTACTTAGCCAGCAAGCTACCGGCCCATCTAAGCAGCACATGGTCGACGAAGCTGCCTTCGATGCTACCGGCACATCCCCTAATCGAAAAAACAGCGTGGCTTCCATGGAGCTCCCCGGTGATGATGCTGATGATGCACCAGAGATGGCTCCTCTTCGCTACCCAGTGGATGATATCATGGAGATGACACATTGTGAGCTACATATGAAAGTTGTCAACATAACCATGAAGGTGGCGGTCGGCTATGCCTTACCATTAGTTGGATGGATACCAACTTACCATTGTTGTCCGGTTCCACAGGGCTACGCTATTGCTGGGGTGGATGAAGTTATGGACGGATTCGCGCAGCTCAAGCTTGACTACCCTGCAGGTGAAGGGGATGTGACTGAGCTAGGAGAAACAAAAACATGACCATTCTATGACAAAAGGAACACATCGTGCTTTTAAATCGGACGCCAAGGCCATCCACTCCTTAGAGCACAACTCCATCTTCGTCGCAGCCTCACCTGTCTCCAGCGCATCAGCCATCTTTGGTCATCGTCGTGACAGGCGCCGTCTCGGCCACAATAGGCCCTTTCTCTAGCGCAACCGTCTCCGCCAAAACAGGCCCTTTCTCCAGCAGGACCGTCTTCACCGCTGCGTCAGCCGTCTCAGCCCCTCCCAAAAGTACAAAAGGGTCAGGGCCAAAAGCGAAAGAGTAACCGATCACCAAAGCATCTACCGGAGCCCCTCCCAAAAGTACCAAAGGTTGCTCCCAAGAGATCTTACGACTATATACTGAAGAGGAGAATATGGTGATCGAAATTTCCATACGCAAAAGTGGTTTGATAGCCTTAAGCGGCCGAAAAAGGCAGAGTTCCCCAGCACTAAAGAAGAAAAAGCCAAAGTGCAAAAAATGTTGAAGACCCTTCATCAACCCGAGCCAAGGCTGTCATCAGACTATGACCGCTCTATTGTCAAGTCACATCAGTCAATGGTGTGGTCGAAGAGCACTAGTGCAAGCGGGAAATTCAGTTCCTCAACTCGGTTTACAGAAAAACATGGAATGCCCCCTACTCAAAGTGATTTTCGATACCGGGGTGGGGTCGAGCAAATGTGCAGGCGAGCAGTATGATTCGGAGTTTGTTGCACTGTATGGAGAAGCGGCCGCTGCTCACAGTATGAATATTACTCAGTATGTAGCCCAGATAGAGTTCCCCGTGGCTGAGGAAGCATACAAATACCAGTACGGGGAACCACCCGTCAGACCTGAGGACGTCAAGTATCTACCAACAAAAATACGAAGATTGCATAATTGGTACATTAAAGCCAAAAAGGAAGGGGCAAACTAGATAGTGATCGGAGTTCGAAACGAGCATTACGGGTATGGAGATGCCAGATACTGATTGAATTTCCTGAACTACATTAGTTTTTCAATCAAGATGCCCTCGACAAATCGATCGTCAGTTCCTATTGTTTGTAAGTATTATTTCTGTAATAATTAAGTCTCTAGTTAGCTCACCTCGTTTATATCGCATGTATAATCATACTAACTATATTATGCAGACTAAAGATTCTCGAATGTAGAAGATGACAGATCTATGACACTGGGTTCATTGATCCATATTGGGTTCATGAACTTACTGTGAAACTTAGTCCCAAGGACACAGGGGATAAAATTATAATGGCGTTAAGGTTTCAAGAAACCAAAGGGGAAATATTATTATCTTACAACTTCAAGTGAGTATTATTGTCTTGTACACATTGTTTTTGCTTACTCGATGTTAAATGTATAATTAATGAGTTATGCATACGAAGATTCTATTATATTCTGCTAATCATTCAACCTGACAATGAAGTAGTATAAGTCATGGACTCTAAACGTAAACCCCTTGAGTGAGCCCCCATGCAAGATATGCTCTAGTGGTAATTTCAATCATTATGACATTATATCGATAACTTTCGTTTATTTACTGATATCAAGTAATTAATAACTCATTTCATTTATTTTCTTTACCGAGCAGCGCTTGGAAACGGTTCACCAACAAGGCTAAGGGTGTCCGGAAAGAGAAGCTTACATTTAAACCACTAAATGTAAGTACTAGCTAGATCCGTGCATCTCTTTATTCTAGTTTCGATACCATTATCATGCTTAATTATTATTATTTTGATTGAACTTTGTTCTTGTAAAGTGTCTGAGGCAGGCAGACGGAAATAACTTATGTGGATACTATATTTGCGAGTTCATTCGTCAGACGACCTATGAGAAGGCAGAAATTTAGAACAACTTCAAGTATGTAAACAATATTCAGAAATGTGTTTTATTACCATCAATTGTGTTTAGTTTCATTCATATATGTTGACTCATTCTTTTAAATTAGATCGAACGGTTGTGGAGGCATCTTCTACCAAAGGATCGCATACATGCAATCCAAGAGGAAATTATAAGATTCTTAGATGCAGAGGTCCTAGATCCAAAAAGAGAATACTATCGGAAGATAATGATAATAGAATAGGGATCATAAAAGACTTTATATTGTATATATGCATAAATATAATATATTCGATACTTGTTGTATAATATAATCGGGAGATGTTTTGTAATATAATGCTTCCCTTAAGGTAGATGACACTTACCCAGCACTATGTTGTGAGAAATGCTCTGTCGCTCAAATCCGCACCATGCCTCCATGCGAATCCATTTTCGATAACATCAACCTCGCACCATCTACTATGAGAACGAGCATTCCTCACAACATAGTGCTGGATAAGTATCAAAAAATAAATACTGCTCCAAACACAAAAAGAAAATAGATAAAGGAGAAACAAAATAAATAAAAATATACAAAAAAATCCCTGCCATGACACAAAATGCTACCGCGACAGAGGTCTATAGATCCCGGTTCATATTACCAACCGGGACAAATACCGCCACCCCTGTATGTATGTGAGCGTCTTCGATGTAGTGTGTTTCTCAAAAAAAAATGCTACTCACAATCCCCTCGGCCCCTGGTAAAGAACGAGGCGGATTGGAATTCGCCTGCCGGTCGATCGAATTGCACCACGTACTGAATCCGGGTGGGACTGGAAGACGCGTATTCAGTCCGATTTGGACCGGAAGATGGATATGGGCACCGCCTCATGCTTGCGATGCTCGGCCGGCCGGCCCGGAGGCCTCGTGGTATATAACTTGACCGCCTAGCTTATTCTTTCTTGGAATACTAACTCGCACATCCTTCTTCCCTGCGCTAGAGTCTGAGAGCTAAACAAGGCGAGGCATGGATTCTGATCGCGAGCTGATACTTAGAGAAACATGGAGGAGGAGGATGAGGAGGGAGGAAATAGGTGATGATGAGCGGAGAGAAAGGAGGAGGAGGATGGGGTGGACCGAGGCACAGCTGGAGCCTGGAGGATGCCAGGCACCAGGCGATGGCAAGAGAAGACAGGCTCCGATCGACCGCTCAATACGAGGAAGAAATCGCACGCGACCGCCAGGAAGAAGAGGAAGAAAAGAAGTGGGACCCGGCCGCTAGAAAGGCCATGATAACTCTCGAGGAGCCAGCGGTGGGCGAGACGAGGGAGCAGGAGGCCTGCGCGGTATGCCTCGAGGAATTCGTGGACGGCGGCAAGAAGCTCAGGAAGATGCCCTGCTCCCACTCGTTCCATCAGCGCTGCATCTTCGACTGGCTACTCCGTAACCGTCGCTGTCCGATCTGCCGTCATGCGCTACAATCTAGAAGGGACGAAGATCAAGAACAAGCAGCGGCCTCAGTCTCGTGATCCTCCACCGTGAACAGATACTGTATGCGCCCTGTTCTTAGCAAGTTTGCTACTGTCTGGGGAACCAAATAATTGCTATGTGCTCTATCATGACTTAGTGAAAAGTCCATGAATGGCATCACGAGCAGTTTCATTGTCCATGCGAGCTCGGATGGCATCACAGATGTTCACGGAAAAAATGCGGGAACACAGTGAAAATGAGAGCCCATTCCTTGATTCGCGCCGTGGTTTACTGAAATTTTCGCATGTACTCTGATTCTCTGCTTACAGGGTATCGACCGTACATATTTAACACAGTTTTAAATAGTCAGCTATAGCCCAGCTGTATCTTTTCTGGGAGACCTTCCGCTACAGTTGTGCTCATTATAGGCTAAATGGAAAAAATATCCGCACTAAGCAAGATTTCACCCTAAAATAGCCACTAAAACCGAGGAGAATTGGAGGCCGCACCAGCTATCTAAATTTATATTTGATCAGTTTCGATAAAACTTGATTGGTTGAATACTTCTTTGAGTGATAGTTGAATGAGTTGTACCTCGATTCATGTTTGAGCCATAGTGTTTCCACTTATTTGGCAAGATATGGCCGAAATCTTTCCTGTTTTTGGAAAAATGCTAAAAATCTTTCCTGTTTCCACTTAAAAGGAGATACACTATAGTTTTTCTTTAGTTGCTGAAAATGACACCCCTAAATGCCACAGCGCGCTGGCTAGTTCAAACTTCGATATTTAATGACAATACAACCGGAGGGGGAAGGGGAGGGGGAGGGACAAAATTCATCTCCTTTTCTTGGGCATGTTCTTTCTCAAATTTTCCTAAGACAAACCTCACGTCGTCGTTGCAGTAGTTGATGCACAGTTGTCTCCACTTGTCAATGTGACGCCACCTCATCATCGGAAACACTAACGCCCATGTCCATCCTCCCTCTCTCTCTCCTCCCGTCGGCTTCTCACCTTGTGCTTCTGCACATACTTGCCCGCAGATGGTGGCCTCCTTAGATCCCTCCTCACCATCGTCCCCTTGGTTTCCATCTCCGGTGTCGGCCATCCCCCATCTCCATCAGCGTGCTCCGCAATAGCCATGGAGATCTTGGGCTACACCAGCTTGTTGTTAGATTGCAGGTCGATGTCGAGTACAATGTGTCTTGCTCGTCGTGCGTGCTATAGGCCGGAGTCGAGGATGACAGGTCACTGATGCTACCAGTGGTTGTCGCGATGCTACTACGGTAGGGTGACGATGCTACCGCCAACCATCGTCGATGCTACCAGCCAGGGATCGATGATGCTGCAAGTGATATGTAGTGTTGCTACCAATGGTGATGCAGCCCGTCCTACGGGTGTCCCTACATCCTTACCACCAAGTCCCCCAAATAGACCAATGACGCATGCTCGAGCCAAACTCCTACAAAATAAGGTTAACTCGCTCCTCTCCTCGTGTGACTTCAATGCACCCTTGAATGGCTTGCGAATTAATGCCTCTACACTGCGCATACTCAGCTACGAAGCACTGACGCATCAGCAGGCCCCCTCGGAAGAAGAACCATGAGCTGGAAAATAAGATGTCACAGCTGAGGCTAAAGAACCGGAGTCTCCGGCCCTATTGCCCGGAGTCTCCGGTGTGCCAACCCAAGGACTCCGGCCAGGACTCCGGACCGTCGCCTGGAGCTTACAGTACACCCCCCGGATACAACCCCAGAGAGCATGAAGACTCTGGTCTGGACTCCGCCCCCCTTCTAGAGGCTACATCGGTAACCCAAGAATCTACCCCAAAGACCACCCCGGAGTCTCCAACCTAAGTGACGACATGCATGTTAAGGCCTTTTGGGTCTGTCCCATGTAATCCCCAATTTCGTCCCAAAATTCTAGTCTTATGCCTAAAGTACCCCTGCTTAGTTGTTGGCCTATATATAGACCACCTCCTTATTATTGTAACCCTAGACTTATATAATTGAATTGGAAGAAACCCCCTTTGTGGATCTATCTAATTTAAGTCTCATGGTCCTTGACAAAGAGCACCAATTATCCCCAACCTCTTGGATTTTTCCATAGTGCGTTCATGTTGTACAAGGCCTGGAGTAGGTGTACCTTCTCCTAGTTGTTAAGATCTTACCAAGCCTCCTTCTCTCCATGCCGGTTAGAGAGAGTGTGTTCTTACACGCCACCGATCCTAGGAATTGTGTCAGATCGGTAGTTGTTGGCGTGAGCTATAGGTTGTTTTGTGTATCGCCTATGTGTTATGTTCATTGTGTTCTTCACGTGTGAGTTCGCTTGGATTTCATCCTCCCTCTCTCCCCCTCATGATTCCCTCGCAATTTCTGGAGTTTCGTGAAAGATCCGGCCACCCTAAGGGGTCACCCCTAACATATTGGTATCAAGAGCCTCGTTCATCATGAATTTCTCCACAAAATTTTCTTCTATCCACCATAAATTCAAAACTTCCCAAAAAGAGCCCCAAATTTTCCTTTGGATTAACCTCTCATTTTGGAGTGTTATTTGTGTTTTTGATCCGACCAAATCTTGTCTAAGTTGTTGGTCCAGCTTTTGCCTGTGTTTCCTAGCCCAATTTTTTGCGGATTTGAGGCCCCAAGGCATGGATTTCCTCTCAAGAACATGAGTAAGTTCGAGCAGTAGTCCCCCGACCCCGGAGTCTCCGGTCTAGAGCCACGGAGTCTTTGGCCCTGACGCCTATTTTTGACCAGTTTTGCCCTCCCTCCGTTTTGGCTAATCTTTGCTTTGTTGTTTGTGTTTCGTGTGAATATCAACAACTAATGGCAAGCTTCCATAACAACTTACGCGCTCGTCGACACCATTGGAACTCAAGCTCCGCCCGTACCACCAATCGCAAGTAAATCATCACCAACTAAGGTATAACTTGGGTCACCTTGGTAACACCATAGCTTCCTTTTTGTGTACCTATCCCACCGAGAGTGGCTCATCGTGTGTTTGCTTGAGCATTGCGCACTTGTCCTTGGATAGTGAGAGTGTAAGAGCAAAAACAAGAGTGACTTGGTAGCATCAAGGGAGACCAAAAATAAAAAAGACAAAAAAAGAGAAAAAGAAAAGATACAAAGAAAAAGAAAAATATTCTCCCATAGCATAAGATAGTCTCAAGCTTGTAAGCAAGAGAAATAAGAGCACAAAGTCAAGTGCACAAATCCATTGCTCATTTTCTGTTTGCAAATGAGCCACCGTCTCTTCTTGCATTGGCACAACAACCAAGTGTAGTCTTCGTTAGGACGTTTTGTGCTCATTTTCATAGTCGTGCTAATCCCAATAATGTCCAGGTGTGTGCATAGTCGTAGGTTCCCGTCACCTTTTGAGTTGACCTTTTTCCTTTGACTTGAGATTTGTTGGATTTTCTCCACTTTTGAGTACCCTCTTCGTTTGGTTGCTTCTTTGGCATTCCACCATCCTAACCTTCCACCAAAAGCTTTTGAGCGTTTAGTTCTTACTTAGTGTGAGTTTTCTTTGTGATTTTACTTTGCAAGTTTATAGTTCTCAAGTGTGGCTACTAGTTTCATACAATCCTAAAGGTGAGGTAAAATGCTAACCCCTACCACATATTACCTTCCATATACAATAATCGTTTGTGTTGCATCATGGATATGCATGGTGAGACGAGCCATCCACCTCCCCAAGAAGAAGAAGAAGAAGAAGAAGTACCATACATGATGCAAGCGAGCCACTTCATCATTTGGCATGATTTCCATGAATGTTGCAATGCCCATGAGACGCGCCAAGACGAGCAATTCGGAGAAATTCAAATGGAGTTTAAGAGGATCGACAACAACTTGAAGTATCTTTCTCAAGAGATGAGGGCCATGCACCACAACTTTGCCAATAAAAATGAAGCACTCCAACGTTTGTTGATCGAGCTCGGAAGAAACACAAGGCTGCATTGCCGCGCGCCAAGCTCTTCACGGCACCATTCGAGTGTGTCAAGCTTCTCAAGCCATCGTTCTCCTCAGCAAAAAGATCCTCATGCGAGTGATCCATGACGAAATGACATCCCCGTCGTTGAACCCGTGAGCTCTTCACATTATGTACCTTTTCCACGTCACACTGTAACGTCAAGCTATGATGGTGAATTCTCCTCAAGACCACAAGCAAGGCGAGATGAACATCATCATCACACAAGAGCACTAGTGATCCAACAAGAACAACCACGTGAAGAACCTTGAGTGGAACCTCAAGTTCATCGTCAACATCCTCAAGACCTTCACTCAACAACAAGTGACGACTCCAACTTGGAAGATCAAGCGCGTCATCGACGTGAAGCTCTTGAAGATCATCCGCATCATCATCAACGTCATGAACTCCAACGCCGACACCATGGTCACCATGGAGAGCCCCCTCAACTGCAGCAAGACATAGAGCATCAAATTGTACATATTGAGAAACGCCAACCACGTTAAGAGGCTCAAGACCATAATCTTCATCGAGAGGCCCAAGTGCCTAACCCGTGTCACAAACCAAGGAACGAGCCTCCTCCTCATCCTCAACTACGTCAAGAGGCTCTGCATCCTCCACACTCTCGGAGGCCCAAGTACCTCAACCTCGTCGACAACCGCAACATGAGACTCCTCAACCACCTCAACCGCGCCAAGAGCAAGCTCTCCAACAACATCATGAGGACCAAGTTCCCCTCCTCCAAACACGGCTCAACCACCGCAAAAACAAAAACAACATCACCAAGCTCGTCGCAATGATTTCATGGATAATGAAGACCATCAACATCATGGAAATCGTCACTACCATGACCACAATGAGGAAGAAACTTTTGGCAAGCTCAAGTTCAACATGCCCAAGTTCACCGATTCCATTGATCCTGAAGAATATCTCTCATGGGCATTCAAAGTTGAAAAAATCTTCTGCATGCACAATTATAGAATGAGAAAATGGTAACCATGGCTTCTCTTGAGTTTGATGATTATGCCAACCTTTGGTGGGAACAAGTTCAAGTTTCTCGAGAAGAAAGAGGAGAGCCTCCAATCAACACTTGGAAATATATGAGGGCTGATATGCATTCCCGCTTTGTTCCTTCGCACTACACGTGCGACCTCTTCAACAAACTTCAAATGCTAAACCAAGGGACAAAGATCGTGGAAGGGTACTTAAAGAAAATGGATCTCAACATGATCCATGCCAACATTTAAGAGTGGGAGGAGCAAAGCATGGCACGCTTCCTCATTGGCTTGAACCATCCAATCAAGCGCATCACTGAGTTCCAAAAGTACAATAACATGGTTCAGCTTGTGCATAATGCAACAAAGAATGAGCATCAAGTCCAAGAGTACATCAAATACAACAAGCCCAAGATGTACTTCACCTAAAATCAAGATCCAACCACTACACCAACTGACGAGGGTTTAACTCATCAATGCCCATTGTTATGGACTTGGGTTTTGGAGAAGGAGGGAGCGCTGGAGACATCTATCGGCTAGCAAACAAGCACACAGGGGACTCGAAGATTTACCCAGGTTCAGGCCTCGCAGAGGTCCCTACTCCTGCTTGTCTGCTCATGGAATTATTGAAGGAATCGAGGATTACAATGGTGCGCAGATGCAATCTGGCGAGGGTGGTGGAAACTAGGGTTGCGTGTGTCCTCCTCGCAGCCCCCTCCTAGCCTTTATATAGATAGGCTAGGTCTCGGGTAGCAGGTCGAGTCGGTTACAAGTTAGGGTTTCCCCTTTGAACTTTCTATCTTTAGCTTCTTCTTGTTCTTCCAGTAATCGAGAGTCCGTAGGTTACTCGAGTTCTCCATTTGGGCATTGGCGACACCGTGGGCCTCTGCTGTATTCAGACCGTATATACCAAGCTCAAGTACCTGTAGGGTATACCCATGTCAGTAGCCCCCGAGTGTCCAGTGGAATCGCAGATTCGACTGGGGACTTTAGGAATCCTTTCGAGTGCATGACTGAGTATGTTTTTCGACTGCTCTGTTTGTGTCATAGGGATTGTTGATGTGTGTGCCTGATTTAACCGATGTATCAGTATCAGTTAACTACCTTAGGGTAAAAAAACACCATCTACTTGAAATCTAGTACCCGGAATCGAATCCAGAAAAGTGCTGGTGTAATTCGACTCAAGCCGCGGAGGTCTTACATGAGTCGAATTCCAGTATACGGGTGTGAGCACTCGACGCGTCCATCAAGGCATGTTCATCGTACCTGTAGGCACGGATATATTTCTGGTACTGCGCAGCAAATGCTTTTCCAGGCCTTATTCAGGTCTTATCTTCACGCTGCAAGCGCGGCATCTGAATTTTTTGTCATAGCGGAGATGATTCGGGTGACCCAGGAGACGTAGTCTCTTTGTAGGGAAAAATATGAGGCGGTGTCACCATAAACTTCGAGTGTGGATGTTATCAACACGCAGTATGATGTACAAATAATCATAGGGTGCGTGGCCAGCGCTCCCTATGGGAGTAGCCCCCAAGTGCCTGGTTGAGTCGAAGACTCAGGTAGGGACTAAATAACTTTTGCGACTGCTATCGTCTTTTGTTGCTTGTTTCAGTCGAATTTGCTTCCGGTGCTCCCTATGGGAGTAACCCATGTCCATAGTCGAATTGCGGTTCGAGTGGTTGGGTTTGCTTTGATTTTCCATGTTCCTGTAAAAATAAAAATAAAAAATCGTAGGGTGCGACCAGCGCTCCCTTTGGGAGTAGCCCCCGAGTGCTTGGTGGAGTCGAAGACTCGAGCAAGGACTAAAGTAGTCGAATTCTTCTGCTGCATAATTTTGGATGACATCAGTGCTGATGATGTGATGACCTCAGTTGCCCGCGTGAGCGAGTTTGACGGGACGTGACGAGCGATGGGTCCCATTTTCTGGCTCTGACTTGACCGGGCGTGTGTAATCTTTGTTTTAACTGTGCCTCCTTGATTTCCGCGCGTAATGGGGGTAGTGGGGGACGTTTCACGCTTCAGGTCCTCCACGTGTCGAGCACGATGAACGCCATGCGTCTTGTAGGGTTTTTCCTGGCCGTTAGATTGCATCTTCCCGTGGGTTAAGTAGCAATGTTGCGACGGTAATTTTCACAACTGCTTCCTCTCTGCCTTTGCCTCCGTCGCCATTGCTGCTTCTCCTCTGCTTCTTTGTGTTCCTCTCTTTCGTGGCGCTGGACCAGATCCGCGTATTTCCCAGTTACTTTCTCCGGTCACACCGCCATCATAGAATGGGGAAGAAGAAGGGAGGTGCGCGGCCAATTCCGCCGCCGCCACGGTTGCTGCGAAGAAGAAGGGTGGCTCCGCCGCCGTGGGCACCAGCACCGCCGCCGCTGGGAAAAAGAAGGGCACGGGCACTCGCGTCACCCATGGTGCGTGGCGTGCATCCGTGATCAAATCTTTGGAGCTTTGTCTTCTACGCCAAGACAGAGTTTTATCCTCCACAGTCGCTGACGCGCGCATCCCTGGCAACAAGGTAATCCCCTCTCCTCCTGCCGACTTTCGGGTAATGTTCCTAGCGTTCATCATACGCGGTCTCTCGTTACCCCTGCATCCTTTCTTCAGGGGCCTTCTCTGTTTTTACGGGCTCCAGCTCCATCATCTGTCCCCAAACTCCATCCTTCATGTAGCTTGCTACATTACTCTTTGCGAGTGCTGGCTTGGAATCAAGCCGCACTTCGGTCTCTTCAAGCGCCTCTTCAAGTTGAAGCGCCAATCGGCGTCTGGCTCCATAGTCTACGATGTAGGCGGCTGTGGTATCCACGTCGACTCCTCTGCCACATACTTCGATATCAAACTCACGACGTCCGTCCAAGGATGGAGGGACAAGTGATTCTACATCCACGACCTGAAGGCCGACGGAGACCACTTCGGACTCGCGCCCTTCGATCCCGTGATGCCGTGCTAGAGGAGGCGCTCCTGGAAAAACATAGTGATGCCTGGCGAGTCCGCGGAGACAAATGTGCTATACGGGCACGTCTGCGACCTCGAGAGTCGCATGGGTAAAGAGGAGGGAGGCTGCGCCCTCATTCGCACATGGCTGCGCCGCCGCGTCCAGCCCATGCAGGCCAGAGTCCACCCTATGTTCCAGTGGGCTGGCGCGGACAATGTCACTTGCATATCTGCCGATGGCATTTCCGCGAGTGAGGTAGATAAAAGGGTTCGACTGGTCACCAAGTACACCGCCAAGGATGTGCTTCCCAATGATCCAGATGTTCCTCCATTCGATGCTGCTAACCCTCCTCCTGAGGTACAATTGTGCTACGTAGTAGCTTTGCTTGTCGACTGCTTCTTTGTTGTTTCATGACTTTGTGCTAAATAGTTTTCTGTATGTAGGATTGGGTGGTGTCACCCTGTATGCCCCCTCTTCCCGAGGGGGTTATCCCTCGTGAAGCCTTGGAAGAGGACGAGTCGGAGTCGACCGTCCCATCTGATGTGGAGGAGGAAGCCCCCGAGTCGAGTGGTCTGGACACTCGCAAGCGTTTGCGTAGCGAGGATTCGGATGCGTGGTCTCCTTCGACTCCAGAAGGTGCAGGTGTTGGTGCAGAGTCGTCGATACCTGCCGTTCCTATGAGAGCCATGGCGCCATCTTCTCGCAAGAAGACGCGGCTGGCGAAGGAGTCATCGTCAGAGTCGGGGGATCAAACCTTCGATTTTGACAAGTTTGATTGGTAAGTATACGAGTCTTCCTTTTGGTTCTTCTTTGGAGTTGCATTCTCTTGATGTTGGTTTTGTTCTGCAGTCAGCCAACATCGTCATCTTCTGGCGACATCCAATTTTTTAAGGAATCTGGAGTCGCGACCTCCAAGGCCAAGAAAGTGGCTGAGCACACTCCTTCTCGTCTATTGGCGGCCCACTCCGGGCATAATTTGTCAAGTTCTCCACACAATGTGGAGCACCACATGGTTATCCGGACGTCTTCGAATCCATCGACTTCGGAGTCTTTGGAGGATCATGTAAGTGTAGTATCTCTTATTCTGATTTGGCAGTCGAATTTTCATCTATGCCATCTGTTGATCCTTTACTATGTCTTCTGCCGCAGCTCGTTGTGAAGGAAGCCACTCGCCTTGCAGAGCAGGTGCTTGCGATGGGTCGTCGGCACGCAATGCTGGATAATCGCCATCGTGCGGTGGAAAGGGAGTGTTCCTTATTTTTCCTCTACACCCTTTTGTTGTATTCGACTGGCAGTTTATCTTTGTTTGCGTCATAGCTGAGCATAATGCACTCCTTCGTAGCACTACTTCCCACGAGAAAACACTCGTTGCGGCGGTAAAAAGTCACGATGAGGCAGTCGCAGCATGTGCCGAGTCACGGAAGCGCGAGGAGGATCTATGCGCCTCCATCGTGGCTAGGGAGAAGTTGTTCGAGGAACAACTTTTTTCGATTGCCAAGGCTCTCTCAGGTATTCCTTTGTCTGAGTTTTCGGTGTTTTCGCTTCTTTCGAATTTTTTGTTGGTGTTGACTGTTGACTCGTAGTTGATGTAGAGCTCGTTGGGAACCCCAAGAGGAAGGTATGATGAGCACAACAGTAAGTTTTCCCTTAGTTGTGAAACCAAGGTTTAATCGAACCAGTAGGAGCAAGGAAACACCCCAAAGGTGTTACTAGCTGAGCTTTGGCAGGGCGCACTACCGGTGCTAGTAGCAACGTGGAGACCTGCACAACACAACCACAGAACTTTGTCCCCAACTTGCGATGAGGTTGTACTCACCGTGTTTTACGGAAAACAAAGGATTAAACGTATCAAATGGAAAGAAGTAAAAGTTTGCAGAAAGTAAAAACAAAGTAGTAAAAGATTGTAGATTGTATGTAAAGTAAAAGGACCGGGATTCATAGTTCACTAGAGGTGGCTCTCCTTGGATAGATAACATGCTGGGTGAACAAATTACAGCGGGGCGATTGACAAACACCGAGAAAGCAATACATGCATATACTAATCATATTGACTCCTCGGAGACTTGATTGGGCATTACAACATAATACATAGACCGCCATCCAACTTCATCTATGACTAATAATCCACCTTCAGGTTATCATCTAAACCGCCTCCAGTATTAAGTTGCAAGCAACAGATTATTGCTTTACGAACTGCGTGTAAAGTAAACATTACGATTGTTCTATGAACAAAGGATTGTTGTTTTCTCCCTAGTAGAAACATCACATCTATTACCTTAGAGATTTCTGTCACTTCCCCAGATTACCAGAGGCATGAACCCACTATCGAGCATAAATACTAACTCTTGGAGTTGCTAGCATCTACTTGGCCAAGGTAGCTACTAACAACGGAAAGCATGCAAGATCTAAAATAACAAAGACATGATAGAATCAATAATCAATCTAAAATAGCATCTCAATATCCATCGGATCCCCGCAAACACAACATGTATGAATTACAAATAGATGATCTTGATCATGAATGGAGCTCACAAGATCTAAACATGAAAGCACAAAGGAGGAGAAACCAGCCATCTAGCTACTACATGGATCCGTAGTCCAACGATGAACTACTCACGCATCACACCGGAGGCTTGCATGGTGATGAAGAAGGCCTCCAGGGTGAATTCCCCTGTCCGACAGGGTGCCGAGAAGAGCTTCCGATCCCTCCTGATCTAGGGATGGAGATGACGGCGTCTACAGACTCTTTCGTGGATTTTTGATCGGGTCCTTAGGGTTTTCGTCCCGAGGGCAACTTATAGGCGGAAGGAGAGGTCGAGGGGGTGCCGGAAGCGGCCACACCACCCCCTGGCGTGGGCAAGGCCTGGCCGCACGGCCAGGTAGTGTGGTGGCTCCCTGGCCCTTCTCCGTCTCGTATTCTGGCACTTGATCCCTTCCGGAAAAATAGGCACTTTCGCTTTTGTCCCGTCCAATTCTGAGAATATTCATTTTCTAACTTTCCTGGAACCAAAAATAGCAGAAAACAGGCAGCTGGCACTGTGGCTCTCGTTAATAGGTTAGTCCAAGAAATCATATGAAAAGTACTCCAAAGTTGGAACAAAACAAAAGAAAGTGAATAAAACCAAGCATGGAACATTAAAAATTATACATATATTTGCAATGTATCAACATCCCCAAGCTTAACTCGTGCTCGTCCTCGAGTAGGTAAGTGATAAAAAGAAATAATTTTTGAGGTGACATGCACCATCAAAGACTTTATCAAAGTATTTGCAAAACTCAAAGCTGGGATCATAATACTTCAATCATAACATGAAAGACAAAGTTCTAGCAATAGGCAAAGAAACTATGATGCAACATAAAAAGGTACAAACAAAAGATTCATGAATAACATGCCTTGCAAGACATTTGTTTGTTTCACATAATAAAACATAGCATAATATTATTCAGCTTGTCCCTCAATAGAGTAGCAAATATAAATGCATAGGACACCTTCAAAGTTCATAAGAGTGACTAGATACAATAGTTTAAAACACGCAATATCAAGTTATGCATAAATCAACTAGTCTTGGGACAATGCACATGGAACTAAGAATGGCCACTATGCTCTCAAAGTAGGTGCATAAAGATAGAAGGTGGAGACTCAATATAATGGTGGAAGAAAAGCCTTTTGTAAATGGAAGTAGGGATTCAAGTCTCATAAAGAGCTTCCAAAAATTATGGTACTTGTAGCTTTCAGCTCTCATTTCCCCTATCATAAGCATCTTGAAAGTGATTAAGGTTAAAGTGACACAACTAAGAGGATATGCTTGACAAGTTATAAACCGAAATCTCATGCCCCTTACTTATGAAGACCGATCCTCATGCTACTCAACTTTAGTCACGAGTAAGCTCTTGTCATTGTAAGTATATGTGTATCATTAAGAACTGCCAATGGGGTACCCCTTGCACATGATACGGGAGCTTTCCCATAATCAAAATGACAAGGCAGGCAGACAATGAGCATCTCAGCGATCTTTTTATTTGCTATTTGCATAGGTTTTTATTGAGGATGCGTCATAGAGTGCTCATTATGGTGATGCTGCAAGTTTCCACCATGATTAGGCATGGCTTAGGCTAGCGGCCCAGGCGTTTCTCTAACACATATACAAACTCCATGATCTTACAAGTTCCACATTTATTTCACACCGCCGGGGTCCGTAAGCAAAAGAACATGATATCAACTGGGTACAAAGTACAAGTGCGATGTTGAAAGCGTTCCCCATGAAACATGGTTCTGCTAATTTCAACTTATAAAGTGCAAGCATATACACAACAAAGAAGGACCCAATGGTTCAAGTTTATTAGAGGCAATAAAGTAAAGTGTTACATCAAGTTCGTGAGAGCTTTAATCACTAGTTTTCTCATAACAAGTGAAAGGTAAACAAAAGCATGAATATACTTGGAATAGCATAAGCTAGTAGGTAGGTTTGGTGGACTCTTTGGAATAACTTGGTTTATGGAGTTCGATGCATGAGTGGAACTCATACTTGGTGGTGGTGGCTAGCAAAAGACTAGGAGCGACAAACTAAGAGAGCAATAATGGCCATAATCATGCAGAGCGATAAAACATCATTGATCAAAGCATAAAGTGATACTAAAAGTTGAAAACTAAAGGATCATAAAGGCTATGGTGACTTGAGATAGTCATAACATGGTGTGAGCATGTGCCAAGTCAACCCAAATAAAGCATCAAAGGAGAATACCACTATACTATGCTTTAATATGCTAAAACAACGCATGATTCATCCAAGGCACATTAAGCAATCTCAATTGTTTATAACAAGTCATGCTACAGCAAAGAATACTAAGCATAAAGCCAAAACAATATCAAGCATGGCATGACAAAGCATAGGCCACAGTCAAAAACGAGCTATTTTTACCACATAAGCATGAACTTTCCTACTCTTTTCCAAACCAAACCAAAGTATGAAAGAGGTGGTCCAACCAATTTATTCAGAACACTAAGCAAACCAAGCAAACTAAAAACCAAAAAAAACGAAAAAGAAGACGCTCCAAGAAAAACACAACTGTGCATGAAACAATAAAAATGAAGAGTTTGGAAGAAAGCTTTGACGCTTATATCAAGCATAAATACTAACTCTTGGAGTTGCTAGCATCTACTTGGCCAAGGTAGCTACTAACAACGGAAAGCATGCAAGATCTCAAATAACAAAGACATGATAGAATCAATAATCAATCTGAAATAGCATCTCAATATCCATCGGATCCCCGCAAACACAACATGTATGAATTACAAATAGATGATCTTGATCATGAACGGAGCTCACAAGATCTAAACATGAAAGCACAAAGGAGGAGAAACCAGCCATCTATCTACTACATGGATCTGTTGTCCAACGATGAACTACTCACGCATCACACCGGAGGCTTGCATGGTGATGAAGAAGGCCTCCAGGGTGAATTCCCCTCTCCGGCAGGGTGCTGGGAAGAGCTTCAGATCCCTCCCGATCTAGGGATGGAGATGACGGCAGCTACAGGCTCTTTCGTGGATTTTTGATCGGGTCCTTAGGGTTTTCGTCCCGAAGGCAACTTATAGGCGGAAGGAGAGGCCGAGGGGGTGCCGGGAGCGGCCACACCACCCCCTGGCGTGGGCCAGGCCTGGCCGCGCGGCCAGGTGGTGTGGTGGCTCCCTGGCCCTTCTCCGTCTCGTATTCTGGCACTTGATCCCTTCCGGAAAAATAGGCACTTTGGCTTTTGTCCTGTCCAATTCCGAGAATATTCATTTTCTGACTTTCCTGGAACCAAAAACAGCAGAAAACAGGCAGCTGGCACTGTGGCGCTCGTTAATAGGTTTGTCCAAGAAATCATATGAAAAGTACTCCAAAGTTGGAACAAAACACAAGAATGTGGATAAAACCAAGTATGTAACATCAAAAATTATAGATACATTTGCAATGTATCATTGACCCTTGTGCCTATGCCTGGTTGTAGATACCAGCGGTTTGAGCTTCGACCCTCAAGCACTCCTTCGTGATGACGCCCTAGCGGGTGCCATTTCGGCAGTCGAAGATCGCAGCGCTGCCGTTTAGGGGACGCTCACCAAGGCCAAGGGCGTGCTCAGTCGCCTCCGGGAAGAGCTGGTGCCTAAGACTGAGTTGATCGAGAATATAGATGAGCTGGTGGAGTCCTTTGCCGGGGGCGTTCCGGCAAGCTTTAAGAACTCGCTCTGTGCGGCTGGCGCTTCCATGTCACTCGCAATGGTTCAAGCCCATGGAGTCGAAGTTGATCCTGCGGAGGTCTCCAAGGCGATGCCTATCAACGCTGATGGCCAGCAGGTAGTCTTTGCTCCCTTCGTGACTTGTTGTGGCAAGTACGTCCCGCAGCTGATCAATACGGTTGCGAAGTACTCTGAGGAGCTTCAGCGGGCCAAGAAAGCGGCGAAGGCTACGATGTCAGGGGCTAGCGGGAAGTCTGTGGCATCTGACACTGTCACAGACGCGATGAGGCCCCCAAAACCGAAGTCGAAATCGAAGAAGCCAATTTCTTCTCAGTAGTCGTATCTTGTAATAGTTAAATAGCTTATTTCTTTTGTCGAGAACATGCCTTTTGGCGAGTGTACCTGCTCATACTTTTTTAATATTTGAATGCACTCGAATCTTTTGTCTATGCATCGCCTTAGTCTTCTTATTGCCTCTTGCTTCACTTGTGATAGGGCACATCGAGTGATCCGTTGAGGGAACCTCAGTATTCACCACCCCTTGATGACACCTTGGCGCCGCCGCGCTCAAGGGTGGATGAGCTGTCTCTGCTCTCGCGACTTCGTGACCGCGTGAAGCAGTTGGAGAGTGAATTGCCCGTACTCCGCGGTAATGCGGATGTATGGAAGTCGAAGGCGGAGAAGGCCGCCACCCGAGAACAATATCTGTTAGGGGAGGTGACGCAGCTGGGCGACCAATTCAAATGTTAGTTTTCTTATTCCTTATCTTGTCGTTACTCGCCGTAGTTCCTTGTCTTCATACTTCTGTCTTTGCTTGGTATAGTTGTCAGTGCACGTCCTCCTCAGGATGAGAAAGATAGGATTGCCATTCGCATGAATGATCTAACCCAGGAGCAGCTTCAGGCGAGTGGATACTTTTGGGTGGATCATGATCGCGCGATCACACTGGCGACCATGCAGGATCGTGCATCGCGAGTGCTTCACTTCCTAAGAAAGTCACAATCGTGCCTGAAGAATATTTATTGGACGAGGTTCCCGCTGGACATCGTTCCATCGAGCCTTCTTGCCAAATTCCAAGACTTGACTGTGGTCCGCGAGTGTGTACGGCAGCAGTTAGTGGCTGGTGCCAAGGCCGCTCTATCGTTGGTGTGACTGCATAGACCCGATGTGCACGTTGCCGCGATTGCGGCCGGACCCCCAGCGCCACCAGCGGGTTCGACTTGGGATATGGTTCCTCACTACCAGGCGGTGGATCGCCTAGCGGAGGAGATCGTTGACTTCTTTGAGGAGCAGACCAATGTTCCTTTGCTACAACAGTAGTTTATTTTGTATCCTACACATAGTTGTACCAGTGTTGTAAAGTTCGTATATGTGCTGTGTATAATTGATTGATAGTGATGTGTAAAAGAGCTTGTTAGCGTGTATGTTTTGCGAGTGCATTTTACTATGCGATTCCCTTTCGTTAGCCTGACTTGTATTTATCTCAGTCCCTTGCCATCCTGTCAGGTGCGTGGCAGCTGGGTTGGTATTTATCAAGGGTTTCGATTGGTGCGTCAGCTACTCAGGATATCGCGTTAGTTCGTAGAATAGATGTGTACAGGGGTGGCGCAGCCCCCAAGTGGATTATTTGCAGGAAAAGTAAAAGGAACACAGAGTTTTGGGGCACTTAGCTTTATTTATTCGCAGAATAGTACGAGGTATAATGTGTGGCTAAGTAGCCTTATTTGCAATCTAAAAGAGAAGACGACTAAGGGTAGAAGCGCCACAGCTGCGCGACGTTCCAAGGGTTGGAGTATGCGACTTCTTTCTCTAAATCTTTAAGGCGATAGGCACCACCTGGGATTACTTCTGTAATCACGTATGGTCCCTCCCAGGGGGACTCGAGCTTGAGATGCCCTTGCTGTTTCAGTCATAGGACCAGGTCGCCTTCAACGAAGGTCCTGGGGCGTAGCCTTCTGCTGTGGTAGTTGCGTAGGTTCTACTGGTAGATCGTTGATCTCTCCACGGCGATTTCCCTTGCCTCGTCAAGGAGGTCGACGGAGTCTTCTAGTGCAAGAGTTGACTCTTGCTCGTTGTAAGTGACCACACGTGGTGCTTTGTATCGTACTTCAGCGGGTAGCACCGCTTCAGCCCCGTGCACCATGAAGAACGGGGTGTACCCTGTGGCGCTGTTTGGAGTTGTGTGTAGGCTCCAGAGTACCGATTGCAGCTCGTCTGGCCAGCAGCCCGCGGCCTGTTCGAGTGGCCTGAGGAGTCGCTTCTTGATGCCACCGCAAACGAGCCCGTTAGCCTTTTCGACCTGATCGTTGGTCTGTGGATGCACTACGGAGGCATAACTGACGTTGATTCTCAGATTCTCACAGAATTCCTAGAACTCCTTGGATGTGATGTTTGTCCCATTGTCCGTGATGATGCTGTGTGGCACTCCAAAGCGGTAGACGATGGACTCGAAGAACTTGACTGCGTTGTATCTTGACTGATTAGTCACTAGCATGGCCTCTATCCACTTGGTGAATTTGTTGACTGCGACCAAGACGTAGACGTAGCCTCCTCGCGAGGACCTTGGGAGTTTGCCAACCATGTCGAGTCCCCATTGCACGAAGGGACAGGCCAATGGAATTGGTCGGGGCTCTGCGCCAGGTGCGTGCGGCTTGTCCGCGAATCGCTGGCAAGCGTTGCATTTTGGAATGATGTCCTTGGCATCACGCATGGCCGTAGGACAGCAGAATCCAGCTCGTAGAGCTTTGGCGACGAGGGCGCGACTGCCGGCATGGTGCCTGCAGGTCCCCTCATGGATGTCGAGGAGAACAGTTCTTCCATCGGCCATGGAGACGCATCATTGGAGTACTCCTGTGATGCTGCGCTTGTATAATTCGCCGTTGATAACAGCGAATGCCTTGGAGCGCCGTGTGATGTGCCGGGCGTCAGTCGGATCGTCCGGTAGCCTCTTGATGAGAAGGTACATAATGTATGGTTAAGTCCAGGATGGCTCGATCATCATGACGCTCATTGGTCCTTCGAGTCATGTATCCAGCTCCAAGTCGTCGAGTGTCATTGGCTCATTGGGCAGCGTAGCCCTCGAGTCCGTTGCTCCGCCTGTTTTCTTCTCTGCGCCCTTTGGCTTGATGCAGCGTTCGCAGATGCGCTCGAGAAATACCCCACGTGGTATGGGGGCGCAGGTGGAGCCTATGTTGGCAAGTGCGTCCGCCTCTTCATCGGCCAATGTGTTGTAGTTCTCAACCGTCGAAGTCCCCTTCGAGTGTGTCGTAGAGGTCGCGGTAAGTGATCATGTTGTCGTTCAGTGCGTCGCACTCGTGCATTGTTTGGTTGACGACCAGCTTGGAGTCGCCATATATTATGAGCCTCTTGGCGCCGCAGGATTTTGCCATTCTCATCCCGTGGATTAGGGCCTCATATTCAGCTTTATTGTTGGAGGCGGTGAACTGCATTCGCAGGATTTATTTCAGCTTGCTTCCCTGGGGCGATGTCAGTATGACACCTGCGCCGGCCCCGTCTTTCCGCTTGGAACCGTCGAAGTGCATTGTCCAGAGGTAGGCCATATCTATTTTTTCAGGGAGCTGGTTCTCCATCCAGTGCACGAGGACGTCAGGAAGATCTTGTGACTTGATTGCGTCGTGTTTTTCATATGTAATGTCTCATGGAGATAGTTCGATTCCCCAAAGCGCGACTCGTCCGGTGGCGTCGGGATTGTTGAGGATGTGCCCAAGCGGGGCGTCGTTGACTACCACAATTGGGTGCTCCTGGAAGTAGTGGCGCAGTCGTCGGGCCGTCATGAAGACGTCGTACGCCAGTTTCTGGTAGTGCGGGTACCGCTATTTTGTTGGCGTGAGTACCTCGCTAAGGTAGTAGACTGGGCGTTGTACTCCGTGGACCTTTTTTCCTCGGCTCGTTCTACCACAAGCACCGTGCTGACCACCTGGTTGGTGGCGGAGATGTATAGCAACAGTGGTTCCCTTTCGCGTGGGGTCACCAGTACTGGCGAGGTGGATAGTAGGTGCTTGAGGTCTTCGAATGCTTCCTGTGCCTCGTTGGTCCACTCGAATTTGTTAGCTTTACGAAAAGTTGGTAGAAGGGCAGTGCCTTTTCTCCCATTCGACTGATGAATCGACTGAGCGCTGCGATTCGCCCAGCCAGCTGCTGGACGCCTCTTATGTTTTTTGGCTTCTCCATGGCTAGTATGGCTTTTATTTTCTTCGGGTTCGCTTTGATCCCTCTCGCGGAGATAAGATACCCGAGTAGTTGCCCAGATGGTACACCGAGGCGCATTTGTCCGAATTGAGCTTGATCTAGTAGCGGTCGAGGTTGGCGAAGGTTTCGTGCAAATCGTCGATTAGTGAGGCTTCCTCTTTGGTCTTGATTACTATGTCGTCGACATAGACTTGAATGTTGTGACGAAGTTGGTTCTTGAGGCAAGCCTGCATGCACCGCTGGTAGGTGGCTCCTGGGTTCTTTAGCCCGAAGGGCATTGTGTTGTAGCAGAACACACCAAAAGGCGTTGTAAACGCTGTTTTTTCTTGATCTTCCTCCTTCATTCGAATCTGGTTATAGTCTGAGTAGGCGTCAAGGAAGCAGAGGCGCTCGCATCCTGCGGTGGAGTCGATGATCTGGTCGATTCGCGGTAGCGGGAAGTGATCCTTTGGGCAGTGCTTATTCAGAGAGGTGAAGTCCACGCACATCCGCATGATATCCGTGTCTTTCTTTGGTACTAGCACCGTGTTGGCGAGCCAAGTCCTTTCCTTGATCTCGCGTATAAATTTGGCGTCGAGGAGTCTGTTGATCTCCATTCTAACTGCCTTTTCTCTTGGTTCAGACAGTCTCTAAATTATTTGTTTGCCCAGCCTTGCGTCTGGGTTGACATTGAGTGTGTGCTCGGCGAATTCCCTAGGAACTCCTGGCATGTCCCCTGGACACCAGGCAAAGATTTCCCAGTGCTCACGGAGGAATTCGACGAGCGCGAGTTCCTATGCGGGACTCAAGTTGTTGGCGATGAGGGTCGTCTTGGCGGGATCCGATGGGTGAACCTGAACTTTCTTTGTGTGCACCGATGAGTCGAAAGATAGGTCGGGTGAACTTGGCCGGCTTAGGGGAGGCAGACTGTGTCTGTCGACTCCTTTAGTCTCGCAAGTTCTTCCTGCAAGCCGGAGGACTGGGAAATTCTGTTGGATTCCCTGTCGCAACTGTCGGACCTCTCGAAGCTCCCATTGACTGTGATGACGCCATTAGGGCATGGCATTTTGATTTGCAGATAGGCGTAGTGTGGCACTGCGATGAACCTAGCGAACGCGACACGTCCGAGGATGCAGTGGTACTGCGAGGGCTAGTCGACGACCTCTAAGTCGATGCGCTCGCGCCGAAAGTTTTTTGACGTGCCGAAGATAACGTCGAGGTAGATTTTTCCAAGGGGATACACGCCCTTGCCTGGGACGATGCCATGGAATGTTGTGTCTGAGGCCTCTAAGCAAGTCAGAGGGATCCTCATTTCTCACAAGGTACTCGCGAATATAAGGTTGATGCCACTTCTGCCGTCCATGAAGACGCGGCTCATGTCGAAGCCTCCAATTTGTGCCTCGAGTACGAGGGGACAATGGCCTGGACGAGGTACTTGGGGCGGATGGTCGCGCTTGTCGAAAGTGATGCAGGACTCGCTTCCACTGAGGTACTCAGTGGTAGATGGTGGCGAGTTTGTTGTCAGATTGACATGGCGAGTGATGGCCTTTTGCACCCGGTTGGAGGGGCGACCCTTTTGGATCATCATGGTGCCCATGGCCCGTGGGTACGGCTCGCCTCCGTGATGCTGGTCGGGTGCGGCCGCTCTTGGAGGTGGTACAGGTGGTGGTAGAGGAGCTCCATGTGACACAGCGCCTGGGGCGGCTCAGTAGCCCCTGTTGACTTTGTCGCGATTCATCCGAGCTAGGCCTTCATGGAGTTTGAGGAACTCGCGGAAGTCTTTGAGGAGGTGGCTGGACTTCTTTTTGCCGTCATGCTTGTCGATGTAGAAGTGCACGGTGCATGGTCCGGATAGCTTGTCTTCAACGGACGTGGAGGGTGCTTCATCGCGAGTGCGGCGCTACCATACTTGCGTGGTTTTCCCGGAGTCGCGGTATCCACCGCTGCGGTAGCCGCTGTTGCGGTTGTCGTCGCGCCTATCGGCGTAGCCGGCTGCGTCCATGTTGACGTCGTCACGATCATCATAGATGCGCATTCGCCGTTTGCTTCGGCGGTCGCGTCTGCGCTCGAGTTCTGCTTCCTTGTCGGAGTGAACGCAATTCTTCACCGAATCTTCTCCGTCAGCCCACCGATTTGCGATTTCCATCAGGTGGTCGATGGTCTTGGGCTTCGAGTCGCCCAGCTCCTCCCTGAGCTCTATGCGGCGAACGCCGCCGTTGAATGTGTCGATTGTGCGGTCCTCCGAGATATTTTGTGCGGAGTTCTTGATGATGGACCACCTCTGGATGTACGAGCATAGCGATTCGCCCGATCTTTGCTGGCAGCACCTCAGCTCTTCGATTGACGCGGGCCTTTTGTATGTGCCTTTGAAGTTGCGCACAAAGCTGTAAATCAGCTCTTCCCAACTGTGAATGGATCCGCGTGGGAGGTTGTCGAGCCATGCTCGGGCGGCACCCTGCAACTGTAGCTGCAGGCACTGCATGGCCATACTTCGACTTCCGCCATGAAGCCTGACGGAGGAGATGTGGTCCTCCAACCAGATTTTCGGGTCCTGTTGACCGTCAAACTTCAGCTTCTCTGATGGGAGCTTAAACCCCTTGGGCATTCGCTTTTTCCTGATGGCCCTGATGAAGCATCTAGCGCCACAGAGCTCCACATCTTTGTCTTCTGAGTCAGTCGATCGGGCACATCGCGCCGTTGACTTGTTGATCTTGCGTTGTGTGATGTCATCACGCACGTCGTAGTCGTGATCGTGTCGCCGTGAGCGGCGGCGTCAAGACAGGTTGTGACTATCATCGCTGGAGGAGGGCGAGGAATAGCGTCTTGCTAGAGCCTTGCGTTTCTTCGGCTCCGGTGTTGGCTCCTTGTCGAGGGCGGCCTCGACTCGCCCCAAGCCCGCGATCGTAGATTAGTGCATGGCGGCTCGCGGGTCTCCAGCTGGTGGCTGGTTGTTGAGGAGGTACATGGTGGCTGCCGTCACTACAGCTTGCGGCGTCTTTGGGACCACGTTGCCCCGTGTGTTGACTGTCATAGAGCTGAAGTCGAGGACCTTTGCAGCTTCTATGCGTTCTTTCTCAGTGAGATGGGCCATCTGGGATCTCCTCTTGTTTGCGATGTGCTCGTTTCCCTTTGAGGAGGATCCTCCATGGGAGGAGAGCCCAGCATGTCGAAGACTCGACTCATTTGCCGCCTTTTTGTGCGCTTCGAGTTGCGCGAGTGTATGCACTTGGCGGATGTATTCCTCCTTCAGAAGCCAATGGTAGCCCATCAGCATGTTCTACGGGGAGTCGAAAAGGCAGGGGGGTGCCTGGTAGGGCTTCTCAGCAGCGGGCCCACTCGTTGTCGTTGAGCCCGATTACTATGCGCTCTCCCGTGTTTTCATTCACCATGGTTGGTGGTTCGATTGCTCCTCCGTTGTTAACAGGCGCGCCGTTGCCACCGTTGCCGCCATTGGGTATGCCACCGTTTGGCGGGTCGGTTTCATTGCCACGGTTGCCCGTGTTGTCGCGATTGGCGGAGGTGTCACCCGCGTTGATGACGGCGCACATGAAGTGATTGGGGAAGCTGCTGCTCCCGCAACTTTCAGATCTGGAGCCGTAGGCTCCATCTTCAGTTGCTAGATCGCCTAGATCGGATTCACGACTGCTGTCGTTGTCCGTACTCCCAGCTGTTTTCGGGGCGTTGAGCTCGCTGAGGGTGCTAATCGACGAAGGGAACCATGATGCTAGAGCAATCGACGGTATTTTCGGCTGGTCAGGCATCTGAAGCGTGCCCATCTGACCAACTTGGAAGCGGAAGCTCCCGATCACCAGGCTGATTCCGTCGCCCACGGATTCGAAAGCCGGGCGGGTGGCCGACATGTGGATGGTGAAGTCGAACGCGCCGAAGAGCTGGAGAATCTCCGTTGTTGCGGAGTTGTAGATCGCAGTTGATGGGGCCGAAGAAGCCGCAACATCAGCACTCCCAATTCCCACAGACGGTGCCAATTGACGAGGGTTTAACTCATCAATGCCCATTGTTATGGACTTCGGTTTTGGAGAAGGAGGGAGCGCTAGAGACATCTATCGGCTAGCAAACAAGCACACAGGGGACTCAAAGATTTACTCAGGTTCAGGCCTCGCAGAGGTCCCTACTCCTGCTTGTATGCTTGTGGAATTATTGAAGGGATCGAGGATTACAATGGTGCGCAGATGCAATCTGGCAAGGGTTGTGGAAACTAGGGTTGCGTGTGTCCTCCTCGCTGCCCCCTCCTAGCCTTTATATAGATAGGCTAGGTCTCGGGTAGCAGGTCGAGTCGGTTATAGGTTAGGGTTTTCCCCTTTGAACTTTATATCTTTAGCTTCTTCTTGTTCTTCAAGCAATCGAGAGTCTATAGTTTACTCGAGTTCTCCTTTTGGGCCTTGGCGACACCGTGGGCCTCTGCTGTATTCAGACCGTATATACCAAGCTCAAGTACTTGTAGTGTATACCCATGTCACCAACAAACATCAAACTAAGCTCCTCAAGTAGCTCGAAGCCTCCTTTCAAGGCCACAAATCCTCAAGGAAAACCACCCCCAAGTGGCAAGTAAGCATTGGATAACCCACCATTTAAAGGATAATGCTACAAATGTGGAGGCAAAGGACACAAGTCATTCAAATGTGGCAGTACCAAAGTCTTGTTCATTCATGACAATGGCAGGGAGGAATACTTGAGTGAAGGTGAATTTGATGCAAGAGTCAAGGAAGCACTCGCAATGCAACATGTTGTAGATGACCAAGAACTCCTTATGTGTGAACATGACGCAAGTAGTTCTCTTGTCGTCACAAGAATATTGACTACTCAAGCCCAAGAGCATGAAACTCAAAGATCCAACATATTCCAAAAATGTGCCAACATCAATGGGAAATCCATTAAAGTTATCATCAATGGAGGGAGCTTCCACAATCTAGGAAGCACAGAGCTATGTGAAAATCTCAACCTCACCCTCCATCCACACAAGCACCCCTACCATGTGCAATTACAAAGTGACTAAGGGTCCGTGAAGATCAAGCACACCATCTTAATAGAATTCTCAAGTGGACCATACAAAGACATCATGGAGTGTTATGTAGTTCCAATGACCGTGTGCCATATGTTGCTCGGTAGGCCGTGGCAATACGCCAAAGGTGATCTACATGATGGTTGCACAAATATGTACACCTTCAAGTGGCTTAACAAGACATGTGTTTTGCAACCGATGACTCCTAGTCAAATAATTGTGGTAAATGCAAAGGCTTTAGCGAGGGTGCAAACCACAAAACCACCTTGTGAGAAGAGTGGTGAGTGAGAGAACCACCATATAGCGAGTGATAGCCAGAAGCCAAACTTGAGTGAAACAACTAAGAGTGTTCTTCTTGCCACCAAAAGTGAGATGAGAGAAGTGAGGAATAACCCATCTATCTTGCACTGTGTCCTCGTTGGAAAGGGACTAGTGCATGGAACTAACAACTTAACAAATATTACTTCCTCTTTGATGGCTATTTTGCAAGAATTCAATGATGTGTTCCCTGAAGAGCTCCCACATGGACTACCTCCTCTTCGTGGAATTGACCATCGCATTGACCTCATACCCGACGCACCTCTACGAAACCACGCCACCTACCGCACGAACCCCAAAGAGATGAAGGAGATCGAACGTCAAATTAACCACCTTGTCTCCAAAGGTTTGATCCAAGTAATCACAATCCCAAGTGCGGTACCAGTGATTCTTGTCCCGAAAACAGATGATATGTTACGGTTGTGCATGGACTACCCTCCAATCAATGCTATCACTGTGTGTTATTGCCATCCAATACCATGTCTTGATGACATGCTTGATGAATTGAGTGGAGCCCCTATTTTCTCAAAAATTGATCTTCGTAGTGGTTACAAAAAAATACGCATGGCAG
This sequence comes from Avena eriantha, assembly GCA_910589775.1. Taxonomy (NCBI): domain Eukaryota; kingdom Viridiplantae; phylum Streptophyta; class Magnoliopsida; order Poales; family Poaceae; genus Avena; species Avena eriantha. Next base: position 295,912,564 of record OU342744.1, on the reverse strand, counting down.
AAGGTCATGAGTGGAAAACCGCCTTCAAGGCCAAACTTGGTCTTTATGAATGGTTGGTCGTGCCATTTTTTCTATTGATATATCTCATTGGAAAAAGTGTTGTAGTCTAGTTTGACGATATTCTTGTGTATAGCAAGTTGCTTGATGAGCATGTTATACATGTTAGGGAGGTTTTTCAAATCCTTCAAAATGAAAAGCTATATGTTAATCTTCCCAAGTGCACTTTTGCTAAAGATGAATTGATTTTTCTTGGCTTTGTTATCTCTTCGAATGGTATTGAAGTCGATGTTTCCAAGGTCAAAGACATACAAGATTGACCTATTCCCACAAATGTGAGTGAACTTCGAAGTTTTTAGGGATTGGCATGTTGGGAATATTCCCTAGAGGTAATCATGTTTGATGATATTCCCCAAAGTATTCATAAAGTGATAAAGTTGTCCTTGTATGAACATCAGATATATATCATTGAATACGTGATTCAGTTGTGGAACTATATATTCATGATTGTTCATACTAGATTGTTCTTGGACATTGAGGTTGTGCTAGGCACACAACTTAGACCAATGTGCAAGTCGGTTGATGACATGGTTCCACTTGTCATGGGCATGATGATGCTATTTTGACTTACATTGATTCGGCTAAAGAGTTTAGCGAGTCGGACTAACCCACAGTTGACATGCAACGAGCATGTTGTCATTTGCAGTCTCAAGCAATGGAATCCTTTGACCTGAGGTGATTGCATGATCTGAGTTGTGGATCACCAACTTAGGTTCTATCAAACAATGTTCCGCAAATGGGCAGTTATAAAGGTAGAGTTTGGGTTGGTTGTGAAGCAAGCTACGTGACGTGGACTACCAATATGGGATTTGCCCCTCCATAATGGAGAGATATTCTCTAGGCCCTCTCGTGTGATATGATTCGGTAGCATGGCCATGCGCTACTCAGCTAAGTGTTAACTTAGGAGTCGGACTAAGTGTTAGTCCAGTGAATCACATATCACAGAACGAGAAGAGAGTTAAGCTATTAAAGAGATGGTAACTACTTGCCTATAGCTTGACAAGTATATCGTGTGGCAAAGGGATTGGATGAAAGTCACATGGAAGGTTCATATTCTAACTTTACGGCACTTGGGAGTTGGCACGTCTTACTAGAGGCCGCTACCATCTATCGACTTGAAATCGAGTGTTCATGGGAGTGAGTTTGACTCAAAGCCATGACGGGATTCTTGGAGGAGTAAATCATGTCGTGTACATGAACCTATAGGGTCACACACTTAAGGGAAAAGAGTACATGTGGATTATATCCATGTGGAGTGGTAAGGGATAGTCCCTGACCTAGCCGTCACTTTCACCATTCCCATTTCGGGTTAGATAGGATCTAGCAATCCTCTTTCCAGAGCTCCTTCCTGTACGTGTGGATACCGGTAGAGACGTTGCACGTACGGCGTTGGAGACAAAGGAGATCGTGGGGATCTGGCAAGGAGTTCGTGGGATCCAAATGAGCTGTTCATGGGATTGTTCGGCACTACTTCGATGCGCTGCATCAAGTTCCTCATCTGTGCGTATAACAATCTCGTGGCCTATAAACTGAGCTGGATCTTAGGAGTACCACGTAGGGGAATAGTGATGGGGGAATACCAATCGGGGTATACCCATGAAGCGGAGTCGCCAGCTGCATTGAGCCGACTGAAGCCAATCCAAGATCGGGTCGACTCGCCGAATACGGCGACTGGCGCATACTAGACCCAGACGACTCACCGACTGGAGGCCCAAGACAGCGACTCGAATACAAAGCCCATTAGCACTTGTAAACCCTTTGGGGGGACCTCTCCCACATAAGATTAGATCTAGTCTCCCCCTCCGTCTCCGCCGGCTCCATGTAAACCAATCTATGATCATATACTGGATTGATAGCAGGACGTAGCGATCCTCCACCGAGTGGACGTGAACCTGGGTACATCGTCTGCCAATCTCTCTCCCGGATTCTTCTACATCGCCTTGTCCTTTACTCTACGTAAGCTACCCACCGTGGGGCAAGCGATGACTGGAGGTGTTAATCCGGGCGGCATCACTCGCCGTCAACACAACAAGTTTCGTCGTTGGCATGCAGATTTTCTTCAGCAACAAATTGCGGCGGCTGGCATGGTCTAGTGGACAAGACCTATGGCGCATGCACAACTAGATCCTGACTTGGAAAAACACAGGCGCCGACATGCATGATCGGTTACATATGGCTGATCAGTTTTCTATTTGATTTCCTCTCACGATTGATTACTTTTCCAGTTGATTATTTTATTTGGTCTAACTTCTTCTGTTCAATTGACATGCATGGATTCGTTTGGAGAACTAAATTCTCCACGCCAAATAGGAACATGCCTCAGTATACCAATGAAATTCGTCATCAACTGAAGATTGGAAAAGTAGGATCGAATTGGAAGAGCCGTATGCGATTGCTGGTGTCGTTGTGCTGCAGGCGGCTGTTCGAGGTTGACTCTAATTCTGATCAGGGCACCAAATCAAGCCAGCAGCACCATCTGCCCATCCACGCAAATCCTGTGACGCATACACATATTGCTCATTCACGCCAGGCATCATGGTGATGGATGGAATAAGTTTACATGTCAGATCGAGTCCCACGAAGAGAAGCTAATTTATTAATTGATTGTTGTTCCTCACGTGAAGCTTTTTCTCAGTAGGATCTTGAAAGGAAAACAAAAAGAGATACGAGCCGTGTGCTACTACTGTTTGCACGGGAGTTGAGGAAGTAACAAGATCTGCAAGTCGCCTCACGGCCGCTAAGGATATACACTCTCAGGTGTTATTTTACCAGACTGTTATGCCTCGTAATTCTATAAACATGTATTTTTCTTTGCCTTGTGCGCTGCTCTGTTCGTGCAGATTTGTCTATCACGATCGCTAGAGACGACCCGACCACTCTTGGCATCCGGCGGCACCACGCCGGGTCCCCATTGGTCCCCTAGACGTGGCCGACCATATCTCTCACCGCCAGGTCACGTCTGGTTGATTCATCCATCCGTGGTGGTCGACTTCCTCTTCACCCAGCACGCACTCATGGCACTGAACGCCACCGCGTGGAACTGTGGGCATGCTTCCGAGTACTGCTGGGAGCGGATCGACCTGCCCCATGGATCGATAATCCGCGCGGACTCGCCCTGCCACAGACTCGACATGCTCGGGTACTTGTCCCAGCGGACTCTCCATGCTTGTGGATCCTCCCGCTGCGGAATCGCCACATTCAGCGACTCGCCTGCCGGAAACTCGCCATTCTACCGGCTAAACACTGCGCGACCTCGCCACAGCGCGACTCCATCCGCCGCGTGACCTTTGTCCGCCGTGTGGACATTGCCATAGCGCGACCTCTGTCCGTCGCGTCGATGCCGTGTCCACCGCATCGACTTCGCCATAGCGCGACCTCTGTCCGCCGTGTCGACCCCGTGTCTGCCGCGTCGACTTCGCCATAGCGCGACCTCTGTCCGCCGCGTCGACCCCGTGTCCGCCACGTCGACTTCGCCCTAGCGCGACCACTGTCCGCCGTGTCGACTTCGCCCTAGCGCGACCTCCATCCGTCGTGTCGACTTCGCCCTAGTGCGACTTACGTACGCCGCGTCGACTTTGCCATAGCGCGCCTATACTTACGCTACCTTGAATGCATACGCCGCGCCTACTAAGGGCCCCTCATTGTACGAGTCGCCATAGAGGGTCGCATGCCACGCTGCATGGACTCACCACTGGGCGTCTCTTTCCCCCGGGAAAAATCAGTTCGCCTTTGTCAACCTTTGAAAGAGCGACTCGCAATGGCCAAGTAGTGCGGATGAGGACTCACAAACCAGCCTCGAATCGTCCACGAAAAACGCTAACCGAGAGCTATCATTGGGATCGCCTTGCTCGACTGGCCTTCCGGGTCAAGACAAATGGAAGTGCTACACATACAACACCATGTCCTCCTCAATCTTAGATAGTGCGACTCGCACGGCTAAGTACTGCGGATGAGGACTCGCAAACCGAGCCTCGGATCGTCCAGGAAGAACGTCAAGCTGAGAGCCATCTTTGGAGTCGCTAAGCGACTAGCCCCCCGGGCCAAGACGAGAGACTCGCTAACGAAAACAGCGCAATCAACGTCATCGCGGACTCGCAATCATCACGGACTCACCACACTCGGGGACTCTCCCCTCGCGGACTCGCAATCACCGCGAACTCTCCCGACACGGACTCGCCATACTCGGCAACAACCACTACTATTTTCAGAATATGCATCTCTAAAGAGTCTCAAGTCGCCTCTACAAGCCAACTCGAGCCTCGGGGACTACTCCTAGGCATACTGCGTGTGCACGTGGTTCCACGACTGCAGCTCGCTACGCTCGGGGACTCGCCACCGCGGACTTTCCCTCGCGTACTCAACAAGCTCAGGGACTCACCACTACGAACTCACCCTCACGTACTCAACACGCTCGGGGACTCGCCACCGCGGACTCGCCCTCGCGTACTCAACACGCTCGGAGACTAGCCACCGCGGACTCGCCCTCGCGTACTCAACACGCTCGGGGACTCACCACCGTGGACTCGCCCTCGCGTACTCAACACGCTCTGGGACTCACCACCGTGGACTCGCCCTCGCATACTCGCCACGCTCGGGGACTCGCCCCTCGTGGACTCGTCTCGTGTATTCCCCTGCACCGACTTGGCGACTTCACCATTAATGATTTGGTGGCCTCCACGTCCTCTACGATAGCAAGTTGACAAGGCGCCGGCCAAACTCCTCCAAGGGGCGACTCCGTCCAATGACGACTGGCCCAACGCGTCGACTCGCCTTGACGACTGGGCCACTTCATGAGCTATTTCTCTATTTCAGGAGCTCGCCAACGACTCACCATTGACTCCACCCTGGAATCACCTGCGCTGATTCAGTGGATTGAAGTCATCTCCGAGTCCCTGACGCGCTCGGGGACTACTGATGGGGGAATACTTATCGGGGTATACCCATGAAGCGGAGTCGCCAGCTGCATCGATCCGAGTGAAGCCAATCCAAGAGTGGGTTGACTCGCCGAATACGGCGACTGGCACATACTAGACCCAGACGACTCGCCGACTGGAGGCCCAAGACAGTGACTCCAATATAAAGCCCATTAGCACTTGTAAACCCTAACTGACTGCATATATAAAGCCACCAAGGGCACCCCTTTGGGGGGACCTCTCCCACATAAGATTAGATCTAGTCTCCCCCTCCGCCTCCGGCGGCTCCATGTAAACCAATCTATGATCATATACTGGATTGATAGCAGGACGTAGCGATCCTCCATCGAGAGGATGTGAACCTGGGTACATCGTGTGCCAATCTCGCTCCCGGATTCTCCTACGTCGCCTTGCCCTTTCCTCGACGTTAGCTACCATGTAGCATCTGCCATGGTCATTTCCACGACAAATAGTTTTGTCTATCTCTGCGTGACCCAACACTGGTACCAGAGCAAAAGCTTCTGGTTTTAGGCTCCAGATCTATGCATATGTGATATTGATGGCTCTGAAATATAGACATCTACGTCCACATTAAATTGGATATTAATCATATTTTTGATGAAATATCTCTCTAAACCCTGCCACTAATGCTAATATTCAGAGGGGTATGCAGTCCTTTCTTCTTGTATTTTTCCTGCGCAGATAATGTCGTTTAAAGGAGGGAATCACTACATTAAAGTCAAAGATACAAGATTTCCATCAACCAGAAGAAACCAGGAGCCGAACAACAGAGGCAGACGCCATAATGACTAACTATACGTCCGAAGCAAAAAAATTGACCATATAGCTCCGGTCGTATAGTTTGCGCTGCCACCGTTAGGTCAAACATAACAACTTTGATGAAGGGACCCCTATATAAAGAAGCCTTGGGTGATGACAAAACAAGCCCCCCCCGAAGAAGCCAGGCCTCTGCCACAATCTCCAGCCGCCTCCATATCTCCAGACCCTTCTCCATCTCCATAGCCATCTTCCACCACTTGTAATAGTAGATCTCTTCTTTGATTGGCGACATTGTAAGACTATTGCTATCAATCTTATGATTTTCATTACAATGTTTGTGATTGTTGATCTCATCTCTATGTGTGAGTAATTCTCCTTGGGTTAAGGGCTTCGGCCTAGCCATGTAGAAATTGTGCATGTGATTTATTATAGATGGGATTGTGTATTAGTTTTTATGACATGATGATTATTGTATCCTCTCTTTCCTCAATTCAAGGACTTGTCAGGTACCTAAGACCCCGAGGGTTGAGCCAGGTATAGGGAGTATGATTGATGACTGATCTGTAGGTTGGGAACCCCAGTGACAGAAAGGGTAGTATGGTTGTATGTGAGGGACTTGCTTGGGATTAACGGTGACATCACTATGCATATCATTAGTTGTCTTTCTTCTATGGATGAGACTAGTAGATTATTGTTATAAGCGGTTGCGGAGGCAATAGCAATTATGGATGCACTGCCCACATATAATTTATCTTGCTCTAACAAGTACACGCATACTTTATTTCTGGCGCCGTAACCTAGGTCTACTAGGGAAAGTAACTTCACTACGCATTCGCTTTCAGTGGATTCGATAACCTAGGTCTACTAGGGAAAAAGAGCTATACTACATCCGTAATCCGGATAGAAGGTATCAACCCTTTTTCTGGCGCCGTTGCCGGGGAAGCAATAGCTACCCTGGTGAGGTTATTAGGAACCTTGCTAGTTTTAATTCTTGTTTTTAATTTTGTTAGTTTGCTTTCAGTCTTTATTTGATAAACAAAAAAATTAGTTAGTCTTTAAATTCTTGGTTTTACTGTTATAATTTTTAATCTAAGAAAACCCAAAAACATAGGAAGTATGGCTGAAAAGAAGCTTGGGGAGTTTGCTACTCCCAATAATGATTATTTGCATACTCCTATTACTCAGCCAGCAATCGCTACTGATGACAATGAAATTAAGCCCCATTACTGAAGTTTGGTTCAACAGAATCAATTTGGAGGCTCTGCTATTGAAGACGCAGGTATGCACTTAAATACTTTCACTGAAATATGTGATATGATGCGTATAAAAGACGTTGACCCTGATGCGGTCAAATTACGTCTATTTCCTTTCTCTGTAAGAGGGAGAGCTAAAGAATGGTTGCTATCTTTGACTAAAAATACTATTACATCATGGGTGGGATGTACTTCTTTGTTTATGACTAAATTTTTTCCACCTGCAAAGACTATGCAACTTCGATCTAATATTACTGGCTTTAGATAGGAAGAGCGTGAGCCACTAGCGCTTGCATGAGAGAGGATGGAAGAATGCCTAAGAAACTATCCTAGTCATGGGATGGAAGATTGGTTAATCCTCCATTTATTTTATAATGCTCGTAATCCTATGTCTAAGTATATGCTTGATACTACAGCTGGAGGAACATTTATGGGTAAACACATTACCAAAGCAAAGCAGTTGCTAGACAATATGCAAGACAACTATTTCCAATGGCATGTGGAAAGATCAAACACGAAGAAGGTGAACTCTGTCTCACCACAAGAGAACGAAGATCTCAATGCTAAGTTGGATGAGCTCATACTAGCCGTAAAAGGTAAGGAAACTCAGGTAAGAGCCACCCCCGAAACAAATATAGAAGAAATAGACTTCGTAGCTCGTAATGATTACAACCTTGCTTGGAAGAAGAGTTACAATCCTAACTTTTAGAAACATTATGCTAGTCCTACAAGTAACTCTAATAATAAAATGGGAACTAGTAATGGTAGTCTCCAAGAAACGCTTAAGTCTTTCATAGACTCACAAAATGAATAAAATAATATTCTAGTCAAAATTACGGAGAACCATGATGCTATGCTTGGTAAATTATCGAACCAAGCTGTTAGTTTGAGAAATGATTTGAAAGCCCTTCAAGAAAGAACAAGGATCATTGAGGCATAGCTAGGTAAGATAACCGAGAGTCACTCTCATTTTAGCTAAATTTGTAGGTAAACCTGAGCCCAATCATGTTGAAGAACTCAAAATGATGAGGATCCAAAGGGAGGACCCTGAAGAACTTGATTATAGTAAGCCCCTTCACCAAGCTACACCATCGAAGATCTCGTAAAGAGGATCAATGTCAAAATTCCGGTAAGTGAAGGTAACGATGAAGCCATGTATCAACACTTTGTTGATCTAGTAGCAATTAAGGTATGTGAGCTTGAAGAGGAATACAAGAAAATCGCTGAAAAGTTACCTATTAAACTAGATGACATATTTGAGCCTACTATTAAGATAAAGATTAGAACCAATGAGATAGTTGCACTTTGTGATCTAGGTGAAAGCGTCTCAACACTTCCAAAGAGTCTTTTTAACAAGTTAAATCTTGGCTCCTTTGAAATAACTGAATTAAAATTGCATCTAGCAGATTCTACCTACAAACAAGCTATAGGGATTAAGGAGAACACTTTAGTTTATATCAAAGGCTGTCATGCTCTCATTGATTTCTTTATAGTTGACATGCCTGAAGATACTGTTGCTCCTATAATACTAGGTCGTCCTTTCTTAAGAACTATAAAGGCTTTAATTAACCTTCATGAAGGGAACGTGAAGTTGCAATTGCCTTCACGGGATCCATTTGTTATTCATTTCCCCAGGAAGAAGAAAGCCAAACATGACGAGAAGGAGGCCATCACTTTGAAGGCCAATTACTTTGGAGTGGATGTTCCACTCATCTGGCCCAAGTGAGTATCATCAAGGTCAAGCTATTGACCATAAAAGAGTGCTCCATGGGAGGAAACCCATATTAAATTAAGGTTTGAGTTAAGTTTTTAGTTTTAGTTTAAGCTCATGTTTAATAAAGAGTGCTAGAAAACTCCATTTGAGGAGAAGAAATTTGGCAGTACTTGAAATTCTGCATTATTCATGCTATTGTTGGTCGACAATATTTATTGTCAACTTTCTATGAAAAACAAAGTATATCGCTAAGTTACAGGAAAAGAAATAATCTACGAAGAAACAATTTTTTTTGATGCACACAGACAGTTTAACGACCAACTATACGACGAGAGTAAAAATTCTGGCCGTATAGTTCTGATCGTATAGTTATCTTTGCCATCAAATTTTTTTCTGCAATATGTACTGAGAGTTTAACGACCAACTATACAGCGGGAATAAAAAATACCGGCCATATAGTTCTAGTCATATAGATATCAATGCCTCCGTACAATTTATTTTCATATATACTAGGATTTTAATGACCAACTATACAGCGGGAATAAAAAATTCCAGCCGTATAGTTCCGGTCGTATAGATATCGATGCCTTTTGCAAATTTTCTTTCGCAGCGACAGACAGTTTAGCGACCAACTATACGGCCATAATATTTTGTTCCGCCCGTATAGTTACGTCCGTATAGCTACGCCGCCAGGAGGAAGACCAAATATTTTGATAGAACGCCAACTATACGGCCGGAATGCATGTTCCGCCCGTATAGTTGTGCCCGTATAGTTGCATCCGACCACAAAATCGCCCAAGAAGGTACTCCCAACTCCAAAACTTAAATCTTTTTTATTTCTTCTACCTCCAAACTCTCTCAAAACCTCAAGGGATCTTCATCTCTACTCAATTTCGTTCGATTTCCTCGCACGCAAGTAATCTACGGTATGTTTCTCCTCCGATCCTCCAATTACTTTTTGCAAATTCATCTTCGTTCTATTGTCATTGTCAATCTAGGGTGAGACCTACTATGAACCAATTGCCATGATTTTCTTGCCTAGATTATTATCTTGAGGAGATTCTTTAATGTTCTTAGATGAGGAATATATTATACTTACTGTTGTTGGATCAAAAAGTTTTATTTTTGCCTTTCTTCAATGTTTTAGAAGATGAACACAAGGAGCCAAACTCATGCTCGTGCCACCGCTAGCGCTTCTCGGGCTATCAGGAACGCATGGAGATACGGTTCAGGGATGAGGCCCATTGTGAAAGCTTCAACAAGATCAAGAACCGCAAAGTGAAGGCCACCAAGTGGGCTTTCCCCATTATATTGAACCAACTCGGTATTTTGGATGACTTCAATTTACTTTGAAATAGAGACGGCCTGCAAAACTTTGTGTACAATGATGTACCTACTTATCGCCGCTTAACTATTGAATTCCTAAGTTCGTTGCAAAGCACCGTTAAGATGTGGCAAGGAGATGATACTATTTCTTTCCGTCTGATGAACAACAACTACACTTTAACATTAGATGAATGGTGTGCATGCTTTAATTTTCCAAAAAATGATGTTCAAGCTTTACGCGCATCCTTTACTGGCTTAATTCCTCCCCCTGTCAATACTATAATGGAATGAGCTTCACTAGTAGAGTGAACAAGGGGAAGAATATTCAACATCCTGCAATTCGCTATTTGTTCTATGTTATTGCTAACACCTTGCAGGCACGTAATGAGTTCACGAGACTCAACGAGGAGGACATCTTAGTCCTTGCAAACGCTGCTTATATCAACTGTAACCTGTCACTCAACTTGGGCGCCATCCTTGTGCGCTACCTAGAGAACCAAGCCTCCCAAAGCCAAGGGCCAATCACAGGAGGAGGCATCATCACCATGCTTGCCACTGCCCTAGACATCGATCTAGGTGAGTTGCAACCCGTACTAGGTGAGACACATATTGGTTTCTCCACCTTGAAGGCCTGTGGAATGCTCACTAGGATAGGTGGTGTTTATTACCTGCATATTGCTGGAGCTGGGCGTATCTACCATGCTCCTATGTGTAATGGTATTTTCTCTATCGAGGAAGGATGTTTGCTATATGATTCGCAGGTTGAGCAGCACCAACCCGATGAAGAAATTCCTGAAGAGGATGAGGAGCAAGAGGAGGAGCAAGAAGTTCCTTATCAAGAGGAGCAGCCACAAACCCGGTTCGCCACATACCAAGATTTCCAAGGACTTGGAGGGACTATGGATAGGATGCACAACCTCTCTTTGAACCTCCGAGAATCAACAAGTAACCTCTCAACTCAATTCACGAACTGGAGTAACGAATTTTTCCTGCCACCACAATGATTTGAAGGGCTTGCAAAAGCCTAAGTTCTGGGAAGTTTCCTCATGTATCTTTATTTGGCATTTATTTGCTCAGAGGTTACGCTTTTATTTAAGTTTATAAGCACTCGTGTTGGTTTCTCCAACACTTTATCTTTAGTTCTTTCTATTTTATTTTCGAATTTTTCTAGCTGAGCGTTACTGCCAATTTTCTGTTCTTTAAAGTTCCTCTCTTAAAAATCACAAAACGATTTCTCCATTTTTCCTTATTTTCCCTCTTTCTTTTCTTTCCGCCTCAAGGTCTTCATATATTTACAGGAGAGTGATCAACTTTGAGTTTCCAAGAAAGAAATAAAAAAGGAAGAGAGAAGTGGAACCAAACATGAGAGGTATGCCTTATGACTCCCCACTTTTGAAGTTTGAGAAACCCATGCTAGTTAGTAGTAAATGTTGAGATATTATATTGGTGGAGTGAGTCTTTGTATCATAATAAGATTGTCGTTTGCATGGGTATTTAATTGGGCTCATTTTGTTCCAGCTCTCGTAATTAACCAAGTCTTGCCTAAAAATTGCTAAACAATTGTAATAGGAAAAAGTCTCACAATTGAAGAATTGGGTGTTTTAGTGCTTAGTCTTGAAGACTTATTTCTAGAGATACTCAACACCACTAAAAATATCGATTGACTTGATAGCTCTCTTTGAAAGCATTTGTTCGATTGAATTAATGTTTAGTGGTTTTTGTGAGCATGCCAAAGTTTGACTTGTTAATCATAAAAATCTTTGGCATGCTCTCAATTACTTAAAAACTGAAATTCTTGAAGGACAATGAATAGAAAAGTAGTGCTTGAAAAGTCTTGATACATTGATGTGGGAGAATTGAGATACTCTAGTATATATGTTTTTCATGAAAACTCTCACACTCTTAATCTACATGATTATACTTTACTGTTCAAAGGCAAGCCTATGAGTTGATTACTTGACATGGAATAAAGTTTACTCATTTGAAGCATCCATGTTTACATTAATTTTTCTGCACTATCAGGATGCATGAAACCGTATGATATGCTTTCCATTACTCTATCTATGCTGGACTTTCAGATTTATGAAGTGGAGGAAACATGAGACTATTAATCATGAGTAAGATCACCATCTCGTTATTTCAGTTTAAATGTTGAGTTCCTTTTTGATTTTTTTTCTTGCTCGGAACGATCAAGTTTAAGCTTGGGGAGGTTGATGGCTCTGAAATATAGCCATCTACATCCACATTTAAACTGGATATTAATCATATTTTTGATGAAATATCTCTCTAAACCCTGCCACTAATGCTAATATTCGGAGGGGTATGCAATCCTTTCTTCTTGTATTTTTCCTGCATAGATAATGTCGTTTAAAGGAGGGAATTACTACATTAAAGTCAAAGATACGAGATTTCCAACAACCAGAAGAAACCAGGAGCCGAATAACGGAGGCAGACGCCGTAACGACCAACAATACGGCTGGAGCAAAAATTCCGACCATATAGCTCCAGTCGTATAGTTGGCGCCGCCACCGTTAGGTCAACGAGAACAACTTTCATGAAGGGGCCCCTATATAAAGAAGCCTTGGGCGACGAGAAAACAAGCCCCCCCCCCAAAGAAGCCAGGCCTCTGCCATAGATCTCTAGCCGCCTCCAGATCTCCAAACCCTTCTCCATCTCCATAGCCATATTCCACCACTTGTAGTAGTAGATCTCTTCTTCGATTAGCGACATTGTAAGAATATTGCTATCAATCTTATGATTTTCATTACAATGTTTGTGACTGTTGATCTCATCTCTATGTGTGAGTAATTCTCCTTGGGCTAAGGGCTTCGGCCTAGCCATGTAGCAATTGTGCATGCGGTTTATCATAGATGGGATCGTGTATTAGTTTGTATGACATGATGATTATTGTATCCTCTCTTGCCTCAATCTAAGAACTTGTCAGGTACCCAAAACCCCGAGGTTTGAGCCAGGTATAGGGAGTATGAGTGATGACTGGTCTGCAGGTTGGGAACCCCAGTGACAGAAGGGGTAGTATGGCTGTATGTGAGGGATTTGCTTGGGATTAACGGTGACATCACTATGCATATCATTAGTTCTCTTTATTCTATGTATGAGAATATTAGGTTATTGCTATAAGTGGTGGTAGAGGCAATAGAAATTATGGATGCACTGCCCACATATAATTTATCTTGCTCTAACAAGTACATGCATACTTTATTTCTATCTTTTATTTCCATCAGATGTTTTTGCAGAGCTACAGGTGATACCGAATGCCCTAGGCCCTCTCTCTCTCTCCATCATCGACAACAACAAAAAGATGCAAGCTACTAGTCTGGTAAAAACACAAAAGGAATTCTAAAGCTCTCGAAGGTCCGTTAAAGTAACTTCACTACGCATTCGCTCCCGTGGATTCGATAACCTAGGTCTACTAGGGAAAAGAGCTATAATACATCTGTAATCCGGATCGAAGGTATCAAATATGCATGAGGTTGTGGATTGGATCCACTTAGTGTTTCGGTGGTCGATCTATGAGATAGATAGGATTTGTGCAAGATTGATTGGATCAATTGCACTCGAGGTGCATGGAAGATCATGTGCGGATGATCAATGAGATTGGTCATATCTGCACATGGATCGGATTTAGGTAAAAGTGTTTTATCCAATGAAGGAATCCATGGTTCAGAATGTAGATTAGATCGGTGATTTCGGGACTACCCCTTTGATCCACGCCCGCTATGTGGCTAGCAGGACCACTGGCTTCACCCTGACACAGCGCATCGGATGTTGTTGCGAGTTTCACAACACCGGCAGATATCGTATCTATGCATAACTTGTTTTTGCAGGAAGTTGTGAATGGTATGGATTATGTGCATGTGATGTGTGTAATCCATATGTGATCTGCGTATCACGGGTTTGTCAGCCGGCTGGAGCCAAAACGATGCCACTGTTATTGTATAATGACCTGCGTGTCGGCATGTGATGCCATCTTCTTGTAAGTTCCTTAGTGCTAGTGTAGCATGTTTGGAGTACTTGAAGGACACAGCAGCCAAAGGCATGATGAACAGGTTAAGGGAGATAGTGATCTCCATGCAGAGAGCCATACCATTTCACATTATAATTGGATTATATGTGATATTGGTATGTCTCTAGTTTTACCTCTATTAGGCAGTTGGTAAACTTTAATCCCTCAAAGAAGGTCTAGTCGATCTCCTCGCCGGTGCTGCACCATCACAAGTCGGACATTCTTGGTAGTGGGATCATAAAATTGAGGTGTTGCCAATTCTTTTCGACTAGGTGGGTTCGAGTCGGACTCTTACAGCAGAATCACTTGGTAAGCCAGACAGGTCTATCACAATGGTTGTGGGGCTCGAGGAGAGGTCGGTCGAGCGTCAGGGCATGTGATGCCACTCGACCAACAAGAGTCGCATGAGATGCGATTAGCAAGGAGTTGCCTACCTAGATCACTTGACAGCTAGCAGTGATGCTAAAGCTCACTAGTCGGCTTGCTTATTTAGGATCCTGAATCACTAAGTAACCATTAGAGGGGTGTTGGTTCTACATAATGGCACCAAGTAGCAGTCTTCCTCAGTTATCCATTTTTGTGCTGAGGACCATCCTAGATAAAGATAAGCTTAATGGAACTAATTTTACCAACTTGTAACATAATTCGAGAATTGTTCTCAAACAAGAAAAGAGGGACCATTGATGTCTACGCACTTCTATTCTTCTAGACAGTTGTTGGGCCTCCAAGTGCAGAGGTTTGTAGAAGAGCAGCAAGTTTTCCCTTAAGTGGGTCACCCAAGGTTTATCGAACTCAGGGAGTAAGTGGTCAAAGGTATTCCCTCTCAAGCAATCCTGCAATCAAGATACAAGAAGGCTCTTGTGTCCCCAACACACCCAATACACTTGTCAGGTGTATAGGTGCACTAGTTCGGCGAAGAGATAGTGAAATACAAGTGGTATGGATACTTATAAGTGGTAACGGTGATACAAAAGAGCTTGATGGCGTGGAAGAGACTAAAAGCAAACTGAAATAAAGATGGAAACAAGCAAACATGTAACAGATCTAGTAGAAATTAGTGTATCAATGCTTAGAAACAAGGCCTAGGGATCATACTTTCACTAGCGAACACTCTCATACAAATATCTTCTCTTTATGATACTACTCTTAACTACTCTTCGGTTGGACACTCTAATCGATGGTAGGGCTCTAGCAGCACACCTCAAAGTAAGCCTTTCCCATCTAGAAAACCCCACACTGTCACCTTGAGTACTAGATAGGTCCAACAAACACCACAATTTCATAAAGACATCCAACTCCAAATATAACTCATAACAAGTATTTGTAATCTCTAGCCTAAGTGCCACCATGGTGAGCATGCTGTCACTTTCACACACATGGGGAGAGCAGAGATCTAATAAAGCACTTGAGTAGTAGGTAGATCTACTTGATTACAAAGCTCATGATCACAATATGATCATGCATAGAGAGAGATGAACACATAGCTAGGGTAGAACCCTTAGCCTCGAGAGAGAACTACTCCCTCATCATCATGGGAATCAGCAATGGTGATGGAGATGGTGGTGGAGATCGATGGAGATGGCTCCGGGTGCACTTCCCTGTCCCGGCAGGGTGCCAGAACAGAGACTTTCTGTCCCCCGAATCTCCCCTTCGGTGGCGGCGGCGCTGCGGAACTTTTCGTGGGTAGAGGCTTGATTATCTAGGGTTTATGCCTCGGGAGGCTTCTTATAGGCTAGAGGACAAGGTCGGTGGCCACACAGGGGGCCCACACCATGCCCTGGCGCGGCCTAGGTGGACCCGCGCCTAGGGGTGGTGTGGCCACCCTGAGGCCCCTCTCCGACTCTCCTTCTGGCTCCGGGAGTCTTCCGGGAAAATATCAACTTTGGGTTTTGTCCGGTCCAATTCCGAGAATATTGATTTTCTGACTTTCCTGGAACCAAAAACAACAGAAAACAGGAACCTGGCACTATGGCTCTTGTTAATAGGTTAGTCCAAGAAATCATATGAAAAGTACTCCAAAGTTGGAACAAAACATAAGAAAGTAGATAAAACCAAGAATGGAACATCAAAAATTATAGATACATTTGCAATGTATCAACATCCCCAAGCTTAACTCCTGCACGTCCTCGAGTAGGTAAGTGATAAAAAGAAAGAATAATTTTTGAGGTGAAATGCACCATCATAAACTTGATCAAAGTATTTGTAAAACATTGAAAGCTGGGATCATAGTACTTCAACATAACATGAAAGATAAAGTTCTAACAATAAGACATAGCAACTATGTTGCAACATGAAATGGCACAAACAAAAGATTCATGAATAAAAATGCTTTGCAAGATGTTTGTTTGTTTCACATAAAGAAAACATAGCATAGTGGCATTCAGCTTGTCCCCCATAGAGTAGCAAACATAAATGCATAGGATACCTTCAAAGTTCATAAGAGTGACTAGATACAAATAGTTTAAAACAAGCAATATGAAAGCTATGCATCAATCAACAAGTCTTGGGACAATGCACATAGAACTAAGAATGGCCACTATGCTCTCAAAGTAAGTGCATAAAGATAGAAGGTGGAGACTCAATGTAATGGTGGAAGAAAAGCCTTTGTAAAAGGAAGTAGGGATTCAAGTCACATAAAGAGCTTCCAAAATTCTTGGTACTTATAGCTTTTAGCTCTCATTGCCCCTATCATAAGCATCTTGAAGTGGTTAAGGTTAAAGTGACACAACTAAGAGATATGCCTGACAAGTTATAAACCGAAATCTCATGCCCCTTACTTCCGAAGACCGATCCTCATGCTACTCAACTTCAGTCACGAGTAAGCTCTTGTCATTATAAGTACATGTGTATCATTAAGAACCGCCAACGGGGTACCCCTTTCACATGATACGGGAGCTTTCCCATAATCATGAAGTCTCTTCCTAGCAATGTTCATGCAAGATTAAAGAAATTAATGGACCTTGTCAACTCACGTGATAAGACCATTGATAGCTTGGAACCTCATATTGATGATGAGAAAAAGAGATTCAATCTCCTTGAGCAAGATCTAAGAAAGGAAAAGAACATCACTTCACTTCTTAAAGAACACATTGAAATTTATGAACTAGATAAGGCAAAATATGTAGATACCCTAGATAGAGGTATCACCTTGTCCCAAGATCTTGATACTTCAAAGAAAGAACTTGAGATTGATCATGCTTCTCTCACAAATGACCTTGAGGACCTTCAGAAAGCTAATTTTCTTGTCAAGCATGAGCTCATAAAACTTGGGGAGAATCATGATCAACTTCGAGTGTCCTATGAAAAGGCTCTTGGTACATTGAAGGATCCAATTATTGTTGAGAATATTACTTGTTATTCTAACTCTACCTTGGATCAAGCTTGTATCCATGAGGAGAACAAGAATTTGAAGGAACAACTTGAGAAGGAGCGTCTCACACCTACCTCCAAGGGCAAGATTCTTGATGAGATACTTTCTCACCAAACAATGAGAGCTCCAAGGCAAGGTATGGGGTTTGACCCCCAAAACAACAAGAATGGTGCTAACCCACCTAAGAAGATCAACTTTGTGCGTGAAGGGCACAAGGTGGTTGACCAAGTAAAGAAGAATGTTGTGAATGGGGGAGCCACAAGGGGCAACCCCAATCACAAGTTTGCGGGAAAATCTAATCCATCCTATGTGCTATGTAAGGGCACCCAAGGAGATTTGTATGCCAAATATGTTGGCCCTTGCAATGGTTATGCTTATAGGTGGTACTTAATTTGGGTCCCAAAAGATCTTGTTGCTAATGCTAGGGGATCCATTACTCAATGGGTTCCTAAGTCAAATAATTGATTTTGTAGGGGTATGCCTCTAGAGGATCAAAATGGGTGTTTGATAGTGGATGCACCAATCATATGACCGGAGGTAGAAGTGTGCTTGACCAATTCATTCATGATGTCAATTCAACGTCAAGGATCACTTTTGGAGACAACTCTAAAGGAAAGGTACTAGGTTATGGCAAGTTGGTGGTCTCTTGGAATTGACCCTAGAGACCGTCATGCTTGTTGAAAACCTTGGTTACAACTTACTTTCAATTAAACATCTTGCAGATGCCGGTTATGATCCCTATTTTTGAGAACTTTTGTGAAAGACTTTAGGAGTGATAATCTCAATTTGGTCCTTGTTGGATATGTGGAAGATGGCCTTTACGTGGTCGATCTCTCGCACGAGAACCAATCTCTTTCCACATGTCTAATGGCCAAGGATGACGAGGGATGGCTTTGGCGTTGCCGCCATGGCCATGTCAGCATGAGAAATCTTAAAAAACTCCTAAAGGGTGAGCATATTTGATGTCTACGCACTTATATTCTTGTAGACAGTTGTTGGGCCTCCAAGTGCAGAGGTTTGTAGAACAGCAGCAAGTTTTCCCTTAAGTGGATCAACCAAGGTTTATCGAACCCAGGGAGGAAGTGGTCAAAGGTATCCCTCTCAAACAACCCTGCAATCAAGATACAAGAAGTCTCTTGTGTCCCCAACACACCCAATACACTTGTCAGGTGTATAGGCACACTAGTTCGGCGAAGAGATAGTGAAATACAAGTGGTATGGATAAAAGACAGCGGTGCCAAAAAATAGCTTGATGGTGTGGAAGAGACTAAAGCCAAAGTAAAATAAAGATGGCAGCAAGCAAACATGTAACAGATCTAGTTGCAAACGGTGTTTCAATGCTTAGAAACAAGGCCTAGGGATCATACTTTAACTAGTGAACACTCTCATATAAATATCTTCTCTTCATGATACTACTCTGAACTACTCTCCGGTTGGACACTCTAATCCATGGTAGGGCTATAACAGCACACCTCAAAGCTCTCTTTCCCCATCTAGATAACCCCACACTGTCACCTTGAGCTCTATATGGTTCCAACAAACACCACAATTTCATAGAAACATCCAACTCCAAATATAACTCATAACAAGTATTTGTAATCTCTAGCCTAAGTGCCACCATGGTGTGCACGCTGTCACTTTCACACACATGGGGAGAGCAGAGATCTAAAGCACTTGAGTAGCAAGGTAGATCTACTTGATTACAAAGCTCATGATCACAATATGATCATGCATAGAGAGAGAGAGATGAACACATAGCTACCGGTAGAGCCCTTAGCCTCGAGGAAGAACTACTCCCTCCTCATCATGGGAATTAGCAATGGCGATGGAGATGGTGGTGGAGATCGATGGAGATGGCTCTAGGGGCACTTCCCCGTCCCAGCAGGGTGCCGGAATAGAGACTTTTTGTCCCCCGAATCTCCCCTTCGATGGCGGCAGCGCTGCGGAACTTTTCGTGGCTTTCTTATTGATGATTTAGGGTTTTGGCGTCGGGGGGATTTTATAGGCGAAGGGGCAAGGTCGGTGGCCGGCCAGGGGGGCCCACACCATGCCCTGGCGCGGCCAGGGGGACCCGTGCCTAGGGGTGGTGTGGCCACCCTGTGGCCCCCCTTCGTCTCTCCTTCTGGCTTCATGAGTCTTCCGGGAAAATCACGACTTTGGCTTTTGTCCGGTCCAATTCCGAGAATATTCATTTTCTGACTTTCCTACAACCAAAAACAACAGAAAACAGGAAACTGGCACTATGGCATCTTATTAATAGGTTAGCCTAGGAAAGTGTATAAAATACTCCAAAGTGTGGACAAAACATAAGAAAGTAGATATAAAACAAGCATGGAACATCAAAAATTATAGATACGTTTGCAACGTATCAACATCCCCAAGCTTAAGTCCTACTCGTCCTCGAGTAGGTAAGTGATAAAATAGAATATTTTTTTAGGTCACATGCACCATCATAAACTTGATCAAAGTATTTGTAAAACATGGATAGCTGGGATCATAGTACTTCAACATAGCATGAAAGACAAAGTTCTAACAATAAGACATAGCAACTATGTTGTAACTTGAAAAGGCACAAACAAAAGATTCATGAATAAAAATGCTTTGCAAGACGTTTGTTTGTTTCACATAAAGAAAACATAGCATAGTGGCATTCAGCTTGTCCCTCATAGAGTAGCAAACATAAATGCATAGGACACCTTCAAAGTTTATAAGGGTGACTAGATACAAGTAGTTTAAGAACAAGCAATATCAAAGTTATGCATCAATCAACAAGGCTTGGGACAATTCACATTAAACTAAGAATGACAAATGTACTCTCTTAATTGGTGCATAAAGATAGAAGGTGGAGACTCAATATAAAAGTAAAAGAAAGGCCTTTCATAGAAGGAAGCAGGGATTCAAGTCTCATAAAGAGCTTCCAAAAATTATGGTACTTATTAGCTTTCAGCTCTCATTGCCCCTATCATAAGCATCTTGAAGTGATTAAGGTTAAAGTGAACAAACTATGGAGTATATGCTTGACAAAGTATAAGTTGGAAATCTCATGTCCCTTGAATACGAGGGCCACTCCCCATGCTACTCAAGTTTAGTTACCGGTAAGTTCTTTTCATAGTAAGTACATGTGTATCATAGAGAACCTCCAATGGGGTACCCCTTGCCCGATGATACGGAAGAATCCCCATATCAAAGTGACAAGGCAAGCAGACAACGAGCATCTCAGCAATCTTCTTATTTACCATGGGAAAATGGTGCTTTTTTCTCTCTTTCCTCTTTTCTCATATCTCTTTTTTTTCTTTTTCTCTTTTTTTCTCAATATCTAACTCTTTTTTTATAAGAAGAATGCTTCATAGACAGCTCATTATGGTTACGCTGCAGGTTTCCACCATGATTAGGCATGGATTAGACTGGCGGCCTAGGCGTTTCTCTAACACACATACATAACTCCATGGACTTACAAGCTCCCCTTTCATTTCACACCGACGACATCCATAGACAAAAGAACATGATATCAACTGGGTACAATGTACAAGTGCAATATTGAAAGTGTTCCCCATGACAACATGGTTCTGCTAATCCCCAACATATAAGTGCAAGTATATACAACATAGATGACATAATGGTTCGAGTTTATTAAGCGCAAGAAAAGTAAAGTGTGCCATCAAGTTCGTGAGAGCTTTAATCACTAATTTTCTCATAACAAGTTTAATTCGGAAGGTAGATAAAAACATGAATATACTTGGAATAGCAAATGCTAATAGGTAGGTATGGTGTACTCTTTGGAATAAATTGGTTTTATTTGGAGTTGGATGCATGAGTGGAACTCATACTTGGTTATGGAGGCTAGCAAAAGACTAGGAGCGACCAACTAAGAGAGCAATAATGGCCATAATCATGCAAAGCGACAAAACATCATTAATTAAAGAATAAAGTGATATTACAAGTCAAAAACTAAAGGATCATCGAGGCTATGGTGACTTGGGATAGTCATAACATGGTGTGAACATGTGCCAAGTCAACCCGAATAAAGCATCAAAGGAGAATACCACAATACTATGCTTTAATATGCTAAAATAACGCATGATTCTTTCAAGGCACATTAAGCAATCTCAATTGTTTATAACATGTCATGCTACAGCAAAAATCATAAAGCATAAAGTCAAAACAACATCAAGCATGACATGATAAAGCATAGGCCACAGTCAAAAACAAGCTCCTTTTTACCACTTAAGCACGAACTTTTCCTACTCTTTCCCAATACAAACCAATCTTATTTGAAAACTAATGCATAAATGAGGGGGTCCAACCAATTTATTCAAGAAAACTAAGAAAACTAAGAAAACGACAACTAAAAACGAAAACGAAGACGCTCCAAGAACAACAAAACTATGCATGAAACAATAAAAATGAAGTGTCTAGAAAGACCTGAGATTTTCATTGATGAAGAAGGGGATGCCTTGGGCATCCCCAAGCTTTGATGCTTGTACTTCTTGGATAATTCTTGGGGTGACACGGGGTGGCATCCCCAAGCTTGAGCTTTAGTCCATTCTTCATCTCATTACAACATTCTCTCCATACACCTGAAAATTTTCTTTCATACAAAACTTCAGACAATCTTTATTAGCAACATTAGTGCACTCAAGATAATAAGTCATTAGGTTCAGTTTCAACACCAATAAAACTTCCATTAAAACACAAGCTACTGAAGAACTTCCCTCAAAAAGCTCAATTCCCCAAAGAGAACCCAAAAAGGAACCAACAAGAAGCAAATGCAAATAATGGCAGAAATCTGTCAAAACAGACCAGCAGGTAAAAACCAATTTTTTCGAAGACCTTCTGTTGCTCAAATCGAAAAGTGTTGAACTAACGTAAGTTAGAGAACAACCTGGGACAGAAGCATAAAAAATCACGCCTCAAAAATACGTACAGACATTTTACACAAATTTTTACAGTGAAGCACAAAAATCTGTTTCGGGACAACAACTTTCCCAATCATTACTTCTCTCTCATTAGAGGTTAGTCTTGGCACAAAAAGCAAATAAAAAGGATAAGGATCGGTTACTGAAGTAATAACTTCCAAGAATCATCTAAAACTTTTGGATTATCTCCCAATAAGTACTTTTTTTAACGCCTTTAAGTTAGGCATGATAATTTCGATGATACTCACATAAGAAATATGAATTGAAGTAAAACAGAGCATCAAGAAGCAAATTCAAAACACATGTAAGTCTAACCCACTTACTATGCAAAATAATATTGTAAATAAACAAGTCATGAAAGCACAAAGCAACAAGCATAGGAAAGAAAAACAAGTGCAACTTCAAAAATTTCAACATAAAGAGGGGAAACTTAATATTGTTGAGACACATAAAACCATGTTTCCCTCTCTCATAATAACTTTAAGTAGCATCATGAATAAAATTAACAATATAACAATCACATGAAACATTCTTATCATGAGCCACATGCATAAAAGAATTAATACTCCCCACATAAACATGGTCACTCTTATTAATTATAGTGGGAGCAAATTCAACAAAATAGCTATCATTATTATTCTCATCACCATAATCATCAAATATAGGAGGCATATTGTAATCATAATTAATGTTCTCCTCAATAGTAGGTGGACTGAAAATATCATATTCATTATTGCAATCATCATATATTGGAAGTATAGTATCATCATAAGCAATAGAATAGTTATCTTCCAAAGTGTTTTCGTTTGTAAACATATCATCATTAGAAGGAACATGGATAGCACTAATAGTACAGTAATTATTAATATCATCATTTTCAGGATTGATAGCGAGGAGATTTTCAATATCAAAAGTAGTGTGATTTTCCCAATCATGATCACTACTATAGGTAATAGGCATAGGAACATCATCGAGTTCAGACTCATCAAAAACTATAATAGGAGCAACATGCTTAGGGGAAAATACCGTTTTCTCTCCCCTTTTACTCCTCCTCTTATTTTTCTTGTTCTCTTTAGGAGGGAGAGGCTTGAAAGGAAGCTTCTCCATATACCCTGGTTGATTGTTAGAGACAACAGAAGAAACTTTGGAGGATTCCTCGTTTTCATTAATAAGACCAAAACACATATTAGTCATGTCATATTTTGGTAAGATCTCATCTTTTAGGATATTTTGTATGTAAGTATTTGTGTGGCAATTGTCAACACAATAAAGATGACAACCATGCAGGACGCTATTCATATCAAAAGCACTCATATCTACGAAAGAGGTTTTTCTTGATAACTCTTCACACCCCAAAAATAATGTAAGTTGATCATGCTGATTAGGAGTGATCATATCATCACAATACAAACTTGCAGTACTCATTGGATTAGAAGGGCTATTATTATAGCCTGAGCATTGAAAATTGAAATGACCCACTTCAAAGCAAAGTTCACAAATAAAAGGATAGAGGGCACAAACTTTTTTAGCAAGATCATTTAGAGCCCTATACCATGTTCTAGTTTTTTCATTCCTGTGGGTGATACAATATTCTTCTTCAATTTTATTATTCTCACAAGGTCTATGTATTCCACAAAAATTAACATGCTTATAAGAAGTAGTACTTTCAGAGGTTTGAGCATGTTTATTGCTATCATTAATAACAATTTCATTTTCCATGCAAGTATCTTTATAAGGCTCATGATACATGTCCCATTTTTATTTAGGAGCATTAATATGAGAAGAAAAGGTTCTATAACAATCAACAAGAATTTGAGGATCAAGACCATATTTAGCACTAAGCTCTTGAAAATCAGCAATTTCAGCGAAAGACTTAATGCAATCATACTCATAGTTTATACATGGTTATTTACCTTTGTTGTTATCCCAATCTTCGATATTGCTTTGAATTGTTTCAAGAAGATCCCACTTAGCTTTGACCTCCTTACTTGTCAAGGATCCCTCTAAACAAGTATCTAGATAGTCCTTATAATGTCCTGAAAGCCTTGCATAGAAATTATTAGTAACAATATTACTAGGGAGCTCATGAATGGGACATTTGAGCATTAGTGAATTCAATCTCCCCCATGCTTGGGAAATACTTTCTCCATCATGTGGATGAAAATTATAAATGTAATTCCTATCTTTATGAATTTCATGAGGAGGATGAAATTTAGAGTAAAAGAGAGATTCAAGGTCCTTCCACTCCAAATGATGAGGATCATCTAGTAGCTCATACCACTCTCTTGGTTTGCCCATGAGTGAAAAAGGGAATAGCTTCCTCTTAACTTGGTTCATTGAAATACCTGCAAATTTGAACAACTCGCATAATTCATGTATAAAGAGTAAACGATCACCAGGATGGACAGTTCCATCTCCCAAATAACAATTGTTCATAACACGTTCAACATATTTTATAGGTATTTTAAAAGAGACGCTTTCATCATGTCACAAGTATCATTAGAATTACCACATATGGGAGATAAAGTATCATCAGAGCAAATTTTCTTCTTTAAAGCTGGGGAACTAAAAAGATCATTTTCATAAAAACTAACTTCTCATAGCTTAGACGTTTCCATAGCATTAGTAACAAAGGTGTCCAAAAGATTCATACTAATAACATTGCTATTAGCATGCACAGAAAGTTCCATGGTTTTTTTAATTTTCTTTTCAGACAATTCATGTTCTACATTAGGAAATATACTAAAAAGCTCTCTAATTTTTTCGTTGTTCTCCATTAAGCCTAACTAGTGAAAACAAGAAACAAAAAGACAAAATTGTAGAATCTAAAGGAACTAACTTCGAGCACTCACACCGGAGGATGTGAGTACCTTTTACCTTACCTCCCCGGCAACGGCGCCAGAAAATAGCTTGATGTCTACGCATTTCTATTATTGTAGACAGTTGTTGGGCCTCCAAGTGCAGAGGTTTGTAGAACAGCAGCAAGTTTTCCCTTAAGTGGATCACCCAAGGTTTATCGAACTCAGGGAGGAAGTGGTCAAAGGTATCCCTCTCAAACAACTCTGCAATCAAGATACAAGAAGTCTCTTGTGTCCCCAACACACCCAATACACTTTTCAGGTGTATAGGCGCACTAGTTCGGCGAAGAGATAGTGAAATACAAGTGGTATGGATAAAATACAACGGTGCCAGAAAATAGCTTAATGGCGTGGAAGAGACTAAAGGCAAACTGAAATAAAGATGGCAGCAAGCAAACATGTAACAGATCTAGTTGCAAATGGTGTTTCAATGCTTAGAAACAAGGCCTAGGGATCATACTTTCACTAGTGAACACTCTCATATAAATATCTTCTCTTCATGATACTACTCTGAACTACTCTCCCGTTGGACACTCTAATCCATGGTAGGTCTATTACAGCACACCTCAAAGTTCGCTTTACCCATCTAGATAACCCCCACTGTCACCTTGAGTACTAGATGGTTCCAACAAACACCAAAATTTCATAGAAACATCCAACTCCAAATATAACTCATAACAAGTATTTGTAATCTCTAGCCTAAGTGCCACCATGGTGTGCACGTTGTCACTTTCACACACATGGGGAGAGCAGAGATTTATTAAAGCACTTGAGTAGCAAGGTAGATCTACTTGATTACAAACATCATGATCACAATATGATCATGCATAGAGAGAGAGATGAACACATAGCTATCGGTAGAGCCCTTAGCCTCAAGGAAGAACTACTCCCTCCTCATCATGGGAATCAGCAACGGCGATGGAGATGGTGGTGGAGATTGATGGAGATGGCTTCGGGGGAACTTCCCCATCTCGGCAGGGTGCCGAAATAGAGACTTTCTGTCCCCCGAATCTCCCCTTCGGTGGCGGTGGTGCTGTGGAACTTTTCGTGGCTTTCTGATTGACGATTTAGGGTTTTTGCACCGGGAGGATTTTATAGGTGAAGGGGCAAGGTCGGTGGCCGGCCAGGGGGGCCACACCATGCCCTGGCACGGCCAGGTGGGACCCGTGCCCACAGGTGGTGTGGCCACCCTATGGCCCCCCTTCGTCTCTCCTGGCTCTATGAGTCTTCCGGGAAAGTAATGACTTTGGCTTTTTTCCGGTCCAATTCCGAGGATATTCATTTTCTGACTTTCCTGGAACCAAAAACAGCAGAAAACAGGCAACTAGCACTGTGGCATCTTGTTAGTAGATTAGTTCAGGAAAGTGTATAAAAATACTCCAAAGTGTGGACAAAACATAAGAAATTAGATATAAAACATGCATGGAACATCAAAAATTATAGATACGTTTGCAACGTATCAATATTGTTGGACTAACCGGTGCTTCTTTTCAGAAGGATCGTGTGTGTAGTGCTTGCATCTCCAAGCAACGCGGGAAGAGGCATCTATCAATATCCAAGGTGGCCACGTCAAGACCATTGGAGATTCTCCATTTGGATCTCTTTGGTCCATCAACATATGATACTCTTGGTGGAAGAAAGTATGGCATTGTCATCGTTGATGATTATTCAAGTTACACTTGGGTCTTACTTCTCAAGTCAAAGGATGAGACCTACAAGTACTTTATGATATTCTCCAAGCAAGCTCAACGTACCCATGAAGTGGAGATCAAGACCATTAGGACCGACAATGGCACTGAATTCAAGAACTACACCATGCAAGAGTTTGTTCAAGATGAGGGGATCAAGCATGAATTCTCGGCTCCATATACCCCTCAACAAAATGGTGTTGTTGAAAGGAAGAACTGGACTATCATCGAGATGGCAAGAACAATGTTGAGTGAGTTCAAGTCACCCCATAACTTTTGGGGAGAAGCCATCGCTACCGCGGTTCACTACTCGAACCAGCTCTTCCTTCGAGCTCCATTTGACATGACTCCGTATGATATCCCCACAAAGAACAAGCCCAATGTCAACTACTCCGTGTTATGATCTTTGGGTGCAAGTTCCTCGTCGAGAACAAGAAAGAAAAGCTTGGTAAATTCGAATCTAGAACTACAGAGTGTATATTTGTTGGTTATGTGGAAAACTATCATGCCTATAGATACTACAATAAAACCAATGGTTGTGTTGAAGTATCTTGTGACATGGAGTTTTGGGAGGATAATGGCCCCCAAGAGGGGCAAGTTGTTCCACGTGTTGTAGGTGTGGAGATTCTTCTCAAGTCATCAAGTTGATGGGAATTGGCATATTTTTCCCACCGAATATCATATCCATGATCAAGAAGTTGATAGGGGAGGATCAATCCCAACTCAAGAAGATCCTAGCTCTACTCAAGTTGAACCATCAAGTGCACCACAAGACAAAAAAATCTTTCAAACCAAAGAAGAACAACCAAGCCCTCAACACGTTGAGTAAGACCAGGATGATGAACAAGTCCCTCAAAACCAAGGTCAAGCTCAAGAAGTTGTCAATGATCAAGGACCATCAAAAGATGAATTTGTTGATCATGAAGGCATAATAGTGACTAGATACAAATAGTTTAAAACATGCTATATCAAGGTATGCATCAATCAACTAGTCTTGGGACAATGCACATAGAACTAAGAATGGCCACTATGCCCTCAAAGTAGGTGCATAAAGGTAGAAGGTGGGGACTCAATATAAAAGTGGAAGAAAGGCCTTCATAGAAGGAAGCAGAGATTCAAGTTTCATAAAAAGCTTCCAAAAATTATGGTACTTATAGCTTTCATCTCTCATTGCCCCTATCATAAGCATCTTGAAGTGATTAAGGTTAAAGTGAACAAACTATGGTGTACATGCTTGACGGAGTATAAGTTAGAAATCTCATGTCCCTTGAATACGAGGGCCACTCCTCATGCTACTCAAGTTCAGTCACTAGTAAGTTCTTGTAATCATAAGTACATGTGTATCATAGAGAACCGCCAACGGGGTACCCCTTGCCCGATGATACGGAAGAATCCCCATATCAAAATGACAAGGCAAGCAGAGAACAAGCATCTCAGCAATCTTCTTATTTGCCATGGGAATATGGTGCTTTTTTCTCTCTTTCCTCTTTTCATAATCTCATTTTTTTTATCTTTTTCTCTTTTTCTCAATATAGGACTCTTTTTTATAAGAAGAATGCTTCATAGACAGCTCATTATGGTTACGCTGCAGGTTTCCACCATGTCAGCATGGATTAGACCAGCGGCCCAGGCATTTCTCTAACACATATACATAACTCCATGGACTTACAAGCTCCCCTTTTATTTCACACCGACGACATCCATATACAAAAGAGCATGGTATCAACTAGGTACAAGTACCAAGTGCAATGTTGAAAGCGTTCCCCGTGACAGCATGGTTCTGCTAATTCCCAACAAATAAGTGCAAGCATATACAACATAGACGACACAATGGTTCAATTTTATTCAGGGCAAGAAAAGTAAAGTGTGCCATCAAGTTTGTGAGAGCTTTAATCACTAGTTTTCTCATAACAAGTTAAATTTGGAAGGTAAACAAAAGCATAAACATACTAGGAATAGCATAAGCTAGTAGGTAGGTATGGTGGACTCTATGAAATAACTTGGTTTAGGGAGTTGGATGCATGAGTGGAACTCATACTTGGTTGTGGAGGCTAGCAAAAGACTAGGAGCAACAAACTAAGAGAGCAATAATGGCCATAATCATGCAGAGCGACAAAACATCATTGATCAAAGCATAAAGTGATACTACAAGTTAAAAACTAAAGGATCATAAAGGCTATGGTGACTTTGGATAGTCATAACATGGTGTGAGCATGCGCGAAGTCAACCCAAATAAAGCATCAAAGGAGAATACCACAATACTATGGTTTAATATGCTAAAACAACGCATGATTCATCCAACGCACATTAAGCAATCTCAATTGTTTATAACAAGTCATGCTACAACAGAGAATACTAAGCATAAGGCCAGAACAATATCAAGCATGGCATGACAAAGCATAGGTCACAGTCAAAAACAAGCTCTCTTTACCACTTAAGCATGAGCTTTCCTACTCTTTTCCAATCCAAACCAAACTATTTGAAAACCAATGTATGAACGAGAGGGTCCAACCAATTTATTCAAGCAAACTAAGAAAACCAAGCAAACGAAAACTAAAAACACCTGAAATATTTCTTGGGGTGAAACGCGTGGCATCCCCAAGCTGTAGCTTTAGTCCATCCTTCATCTCATTACTCATTCCTTCCATACACCTGAAATTCTTCCTTCATACAAAACTTCACACAATCTTTATTAGCAACATTTGTGCACTCAAGATAATAAGTCTTTGGGTTCAGTTTCAACAAAAATGAAACTTCCATTAAAACACAAGCTACTGTAGCACTTCCCTCAAAAATATCAATTCCCCAAAAGAACTCAAAAAGGAACCAACAAGAAGCAAATGCAGAAAATGGCAGAAATTTATCAAAACAGACCAACAGGTAAAGACAAAAAATTTCGAAGACCTTATGTTGCTCAAATAAAAAAGTGTTGAACTAACGAAAGTTAGATAACAACCTGGGGCAGAAGCACAAAAATTCACGCCTCAAAGAGACGTTCAGAGATTTTACACGAATTTTTACGGTGAAGCATAGAAATCTGTTTCGGGACAGCAACTTTCCCAATCATTACTTCTCTGTCATTAGAGGTTACTCTTGACACAAAAAGCAAATAAAAAGGATATGGAGCGGTTATTACTAATAATTTCCAAGACTCATCTAAAACTTTTGGGTTATCTCCTAACAAGTACTTTTCTTTAACCCAAAAGTACTTATTGGGAGATAACCCAATAGTTTTAGATGAGTCTTGGAAGTTATTACCTCTGTAATAACCTCTCCTTATCCTTTTTATTTGCTTTTTGTGCCAAGACTAACCTCTATTGAGAGAGAAGTAATGATTGGGAAAGTTGATGTCCCAAAACAGATTTCTGTGCTTCACCGTAAAAATTCGTGTAAAATCTCTGAACGTCTTTTTGAGGCGTGAAGTTTTTTGCTTCTGCCCCAGGTTGTTATCTAACTTTCGTTAGTTCAACACTTTTTGATTTGAGCATCATAAGGTCTTCGAAAAAATTCATCTTTACCTGTTGGTCAGTTTTAACAGATTTTTTCCATTTTCTGCATTTGCTTCTTGTTGGTTCCCTTTTTAGTTCTTTTGGGGAACTGAGATTTTTGAGGGAAGTGCTACAGTAGCTAGTGTTCTAATAGTAGTTTATTTGGTGTTAGAACTGAACCTTAAGACTTATTTGTAACACTCTCGAATCGTCCCTATGCAAGATTTAGCCCTTTCCACCAAACCCGCATAGCAACGATTCAAGGACGCCCACCAGGCACTTTCGTGCAGGTGGAAAACGAAGTAATACCATTACACAATAGTCCTCGATGGGACCCACAAAACAGATATATATACAATAACGACTCCACGAGTCAAGTTTATAGATATACAATACAAAGATCCAAATCACCTTGAAAACGATAGAGCGTCCGACTACGGACAAGATGCAAATGGGGCTAAGAGCCCTAAAGAATAACCAATGGCGTCCATAACCCTGCCTAGGCCAAGCCGGAAGGGTAACCCTACTAACAATGTCGATCTCAAACCTGCTAAAACAAAAGGGGTGCCGACAAAGGGCAAAGGAAAAAGAGGAGCGTCAGTACTGAGTCCAACACATGGCGAGGATAGAATTCGGCGGTCCTCGCCTACAAAGGTATGGTAGACTGAAGCGGCCACGCAGCGGCACTAAACAACCTATAGAGACTCTGTAATACTGGCGACTATCAGAGAAAGATAAGAGAGACCTATTCGGACCCAACCTGGTAATAACACCAAACATACCCATCCTGGTATTTTCCCCTCAAGACCAAACGAGGAAGTCAAGCCGAGGAAACTCACACGGTTGGCAGATTTATTTATTCTTTCCATGGCAGTTATCCAATTTACTAGTCATCTCAGATACAAGTCAAATTATAGCAGTAAACTTTAGTTATAGTTGTCTATGATCGAGAAACTGTGCTCCAAGTCGTCCATAACCGCGGACACGGCTTTTCGAAAAGATTTAACCCTGCAGGGGTGCACCAAAGTATCCACACGCACTTCGACCCTTTTTGCCAGATCAATTAACATACACCCATCAGTATGTCAGCGGGGCCTAAGTCATGACGTTTCCCAGACCCAAAGCAAGTACATGGGGGGCCACCCCACTAAGCTACCCGCAATAAAGTCGGACGGTTCCGAGACGGACCCAGGGTTTGCGACGACGGCGGTAAACGACTAGGAACCCGAAAAGTGTGACTGGGCTTGTCAATACCATGCAAACGTGGTGCGATCCAAAACAGTACAGGTGCTCCACGCACAAATCAAATAAAACAGTAAACATGGCATAAGTACAGAATAGTAATAAAGCCCCAAACTACTTGTGGCCCCCGGTACAGTACTTTGAAGTCAGGTAGTAAGCCGATGGGGGTGCCCACACACCCCACCTGTGGTTAGCGCGCTCGATCTCGAAACAGGTGTCAAGAACTCGGGTCCTAGGGGACACCAGTGAGCGATTAAGAACCAAATATTGACTATTACCCATCGGTGCCTCTGCATTATATCTACCATCCACATTAATTAACAAACTGTAATTAGAATCATGATCAGCTACACCATTAAACATCTACCAACCTCCCAACAACTATGGAACATCGATGACGCGAAGCAACACCTGAACAAGCAACTACGACTCGCGGGGCCAACTGTTTAACAAGCAACAGGTTATTGGAGGTGTCCAAGGCAATATAATGGCTACAGGAGTATATCTGGTACGGAACACTAAAGCATCGAGACACGGATAGCAATAGATCAACAGGAGGAAATAAAGACTATAAATGAAAAATAGGTAGAAGGGGGAGAGATGCTCGCCTGGGAAACACTGTCGAAGGATCATATCCGAAGAACTTGTCGATACTCGCATCCACTCATCGGCCTAATCCGCGAAGAAGCAAACACTAAAAGAAACACCGGATGCAATATTTAATACCACGGCAAAAGATCCGGCATGATTGTGATATGATGCAGATGCGGTGCAATTAGGCAATATTAAGTGGAACCGGGGTCCCGACAATTAATTAATAGGTTCGAGTTATTTAACTACCCCGCAATTTAAATGTTGTCTTAACAGGGCAAAACAGGGCATCGGTTCGCTACACAAATTTAAATGGAGGCGATATGAGACAAGTATAACCCGCATATAGTCTCCATGTTTAATTAGAAGGTGAATCGACATAATGCCCCCAACCCACAACATGTATGCAAGCATGATCAATTAATATGCAACAATTCATATAGATGCCAATTTATAAAATAAGGCTCGGAAAAGGTTCACACATCTGGGTTCGGACGATCTTGGGGTTCGATGTGGTTCGGGGTTCGACAGGGATCGGTCTCGGTGGGAACGTTCTCGGACAACGAAGTAGATCTTGTCGCATCCGGGAAGAAGGACTTGGTTCGGTGTCGGGGGCGCATCGGGTTCGCCCTGGTCGGTGTCGATCTTGTCGTCGTGAAGATCTTGTCGGGTCCGTGCCATCGAGTCGGTCTTGGCATCCGGGGTGAAGTAGTATCCGAGATGAAGCGCTTGTCGTTCTGTGTGGTGATCTTGGCGGTCATCGGGTCCGAGAAGAAGATCTTGGCGTCCAGGCACCATCACCTCCGATCTCCGTGTGGAGTCTTGTCGTCCGTGATGGAGTTCTTGTTGATAGTGCTAGACCGAAGAGCTTGGTGGTGGCCGTTGTCCAACTTGTCGTACTTGTACCACGGAAGGCCTCGATCAACAAAACAGTACGCATCTGGCGTAAATTGCAGAGCCCACTCACATCATAGATACCTCGGTACACCACCAACAGGTATCTACACAGTCGGTGCTCTTATTCCAGGAAGATCTCCATGGTCATAGCTTCACATCGCTACCACATATTCTCACGCACGGGCACACAACCACAACAAAAGGACCCAGGAGGAGGACGGCACGAGGTCCGCGGGGTCTGCGGCGACGCGGACAGGAGACGGCAGCGGCGCGGGGGAGAACTCACGGCAGAGGCAACGGCCACGCGCGGGAGTTGCGGGACCAGCGACGGGGCAGCGGACCGGCAGCGGGGCACACTCCCACTAGGTCTAGAGGCGGCGTGCCGAGGAGCTCGCAGGAGGGTGCCACGGCGGCGGTGGAAGACGAGACCGGCACAGAGGCGACACGGTGAGCTCGGGATGGAGCGACGAGGAGGCGCTCGCAGGGCTCGGCGGGCCGGCGTAAGGAGGGCTCGCCGGAGGAGACGCGGTGCGGACGACGAGGAGGCCGAGGCCAGTGTTGGGGCTGTCGTTGCAGGAGAGGGCGAATAGGGCGGCGACCAAGGTGGAGGAGGGTGCCGCGGTGGTTGAGGAAGCGAGGCGGCGAGCTCGGCAGGGCAGATCCGCGCAGGCCGGGTTGAGCGCGGGCGGGCTCCGGGGAAGAGGGCGAGACGACGACGGAGGCCAACAGGGAGATGTGGTCGGGGCGGAGCTCCTGGGGCGTAGGGGCGGTCGGACGAGGAGGCGGAGGGGCTCGGGCGAGGGACTCGCGACGGGGCGGCGGGGTGGTGGTGACTGGCGGTGGCGCAAGGCCAGGCGAGGGGAGATGGCGCGGAGGCCTGGCGGCGGCCGGCGGGACGAGCGGGAGCGGCGGCCCGAGAGGAGAACGGAGCGGCGCTAGGGGATCAGGGGAGAGAGGAACGGGGAGACGGTCACGCGGGCATCGGGCTGCGTGCGGGAGAGGGCGAGTTGGGGAGAGGGCCTGGGTGGGGAAATCGAGGTGGGGCCGGGGGGAAGAGTGGACCTGGGGCTAGGTGGGGATCGGCGCCAGATGGGGACGCGGGTCAGGGGCGGTGTGACGTGCGTGTCCGTGATGGGTTGTCGGGCGGGGTAGGTTTGTGTGCTAGTGCATGCGTGTGTGAGTGCCTGGCGGCGGCGGCTGGATGGGAGGGATGGTTGCTGGGTAGGTGAATTAGGGTTAGGTCTAGGTTAATTATTGGAGGTGGCCGGCTGGGATTTTGGGCCTGGATGGCTGCCTCCTAAAAAAATGTAAGCTTTCGTTTTTAATTTAAAATAGACTTTTGTAAGACCCGGAAAAGACCAGAGTTTTGATTCGGATAAAGACGGGGAATATTTTAGAAAACAAAACTAGGCTTTTCAAAAATAGTTTTAGACAAACAGATGCATGATGATGACGATGCTCAAATGCAATGTGGCCTGATAACATGAGCATGCGGTCATGATGATGCAATGCACAAAAACACCGCGATTTTCTAGTAGTGGTTTTTGCGGGGCGCCACATTATTTATCTTGAGTGCACTAATGTTGCTAATAAAGAATGTGTGAAGTTTTGTATGAAGGAAAAATTTCAGGTGTATGGAAGGAATGAGTAATGAGATGAAGGATGGACTAAAGCTCAAGCTTGGGGATGCCACGCGTGTCAGCCCAAGAAATATCCAAGAAGTACAAGCGTCAAAACTTGGGGATGTCCAAGGCATCCCCTTCTTCATCAATAAAAATGGCAGGTTTCTTCCAAACGCTTCATTTTTATTGTTTCATGCACTGTTGTGTTTTTCTTGGAGCGTCTTCTTTTTCGTTTTCGTTTGTGTTTTAGTTTGCTTTGGTTTGCTTAGTTTTCTGAATAAATTGGTTGGACCCCCTCATTCATACATTGGTTTGCAAATAGTTTAGTTTGGTTTGGAAAAGAGTAGGAAAGTTCATACTTATGTGGTAAAAAGAGCTTGATTTTGACTGTGGCCTCTGCTTTCTCATGCCATGCTTGATATTGTTTTGGCTTTCTGCTTAGTATTCTTTGTTGTAGCATGACTTGTTATAAACAATTGAGATTGCTTAATGTGCCTTGGATGAATCATGCGTTGTTTTAAGCATATTAAAGCATAGTATAGTGGTATTCTCCTTTGATGCTTTATTTGGGTTGACTTGGCGCATGCTCACACCATGCTATGACTATCTCAAGTCACCATAGCCTTTATGATCCTTTAGTTTTCAACTTGTAGTATCACTTTATGCTTTGATCAATGATGTTTTGTCGCTCTGCATGATTATGGCCATTATTGCTCTCTTAGTTTGTCGCTCCCAGTCTTTTGCTAGCCTCCACAACCAAGTATGAGTTCCACTCATGCATCCAACTCCCTAAACCAAGTTATTCCAAAGAGTCCACCATACCTACCTACTAGCTTATGCTATTCCTAGTATATTCATGCTTTTGTTTACCTTCCAAATTAAACTTGTTATGAGAAAACTAGTGATTAAAGCTCTCACGAACTTGATGGCACACTTTACTTTTCTTGCCCTTAATAACTTGAACCATTGTGTCTTCTATGTTGTATATGCTTGCACTTATTTGTTGGGAATTAGCAAAACCATGCTTTCATGGGGAACGCTTTCAACATTGCACTTGGTACTTGTACCTAGTTGATATCATGCTCTTTTGTATATGGATGTCGTCGGTGTGAAGTGAAAGTGGAGCTTGTAAGTCCATGGAGTTATGTATATGTGTTAGAGAAACGTCTGGGCCACTGGTCTAATCCATTCTAACATGGTGGAAACCTGCAGCGTAACCATAATGAGCTATCTATGAAGCATTCTTCTTATAAAAAAGAGTCCTATATTGAGAAAAAAAGAGAAAAAGAAAAAAAAAGATTATGAAAAGAGGAAACAGAGAAAAAAGCACCATATTCCCATGGTAAATAAGAAGAATGCTGAGATGCTCGTTGTCTGCTTGCCTTGTCAATTTGATATGGGGATTCTTCCGTATCATCGGGCAAGGGGTACCCCATTGGCGGTTCTCAATGATACACATGTACTTACGATGACAAGAACTTACCGGTGACTAAACTTGAGTTGCATGAGGAGCGGCCCTCCTATACAAGGGACATGAGATTTCTGACTTATACTTCGTCAAGAATGTACACCATAGTTTGTTCACTTTAACCTTAATCACTTCAAGATGCTTATGATAGGGGCAATGACAGCTGAAAGATATAAGTACCATAATTTTGGGAAGCTCTTTATGAGACTTGAATCCCTACTTCCTTTTACAAAGGCCTTTCTTCCACCATTACATTGAGTCTCCACCTTCTATCATTATGCACCTACTTTGAGAGCATAGTGTCCATTCTTAGTTCTATGTGCATTGTCCCAATACTAGTTGATTGATGCATAGCTTGTTATTGCTTGTTTTAAACTATTGTATCTAGTCACTCTCATGAACTTTGAAGGTGTCCTATGCATTTATATTTGCTACTCTATTGAGGGACAAGCTGATTACTTCTATGCTATGTTTTCTTTATGTGAAACAAACAAACGTCTTGCAAAGCATTGTTATTCATGAATCTTTTGTTTGTGCCTTTTCATGTCGCATCATAGTTTCTTTGCTTATTGCTAGAACTTTGTCTTTCATGTTATGATTGAAGTACTATGATCCCAGCTTTGAATGTTTTACAAATACTTTCATCAAGTCCTTGATGGTGCATGTCACCTCAAAAATTATTCTTTCTTTTTATCACTTACCTACTCGAGGACGAGCAGGAGTTAAGCTTGGGGATGTTGATACATTGCAAATGTATCTATAATTTTTGATGCTCCATGCTTGGCTTTATCCACTTTCTTGTGTTTTGTTCCAACTTTGCAGTACTTTCCATATGATTTCTTGGACTAACCTATTAACAAGAGCCACAGTGCCAGTTGCCTGTTTTCTGCTGTTTTTGGTTCCAGGAAAGTCAGAAAATGAATATTCTCGGAATTGGATGGGACAAAAGCCAAAGTGCCTATTTTCCGGAAGTCATCAAGTTCCAGAATACGAGACAGAGAAGGGCCAGAGGCCGGCCACACCACCTGGCCACGCGGCCAGGCTAGGCCCACGCCAGGGGGTGGTGTGGTGGCCCTGGCACCCCTTGGCCTCCCCTTCCGCCTATAAGATGCCCTCGGGACGAAAACCCTAAGTACCTGATCAAAAATCCACGAAAGAGTCTGTAGCCGCCGTCATCTCCGTCCCTAGATCGGGAGGGATCTGAAGCTCTTCCCGACATGCTGCCGGAGAGGGGAATTCACCCTGGAGGCCTTCTTCATCACCATGCAAGCCTCCAGTGTGATGCGTGAGTAGTTCATCCTTTGACTACGGATCCATGTAGTAGCTAGATGGCTGGTTCTCCTCCTTTGTGCTTTCATGTCTAGATCTTGTGAGCTCCGTTCATGATCAAGATCATCTATTTGTAATTCTGCATGTTGTGTTTGCGGGGATCCGATGGATATTGAGATGCTATTTCAGATTGATTATTGATTCTATCAGGTCTTTGTTATTTGTGATCTTGCATGCTTTCCGTTGTTAGTAGCTATCTTGGACAAGTAGATGCTACCAACTCCAAGAGTTAGTATTTATGCTCGATAGTGGGTTCATGCCTCTAGTAATCTAGGGAAGTGACAGAAATCTCTAAGGTACTAGATGTGTTGTTGCTACTAGGGAGAAAACAACAATCCTTTGTTCATAGAACAATTGTATTGTTTACTTTACACGTAGTTCATAAAGCAATAATCTGTTGCTTACAACTTAATACTAGAGGGGGTTTGGATGATAACCTGAAGGTGGATTATTAGTCATAGATGTAGTTGGATGGCGGTCTATGTGTAATGTTGTAATGCCCAATCAAGTCTCAAAGGAGTCAAGATGATTAGTATATGCATGTATTGCTTTCTCGATGTTTTTCAATTGCCCCGCTGTAATTTGTTCACCCATCATGTTATATATCTTAAGGAGAGCCACCTCTAGTGAACTATGGATCTCGGTCCTTGTCTTTTACATTCAATCTACAAACTGTTTTCTTCTTTGTGTTTACTTTCTGAAAACTATTACTTCTTTCCATTCGATATGTTTAATCCTTTGTTTTCCGCAAAACACGGTGAGATTGACAACCTCATCGCAAGT
Organism: Avena eriantha; assembly: GCA_910589775.1. Lineage (NCBI taxonomy): Eukaryota > Viridiplantae > Streptophyta > Magnoliopsida > Poales > Poaceae > Avena > Avena eriantha. The sequence continues at coordinate 295,874,245 of OU342744.1, read as the reverse complement.
TGGGGACAAAGTTCTATGGTTGTGTTGTGCAGGTCTCCGCGTTGCTATTAGCACCGGTAGTGCGCCCTGCCAAAGATCAGCTAGTAACACCTTTGGGGTGTTTCCTTGCTCCTACTGGTTCGATGAAACCTTGGTTTCATAACTGAGGGAAACTTGCTGCTATGCTCATCATACCTTCCTCTTGGGGTTCCCAACGAGCTCTACATTAACCACGCACTAGCACTTTTTTGGGCGCCGTGCATTGAGCCATCATAGAACAGCAGCAAGTTTTCCCTTAAGTGGATCACCCAAGGTTTATCGAACTCAGGGAGGAAGTGGTCAAAGGTATTCCTTCTCAAGCAACCCTGCAATCAAGATACAAGAAGTCTCTTGTATCCCCAACACACCCAATACACGTGTCAAGTGTATAGGTGCACTAGTTCGGCGATAGTGAAATACAAGTGGTATGGATATAAGACAATGGTGATAAAAGATAGCTTGATGGCGTGGAAAAGACAAAAGGCAAACTGAAATAAAGATGGCAGCAAGCAAACCTGTAGCAGATCTAATAGCAAACGGTGTATCAATTCTTAGAAACAAGGCCTAGGGATCGTAATTTCGCTTGTGAACACTCTCATATAAATATATTCTCTTCATGATACTACTCTTAACTACTCTCCGGTTTGACACTCTAATCGTTGGTAGGGCTATAACAGCACACCTCAAAGTGAGCCTTTCCCATCTAGAAAACACCACACTATCACGTTGAGTACTAGATGGTTCCAACAAACACCACAATTTCATAAAGACATCCAACTCCAAATATAACCCATAACAAGTAATTGTAATCTCTAGCCTAAGTGCCACCATGGTGTGCATGCTGTCACTTTCACACACATGGGGAGAGTAGAGATCTAATAAAGCACTTGATTAGCAAAGTAGATCTATAGATTACAAGCTCATGATCACAATATGATCATGCATAGAGAGAGATATGAACACATATCTACCGGTAGAACCTTTAGCCTCGAGAGAGAACTACTCCCTCCTCATCATGGGAATCAGCAATGGTGATGGAGATGGTGGTGGAGATCGATGGAGATGGCTCCGGGGGCACTTCCCCATCCCGGCAGGGTGTCGGAACAGAGACTTTCGGTCCCCCAAATCTCCCCTTCGGTGGCAGCAGCGCTGTGGAACTTTTCGTGGCTGGAGGCTTGATTATCTAGGGTTTATGCCTCGGGAGGCTTCTTATAGGCCAGAGGGCAAGGTCGGTGGGCAGCCAGGGGGCCACACCATTCCCTAGCGTGGCCTGGGGGACCCGTGCCATGGGGTGGTGTGGCCACCATGTGGCCCCTCTCCGACTCTCCTTCTGGCTCCGTGAGTCTTCCGGGAAAATATCAACTTTGGCTTTTGTCCGGTCCAATTCCGAGAATATTGATTTTCTGACTTTCCTGGAACCAAAAACAGCAGAAAATAGGCAACTAGCACTGTGGCATCTTATTAATAGGTTGTCCAAGAAAGTCTATGAAAAGTACTCCAAAGTGTGGAAAAAACATAAGAAAGTAGATAAAACCAAGCATGGAACATCAAAAATTATAGATACATTTGCAATGTATCAGTCACCCATCCTCAAAGTGCTCTAGTCCAAGCACGCTTAACCTTAGAGTTCTTTTCAAATGAGCTTCCAGAAAACAAGTTGCAACTTGTTGGTATGAGTATCCTATCAATCCTATTAAGCCATGTGCCTGGATCTCACAATATTCTCGCTCTTAACTTGTTGTGTAGCCTAGTCGCGTAGCACATATGGGGATTGTCATCATACCATGCATTGGTTTGATGCATACATATGTGTGCAATATTAATTAAACTTGCGTCATGATATGGGCCCAAGCATCTATCTTTGAGGCGCCATGACATGTGTTCTTAAACATAGGGGGAGAAATCCCCCGCCAACTATCAGCTTCTCTTTTTGACTCTTATCATATGTGGCTCTTGATATTCTTGAATCATGCCTATTATTGTTATTGTGTGTTCAAATTTGGTTCTTTTCCAATAGGCATGCCTAGATCACCTGCTTCCTTTACCACTTTGGAGTCTACTATCTTCTTCTACATGCACATGCCATTCTTGAAAATTTTCTGTTTTCTGAAAAAAATCGGAATTTTTTCTAGGACTTCCAGTCTGTGGCCCGGTTTAACTGGCTCCAGGACCGGACTGTCCAGTGCATAGCCTGGTTACACCCGAGTCTATTCTGAGCTGCAAACAGAGGGTTACTGAATGAACTTCGGTGGCCAGTCCAGTTTTAAACCGAGCGCTCTGATGCTGGAGCCGGTTGACCGGACTCCCAACTGAATCTACCTCGCGAACTCCTATTAGCAGATTCGGTTTTAAGTTTGGAAATCCGGCATGTACATCAAACAATCCGGTCTGGATCTCGGTTGAACCGGCCTCCACACCAGGATCTGAAATTTTTTCTCCTTCTTCCTAGCCTGCACCCACCCCTCCACCAGTTACCTTTTCACTTCCTTCGACCCCCTCTATCTCCATTGTCGACCCTCCCACCCTCCCCTCCTCTCCTAGGGTGATTCCACCCCTAGGATCCATAGATCGGGCTACCAAATCATGTAGAAGGACCTTTGGAGGCTCTCCACCGAAGGAATTTCTACATCTCGTGGTGGTTTGGGAGCATTTTTTATGTTCTTCCTCCTCAAGGGCTCTTTGGTGCTTTCCTCCATGGGAAGCCATGTCCTCGGGTAATCCTTTGCTCCCCTCCCTTGTGCTTTTCAAATCTCCATATTTTGATATACATCTTGATGGATTTGAGCAGTTAGGGTTCCATCATTGTCCTTGTATGCCAACCACGTTAAACCATGGCCTACACCTCCTGATAAGTTTGTATTTGTGCAAGTTGTTGAGTCATAGGTAAATATTTTACATTGCAAAGATGGGATTTTGGGTCTACCTGACAGATTCGGTTTCTGTCCTGGTTGAACTGGCCCTGCTACCGGGTCATCCGGTTTGAGTCTGGTTTCCTGGCTCTAATACCGGACTGCCCGGTTTGCTTCCGGTCATCTAGTGCTGACACTGAACCATCTTGTTCTGGAGTTGGTCCAACCGGCCCTGACACCAGACCTCTCTGCAGTGTGCAATCTTTTACCATGCACTTTCCCAAATCCAAGTTTTTCCTCTATTTTTTCCTTGTGGCATGTGTACTTATATTTGTGCTCCCCCACCTCTCTCTCTCTCTCTCTCTCTCTCTCTCTCTCTCTTTTACAGGTGAAGATGAAGACTATGTGCCTGAGGAAACTGGCAGGGGCAAGAGGGCTCGTCGAGCCAGTCAGACTGTGCATCGTGAGCCTAAGGGTAGCACTCGTTCTGGTTGCATCAAGGTCAAGGCTAACAGGGGTAAGCAAGTTGCTGTGCAGGCTGAAGACAAAGATGTGCCGATTCAAAATTTGAAGAATATGGAGATTTCTTTGTATCGGAGCCTTCACAATCAGAATCCCTATCAGTTCAAGACTCGTACCTATCCTGGCACTGATAAGAAGTTTTGGACTGAGACTCAAGCTTTGATGGAGGATAACATGTACACTTAGTTCAAGGTCACTTTGTGCGGTAACATTCTTTCTTTCAATGAGGACTGGTTCAACATGTATGTAGCCTCAGATTATCATTTTGTTTATGACGCTCTAAAGAAGATGGATTTGTTTCATCTTGTGTGTCTCAAGGAGGACTACTACCCTAACTATATCCATTAGTTCTTCTGCACCGTGTATTTCCATGATGATGATGAGCGCACTATGACTTGGATGACTGACCCGCGGCGGTTTCGTGCCACCTTTGCTGATTTGGTTGAAGTTATGGGCTCTTCTGGCAAGGCAGGTGGTTTTTGCATTCACATCGAGAAGGTCAAACCTGCTAAATCTCTTGCTTTCTACTATCCCAAGGATTCTGAGTGGGCTCCTGATGGCTCAATGCACGGCGCCCAGAAAAATGCTTGATGGCGGTGTTGATGTAGAGCTCATTGGGAACCCCAAGAGGAAGGTATGATGAGCACAGCAGCAAGTTTCCCTCATTTATGAAACCAAGGTTTAATCGAACCAGTAGGAGCAAGGAAACACCCTAATACATTGCAAATGTATCTATAATTTTTGATGTTCCATGCTTGGTTTTATCCACTTTCTTGTGTTTTGTTCCAACTTTGGAGTACTTTTCATATGATTTCTTGGACTAACCTATTAACAAGAGCCACAGTGCCAGCTGCCTGTTTTCTGCTGTTTTTGGTTCCAGGAAAGTCAGAAAATGAATATTCTCGGAATTGGACGGGACAAAAGCCAAAGTGCCTATTTTTCCGGAAGTGATCAAGTGCTAGAATAAGAGACGGAGAAGGGCCAGGGAGCCACCACACCACCTGGCCGCGCAGCCAGGCCTGGCCCGCGCCAGGGGGTGGTGTGGCCCCTCCCGGCACCCCCTCGGCCTCTCCTTCCGCCTATATATTGCCCTCGGGACGAAAACCCTAAGTACCCGAGCAAAAATCCACGAAAGATTCTGTAGCCGCCGTCATCTCCATCCCTAGATCGGGAGGGATCTAAAGCTCTTCCCGGCACCCTGTCGGAGAGGGGAATTCACCCTGGAGGCCTTCTTCATCACCATGCAAGCCTCCGGTGTGATGCGTGAGTAGTTCATCCTTGAACTACAGATCCATGTAGTAGCTAGATGGCTGGTTTCTCCTCCTTTGTGCTTTCATGTTTAGATCTTGTGAGCTCCGTTCATGATCAAGATCATCTATTTGTAATTCTGCATGTTGTGTTTGCGGGGATCTGATTGATATTGAGATGCTATTTCATATTGTCTATTGATTCTATTATGTCTTTGTTATTTGAGATCTTGCATGCTTTCCGTTGTTAGTAGCTATCTTGGCCAAGTAGATGCTAGCAACTCCAAGAGTTAGTATTTATGCTCGATAGTGGGTTCATGCCTCTGGTAATCTGTGGAAGTGACAGAAATCTCTAAGGTACTAGATGTGCTGTTGCTACTAGGGACAAAACAACAATCCTTTGTTCATAGAACAATCATATTGTTTACTTTACACGCAGTTCGTAAAGCAATAATCTGTTGCTTGCAACTTAATACTGGAGGGGGTTCGGATGATAACCTGAAGGTGGATTATTAGTCATAGATGTAGTTCGATGGCGGCCTATGTATTATGTTGTAATGCCCAATCAAGTCTCAGAGGAGTCAAGATGATTAGTATATGCATGTATTGCTTTCTCGGTGTTTGTCAATTGCCCCGCAGTAATTTGTTCACCCAGCATGTTATCTATCTAAGGAGAGCCACCTCTAGTGAACTATGGATCCCGGTCCTTTTTATATACATACAATCTACCACTGTTTATTGCTTTGTATTTACTTTCTGAAACTTTTACTTCTTCCCATTCGATACATTTAATCCTTTGTTTTCCGCAAAACACGGTGAGATTGACAACCTCAACGCAACTTGGGGACAAATTTCTGTGGTTGTGTTGTGCAGGTCTCCACGTTGCTACTAGCACCGGTAGTGCGCCCTGCCAAAGCTCAGCTAGTAACACCTTTGGGGTATTTCCTTGCTCCTACTCGTTTGATTAAACCTTGGTTTCATAACTGAGGGAAAACTTACTGCTGTGCTCATCATACCTTCATCTTGGGGTTCCCAACGAGCTCTACGTTGAAAGTCGAGCGCATCACACCCCAAAGGTGTTACTAGCTGAGCTTTGGCAGTGCGCACCACCGGTGCTAGTAGCAACGTGGAGACCTGGACAACACAACCACGGAACTTTGTCCCCAACTTGCGATGAGGTTGTCAATCTTACCGTGTTTTGCGGTAAACAAAGGATTAAACGTATCGAATGGAAAGAAGTAATAGTTTGCAGAAAGTAAACACAAAGAAGTAAACAGTTTGTAGATTGAATGTAAAAGACATGGACCGGGATCCATAGTTCACTAGAGGTGGTTCTCCTTAGATAGATAACATGCTGGGTGAACAAATTACAGCAGGGCAATTGACAAACTCCGAGAAAGCAATACATGCATATACTAATCATCTTGACTCCTTTGAGACTTGATTGGGCATTACAACATTATACATAGACCGCCATCCAACTACATCTATGACTAATACTCCACCTTCAGGTTATCATCCGAACCCCCTCCGGTATTAAGTTGCAAGCAACAGATTATTGCTTTACGAACTGCGTGTAAAGTAAACAATATGATTGTTCTATGAACAAAGGATTGTTGTTTTCTCCCTAGTAGAAACAACACATCTAGTACCTTAGAGATTTCTATCACTTCCCCAGATTACTAGAGGCATGAACCCACTATCGAGCATAAATACTAACTCTGGGAGTTGCTAGCATCTACTCGGCCAAGATAGCTACTAACAACGGAAAGCATGCAAGATAACAAATAACAAAGACATGATAGAATCAATAATCAATCTCAAATAGCATCTCAATATCCATCGGATCCCCACAAACACAACATGCAGAATTACAAATAGATGATCTTGATCATGAATGGATCTCACATGATCTAAACATGAAAGCACAAAGGAGGAGAACCAGCCATCTAGCTACTACATGGATCCGTAGTCCAAGGATGAACTACTCACGCATCACACCGGAGGCTTGCATGGTGATGAAGAAGGCCTCCAGGGTGAATTCCCCTCTCCGACAGGGTGCCGGGAAGAGCTTCAGATCCCTCCCAATCTAGGGATGGAGATGACGGCGGCTATAGACTCTTTCGTGGATTTTTGATCGGGCCCTTAGGGTTTTCATCCCGAGGGCAATATATAGGCGGAAGGAGAGGCCGAGGGGGTGCCGAGAGCGGCCACACCACCCCCTGGCGTGGGCCAGGCCTGGCCGCGCGGCCAGGTGGTGTGGTGCCCCCCTGGACCCTCTCCGTCTCGTATTCTAGCACTTGATGACATCCGGAAAAATAGGCACTTTGGCTTTTGTCCCGTCCAATTCCGAGAATATTCATTTTCTGACTTTCATGGAACCAAAAACAGCAAAAAATAGGCAGCTGGCACTGTGGCTCTTGTTAATAGGTTAGTCCAAGAAATCATATGAAAAGTACTCCAAAGTTGGAACAAAACACAAGAAAGTGGATAAAACCAAGCATGGAACATCAAAAATTATAGATACATTTGCAATGTATTAGCTCCTCCATGCATTACTGGCATGTATTTCTATTATAACACTTTGGCCAGCATCTTCCATCAGTCCCTTGTTTCCCGAGTTGGAGATACTACAAATTGTCATGGGTACTTTGCCAATCTTATGTACTATTGTCGCCCTAACCGGTTGAGGAAGATTGATGGCTGTGACTTCGTGTACTATGAGCTACGATGGGCTGCTTTGGAAAGGATGACCCCCACCTTCTGTTTGTATGTAAAAAATCTGCTCAACAAGGTTGTGCCTCCTAGTGTGATGGTGGGCGAATGTGTAGAACAGGAGGAGCTTACCCTTTCTCTTCGTGGTCTGTCTCCTCATGTTCCTGAGATGAGGCCTCTCGAGCACCGCACCAAGGCTGTTCACGACCATCGGCCTCACTTTGCTACTAGGGCAGGTTCTCGTTGTCCCGTTGGTGAGTCTTCCTCTTGCCCAAGGCACAAGGGTGGTGTTGCCACGTTCTTCAGGAGGTTGTTTCAGATGTGCCACTCATCCTATGATGTGAGCCACAAGGCTCTTGAGATGAGCCAAGAGACTCGGCACATGCACAATGAGTTTCTCGTGACCCACAATGTCACTCTTCCACCTGATGGTCCCGAGATGACTCTCGTTCCCTATGCCAACTATGAGATGCCACCGATTGATGATGCTCTATTCTATGGCTACTTCCCCAGTCAGTTTCCTCCCATTGGCCCTAGTGGTTCCTCTACTGCTCCTCATGGTTCTAATGATGATGATGAGGCCGATGATGATGAGGAGATCCATGAAAAAGAAGATGTCCCCGTTCACCCTCCTCCACCACCTACGTTCTTCTAGTTGGGATCCTTTAGCATCACTCTACTTCTCTTCCTTTTTGGTGTTTCGATGGCAATGCAGGAGAAGAGTAGAGTTCTTTTAGATATCTACGGGTTCCTTGTCGGGGTTTTCCGGGGTTCTCCGTTAGCACAATGCCCCTCGCTTTCTCTTTGCTTCTTATGGCATTGAGCTTTCCCTTTGCTTTCGTGTTGGACATATTTGCTCTTCTTCCGTATGTTGGACAAGTTTGTGCCATGCGTGTGAACCTTGGATATTTCTGTTGTGCTATGACTATGTGTACTATTATTATTTGTCTAGCTCCATTTAGATATACATGCCTTATATCTTGTCATATTATGCCTGCTTCCATGAAGACATGTGGGAAGTTTTCAATATACTATTTAGGTGCACCTTGCATGCAAATGCAAATTCAACCAAGTGCATACTTTATGGGGGAGATAACGTATGTCTTTATGGAATTCCTTCGTTAATAGATCTTTAAGATATCTTTGTGAACTCTAGATCGGTTTGTCATCGCCAACCAAAAAGGGGGAGATTGAAAGGCTATTTGACCCTCTACTGTTCTTGGTTGACAATGACACCGTAGTCAAATTGGACTAATTCTACCTACTAGTTTCTTAAACAGGTTTTTGTCTGATGGCTTGTTGGAAGATCTTCGGAGACCCCCCCCCCATTTCGGTAATGAAGCTTCGTGCTAAAGTTTTACTTTATTATGTAACTTGAGTCTTCAGGAACTCCGCACTATTAAGAGGGGTTCTCTCAATGAGCTAATTGGGGATAAATTCCTAAGCCATATACACATCCCATACACCCACTTGTCCCATCACCTGCAAAGAGAGAGGAGAGGGAGATCTACCTTTTAGAGTTTTTCTGCATGTTCGCTATACAAGCCGATTGAACCGGCTCCCATACCGAGTGGTCTGGTACTAGCACTGGAGAACCGACCCTGAACCAGGATTTCCGGTTCACTATACCAAATCTATCCGGGTTTGCATTCAGTAACCATGCCTGGTTGAGATTCTAGTTTTCCAGCCTGAGAACTGGGTCGTTCGGTATGTGGACCGGTCCAACCGAACTTAAAACCAGACTTCATAGAAATGCTCTAAACTGCTAGATTTCTCCCTTGGGTATAAATACTTCTTCTTCCACCTTGATCAGGTTAGGCATTTTAGTTCATATTCATCCTTGAAGCTCTCTCTCTATCCCCATTGTTGAAACACCATTCCTCGAGGGTCTCCCATTCTACCCAACCAATTCCAAATTCCTTTGGTAGAAAGCAAGAGGAGGTCCCGATCTATGTTTCCACCAAGCCAAAGTTCATTCCCCCTTGAGTTCATCGAGTTAGCTTGTTACTCTTGGGTTTGTGGGAAACTCTAGGTGGCTAGGGTCGCCCAGAGGCATTCCGCTTCTGATTTGCTCCATGGAAAGTTTCTGAGGGTTTGAAGACTACCTTAATTATACCACGAGTAAGTGAGCTATTCCTTCATGGGATAGGCTCGGAGAAGAAGGTAAGCCTTCGTGGCATTGGGAAATCCTTCGTGGAACCTCACACTTCTCCAACGTGACGTAGCCCCCTTCCCAAAGGTGGTGAACACGGGAATACATCTTCGTCTCCGCGTGCTTCGTTATTCCTTAACCAATCTCTTACTTGTGTTGTTTCCTTTGTGATAGACTTCATGTTTGAAGTATCTTGTATCATCATCTAGGTTGCCTCACCTAGTTTGCATTTAGGCACACTTATATTCCGCAAAGCCTAAAACTTACAAAAGATTACAAAGAATTTTGTAGAAACCTATTCACCCCCCTTTAGGTAAACCATCTTTCACTTTCACGAGTACATGAGCCACGAGTTTGATGACCATCTGAAGAGTTGTGGAATAGTTCCTCAGCTCGCTCCGCCAGGTATGCCATAGAGGAACGGTGTGTCGGAATGGCGGAATCAAACCTTGTTGGACATTGTACAATCAATGATGAGTCAGACAGATCTGCCTTTATCATTTTGGGGTTATTGTCTAGAAACGACGGCGTTCACACTAAACAGAGTACCATCAAAATTGATAGAGAATATACCGCATGAGATGTGGACGGGCAAAAGGCCAAGTTTGTCTTTTCTTAAGGTTTGGGGTTGTGAAGCATTTGTCAAGTGACTTTAGTCAGACAAGCTTACAGCCAAATCTAATAAGTGTATTTTCGTGGGGTATCCAAGGGAAACATTTGGTTACTACTTCTACAACCGAGAAGAGGGCAGTGTTTATCGCTCGGAACTGTGTCTTCCTTGAGAAAGAGTTTCTCAGTCAGGGAGTTAGTAGGAGTACGGTGCAGCTCAAAGAAGTTCGAGAGGAACCGGTCAGTAGCGAGTCGGCAAAAGCCTTGGAGGTTGAGCCGGTCGTGGTAGCTGAGCCGGCAGCTGCACCTACACTGTGAAGATCGACAAGATTACGAAGGGTTCATGATGTGTTACTATTGGACAGTGATGAGCCACCAACTTATACGGAAGCGATGGTGGGTTCTGATTCTGAGTCGTGGCTTGGAGCCTTGAGATCCGAGTTAAAGTCCATGGATGAAAATCAAGTTTGGAACTTGGTTGATCTGCCAGACAGTGCAAGACCCGTTGAGTGCAAATGGGTCTTTAAGAAGAAAACTGATATGGATGGAAATATTTCTGTCTATAAAGCACGGCTTTTCGCAAAGGGGTTCCGACAAGTTCAAGTAGTTGACTATGAGACTTTCTCACCTGTAGGGTTGCTTAAGTCAATTCGGATCATGTTAGCTATAGCAGCCTATTTCGACTGTGAGATATGCCAGATGGATGTCAAAACGGCTTTCCTCAATGGAAAATTAACCGAGGACGTGTATATGATACAACATGAAAGTTTTGTCAATCCGGCTAATGCTGACAAGGTATGCAAACTTCAAAAATCCATTTATGGGTTGAAGCAAGCATCTCGGAGTTGGAACATTTGCTTTGATGAGGTAGTGAAATCGTTTGGCTTCATCAAGAGTGATCATGATTCTTGTTTATACAAGAAGTTTAGTGGGAGTAAAGTAAACTTTCTGATCTTATATGTGGATGACATATTATTGATTGGAAATGATGTCCAGATGTTGCAAGAAACCAAAGAGTCATTGGAAAGGAGTTTCTCAATGAATGACTTAGGCGAGGCGACTTATATACTAGGAATAAGGATCTATAGAGATAGATCGAGGCGACCGATGACTGCAAGTGCACATATCATTTGTAGCTAGTTTTGAAATAAGGATATCGATCCCATAGGGAGCAGGAGTCTGAAGTCTAATAACTCTTGAAATAAATATTACACTAGTAATGCTAAATAAAGTTCTAAGTGACAAGATAAAATGCGACTATTGTGTAAAAAGGTGTTTTTGGGTTTTTGGTGTATGAGCAATAATAAGTAAAGTAAAACAACTGAATACAGAAAGTAAGTATCGCGTATGTAAGAGAGATTGGAACTGCAATAGGGAAAAAGTGTTCTCAGGGAGTAGCGTATACACCACTAGCATTATAAGGAACTAAGGTAAATATTATTATCATGAACATTCTCAACTATGTATGTGTGGGAGGAACTACGTATTTGGACAAATAGGCAGCAACCGCTGCTCACATCATCCTCATAACCACAGCAGTTGGCAATCGACATCAATCGAATTACTGCGCTATTAAGGGACATAATCCCATAGGACGTATCCCATGGCATGGATGGTGTTCCATTAGTTTCCTCGGTTTCCCAAGTTGATACGTAAGGAGTGCCAATAGCTTTATAGTCACTTTAAGTGCTAACACACATCCATCTACCAACAAGTAGTTCCCTCCATCAAGACCCCATGAGAGGCAAATATTGAGAGGTCGACTTCTCTCAACATCAAGATGAAGACAATCTAACACATGGTCACAGCGATGAATATCATAATAAGCTTTATCTTATTTCAATCGCATACTAGGGTTTCTCCATCTCCCCAAAAACTAATGATCCACTCAGACATGGAGACAATCAACATCATGGCAATAACAATAGAATCTATCATAGACGAATAGTACTTGTATAAATCCACAATGACTATGGAAATTACAACAAGATCTAGACAAGAGCATAATTCCATGATGATCTCGAAGTCCAAGAGCATAATTGCACTATAAGTTTTGTACTCAATGGGAAGCTCCACAACCTTTCCTTCTATGAATTTTGCAATAGTTTCAGACTCTCCCATGAGGGGGAACTCGATATTAAAGACAATGTGCACATGGAGGCAATGTATTCTTGGGAGCAAATTTCTGTCCACAAGAACACTGATTATTTGCGCAAAAAGAGCACCACCATCTAGAATCCTACTATCCATTATTTTCATACCTTCCTAGTAAATTCTATTTTTGGGAAAGGTGATGTCGGGGCAATGGAAGGCCCTGAGATGAGTGTAATTCATATGGCCTTGCATCCAGAGATGGAGTACAAGGAAAACTTAGGTGCTTTTCTCATCCAGCACTTTCGCCGCCAAAGGTCGGCTTCCGCTAGGGACATTCGTTGTGGTGGGTCGGTCACACAGATCGCCTATGCAAATGAGTTTGTCCTGCCACAGGAAAGAGTTGTGGATGGCAGTAAAAGCATGGATGACATTGATATGGCTATCACCAAATTCATGGGGGTCTATAGACCCGAGCGCTCCCTTCGTGCTTACCAACTTTATTTTGAGCCTAACGGTGATGTCCACCAAGTTTTGCTTCCTTTTGTCCAAGATTTTGGTTTGCCAGGTAAATAGAGTTGGGTCCTTATTGAGGAGTCATTCCGGTAGGCACTAATCCTTTCAGGAAGGATTGCGCCGCAAGGAGATCACGCCAATTGGGAAAATGCAGTAGCTGGCCAACAGTAGCAAGATCAAGGTGGAGAAGATTGGAACAGTGTAGGCTGGGATGATTATGGTCAACAACACCATCACCAACAACCTTTCCCTTAGCACCAACAGCAAGGTATGCCTAAACCACAGTCGGGATTCAACTATGTCCCAAGGGGTGAATTTGATCAGGTGGTGCATCGCACTGATAACATAGAGAACACGTTGTATGATGTGAATGCCAACATATTCAACCTCACCCAAGACTTCACATCTTTCGTGACCGACTTTCCAAACCACTATCCGAACTTCCTATACCAGTAGCCGCCGCCCGATGGTGGCGACTTTTGATTCCAGATAGGCCAAGAGCCTAAGCTTGGGGAGGTTAAAACTCCGCCCACCTTTTTGCATCCATATTTTTCTTTTTTCTTTTAATTTATTTTGTTTCAATGCATTTCTACTTTTAGTTTAGCATTTGATAAAAATAAAACCCAAAAAGATTAGGCTACCTTTTAATTTTATTTGCGCAAATTTCTCTCTGCTCTCGTTGATTTTTTCTACAGCATACTCACTTCTAGTGATTGAGCTATGGAGACAAATGCAAAGAGTTGGCTCAAGTAGGAGATGTGCATGCAAGAGGAGGTATCACATTCCTATTTTCCTTCTTCCGTGTAAGCTTATTCGTGAACATTTTATGTTCGTTTGGTTGCACTTGAGTTTGACTATGCGCTTAACTCGTTATCTTTTAGGACTAGAGCTCAAAGGTTTTTATCACCGCTTTGGTTAAGACTTTCGACAATTAATATCAGTTTGAAAAACTACCCCTTGGATTAAATTCCAAGATTTTAAGAATAAGAGAAAGTGTCTCTCGACAACTTTGGTGCCATGTTTTTGTCTTAAGGGCTTAATCTTAGTAGTACTCAACCCCACATACTGATCGTTGACTTGATGATACTTTCTAAAGAAGAATTGTTTGATAGAACAAACTTTTTATGGTGGGAGAGGGAGATGCCAAAACTTGTTTTGACATGCTAAGAGAAGAAAGAAATAAAAGTTCTATGTTTCAAATACACACCTTTGGGATGCAAACAACTCCGCTAGCCTTTGAATGATCTATGGTATAACCCCGGATTTCGGCTATGAGTTAATGGCATGAGTGGCATACGTGTCGCTATATGGTCAAAATTATTGGGATTCTCAAAAGTTTGTGTAAGCTTTTACAAAAAGAAACATTCATTGATCCTTGAGAAAGGAAGAAAAAAATTATCGTCAAGATATGAGCTAAAAATATTCGATACTTTTGAGATCTTTGGCACCACCTCACCAGCTAAATTGAACAAATAGAGTTCTTGAAAGACAAGGAAAATAAGAGGTATTTGATAGCCACGATTATCGAAGCGGGTGTTAATAAAAATCTCTAAGTTTATCCTTCTTTTGACATCTACTTGTGCACCTTTAATTTTGACTCAAGCGACCTCGCTCAAAACATTTTCACTCTCATAATAAGAGAGGCGCTGGAAGAAATTGTTTTGCAAGCCTAGCCAAATTTTTAACAATCTCATTTGAGTTATAAGAACTATTAGCTAGCGAGTTATTTGCATTCAAGAATTGAACTTAAGTGCAATTGTTCAGATATATTATGCTCATGTTCAAGGTTGCAGGATTTGAGACAATGGAATATGATACAACCTCGAACTTGTAAGTTTTTATCTTGACTCGGTTCTTCTCTATTACTCATTATAGCTTTGTCACTCGAGGGCGAGTAACCGCTAAGCTTGCGGATGTTCATAGCTCCAAATTTCATCACTTTTTACTATTGATTTTCCTCTTCTTTATTGTCAGATTTCACTGAAGATTACCCCTTTGTACTAATGTTAATGTTGCAATTAGCGAATCCTTGGTTTCTTGTGATGGTTTTCAGGTATAATAAACATTTATTGAAGATCTAATAGCATTTATGGGATAATTGCATCCAAATAAGTAAATCCCCAATTGGAGCCCCTTTCATTGGAGGCGTTCAAAATGCTTAACGGTCAGCGGTACGAATGGGACACGCCCGTACTACACGCCGATGGCTCCCTTATATCAATACAAGCAACTTTCGTGAAGGGGAGAGGACGAGAAGAACAACGGAACAGAAAACACAGCCGCCGCAAGCCATCTAGAGGGGGTTAGATCAGATCTGGAAGGAGAAGAACTTCACCTCGTTCCTCGATGATCTCCAACTCCCAAACCACACACTCCACCATCATTCCCCTTATTACTTAGAGAGATAGAGATTGGCACTTGTAAGATTAGGGTTTGATACTTTGATCTACCTTTGGTTTGTATTTGATTTGATCTTTGATCGTTGTTGTGGTTTACTACAATAACTTTGAGATAATTCCTACTTGCAATACTATGCCTTTGATTTGTCTTCCTCTCATGTCTGAGTAAATCCACATAGGCGTGGGAGATGTAGGGGATTGGTGAGATGTGTCGTGCCTCCTTTAATCCATCCACTTGTGATTGTTGTAGTGTTTATTAAATAGTGAGAATGATTATCTATGTTTGCTGCTTGTTATCTAATTTAAGGGCCCAGGTAACATGATCCAAAGATCTCATAGGTATGAGCTTGTATGCTAGCGATTCGGTGACCCCCGAGTGACATGGCGGATATCAATGAAGAGCTAGCACTACTCGAGGACAACAAGGAACGATTAAGATTAAAGCCTTGATCCAGTCGAAAGACCTTAATTAATGTGTTGACCATTGTCGTGGTAACAGGCAGATGGATCATTGGGACTAGGAAGAAGAAGTATTGGCCACGAGGACTCCTAGTCGGTATATGGGTTGCTTGCCTACTCACTGATAAATATGAAATATCACTATCTCTTATTCCACTTTATACATTTGGCACTTTCACTATCATCATGAACTATTTCTCTCCGCGCCTAACTTCTCATCTGTAGGACCTTTACACACTTTTTGCATCTTCACTTTTATGCAATTTATTTCCTAAGCAAGTTTCCTCTATATTTTACTCACCACTTCCACCATCAGCTTTTGCAGTCAATTCACTCAAGACCTGTGACACCTTGAGTGCGACAAAAACACCACACAAAAACACTTACCTAGGCTCCTTATTGGGATCGATATAAAAATTGGAATTAATACTTCCGCGAAAACATTCTCTGATGAATCTGTGCACTTGTAGGCTATCAGCGGGTACTGGGCTGACCCTAGAGAAATCCACTAGGTAGCGGTTAAGAACATTCTTAAGTAGTTGAGAAGGACTAAGGATGTGTTCCTAGTTTATGGAGGTGAGGTTGAACGGATGCGAGTTACCTTATTGACTCAGATGATTCTCATTCGCAACCTGGGCACGTGTTTGTAATGAACGGAGAGGATGTGAACTGGAAGAGTTCCAAGCAAGAGACTGTGTCTTCATCTACAATAGAGGCTGAGTATATTGCTGCCTCGGAGGCGGCAAAGGAAGCCGTTTGGATAAGGAATTTCTTGATTGATCTTGGTGTGGTTCAGGGCTCGTCCAATCCATTAGACATGTATTGTGACAACAGTGGTGCTATTGCACAAGCCAAGGAACCTATACAACACCAAAAGAACAAACATATACTCATGCGATACCACCTGATTTGCTAGTTCGTGGATCATGGTGATATCAAGTTATGCAAGGTACATACGGATGCAAACATTGCAGATCCATTCACAAAGCCACTTCCATAGCCTAAGCATGAGGCGCACATAAGAGCCACGGGTATTAGATGCCTAGACATGTTATGTCAGGATGATTGACTCTAGTGCAAGTGGGAGACTATTGGAAATATGCCCTAGAGGAAATCATGTTTGATGATATTCCCCAAAGTATTCATAAAGTGATAAAGTTGTCCTTGTATGAACATCAGATATATATCATTTAATGCGTGATTCAATTGTGAAACTATATATTCATAATTGTTCATACTAGATTGTCCTTGGTCATTGAGGTTGTGCTGGGCACACAATTTAGACCAACATGCAAGTCGGTTGATGACATGGTTCCACTTGTCATGGGCATGGTGATGCTATTCCGACTTACGCTGATTCGGCTAAAGAGTTTAGCGAGTCGTACTGACCCACAGTTGAGATTCAACGAGCATGTTGTTATTTGTATTCTCAAGCAATGGAATCCTTTGACCTGAGGTGATTGCATGATCCGAGTTGTGGATCACCAACTTAGATTCTATCAAACGATGTTCTGTAAATGGGCAGTTATAAAGGTAGAGTTCGGGTTGGTTGTGAAGTAAGCTGTGTGACGTGGATTACCAAGATGGGATATGCCCCTCCGTAACAGAGAGATATTCTATGGGCCCTCTCGTGTGATATGATTTGGAAGCATGGTCATGCACTACTCAGTTAAGTGTTAACTTAGGAGTCGGACTAAGCGTTAGTCCAGTGAATCACATATCACGGAACAAGAAGAGAGTTAAGCTATTAAAGGGATGGTAACTACTCACCTATAGCTTGACAGGTATATCGTGTGGCAAAGGGATTGGACGAAAGTCACATTGAAGGTTCATATTCTAACTTTACGGCACTTGGGAGTTGGCACATCTTGCTAGAGTCCGCTACCATCTATCGACTTGAGATCGAGTGTTCATGGGAGTGAGTTGGACTCAAAGCCATGACGGGATACTTGGAGGAGTAGCTCATGTCGTGTCCAGGTGTACATGAACCTATAGGGTCACACACTTAAGGGAAAAGAGTCCAGGTGGATTAGATCCATGTGGAGATTGGATATGGCCTAGATGGGCCTCAAGCATTGAGACCATCTAGGAGTATATATAAGTGGAGTGGCAAGGGATAGTTCCTGACCTAGCCGTCACTTTCACCACTCCCATTTCTGGCTAGACAGGATCTAGCAATCCTCTGCCCGGAGCTCCTTCTTGTGCGTGTGGATACCGATAGAGGCGTTGCACGTGCGGCGCTGGAGACAAAGGAGCTCGTGGGGATCTGGCAAAGGAGTTCGTGGGATCCGGAGGAGCTGTTTGTGGGATCGTTCGACACCGCTTCAACGTGCTACATCAAGTTCCGCATCTGCGCGTCTAGAAGTAATCTCGTGGCCTATAACTTGAGCTGGATCTTGGGAGTACTGTGTACGGGAAAAGTTTTGTTTATATCTGCGTGGCCCAACATGGCCAGTTTCTATCATCGATTTGTGAAAGATTTCTCTACTATACTTGTCCTATCAACGAATTTACTAGAAATAATGTTACCTCTATTTGGGGCAAAGCACAACAAAAGGCCTTTGATGAGATCAAAAAGAGGCTCATTGAAGCACCTCTCCTTGCTTTACCGGATTTCACAAAACTTTTGAGATAGAGTGTGACGCTAGTGGTATTGGCATTAGAGGAGTCCTCATGCAAAATGGACGTCCTATTGCATACCATAGTGAGAAACTTGATGGCGCACGCCTTAACTATCTGATTTACAATAAAGGTCTTTTTGCCTTAGTTCGTGTTCTTCAAATTTGGCAGCATTACCTTTGGCCTAAGGAATTTATCATATATTTCGACCATGAGTCATTGAAATACCTTAAAGTCCAAGCCAACTTGAGTAAAAGGCACGCTTAGTGGATAGAGTTCATTAAGTACTTTGCCTACATTGTCAAGTACAAGAAAGGCAAAGATAATGTAGTTGTGGATGCTTTGTCTCGCAAGAACACAAGCCTTCTTACGTGCCTCGAAGTAAACGTGTTGGGTCTTGATGATATCAAAATTTTATATGCTTCCGACCCGTTCTTTGGATCAATGTTTGCAAAGTCGTCAATGCAAAAATGATTTGATGACTTCTATTTGCACAATGGTTTTCTCTTTTTAAAAACACAACCTTTGCATTATAAAGTCATCTCTCCAAAATTTTCTTCTCCAAGAGTCTCATGGTGGAGGCCTTATGGGTCATTTTGGTCATGACAAGACATATTACATGCTCTCCACGCACTACTATTGGCCAAATATGAAGGGAGACATGGAGTGCCATGTCCAACGATGCACTACATGTGTCCAAGCGAAGTCAAAGTCTAACCCATTTGGTCTTTATATGACATTGCCTATTCCTTATGCACCTTGGTTGGATATTACCATGGAATTTGTATTAGTATTGCCTAGATCTAAGCATGGGCATGATTCAATATTTGTGGTAGTGGATCGCTTTTCGAAGATGGCATACTTCCTTCCGTGCCATAAGATCGATGATGCTTCACATATTGCAAAAAAAAATTCAGGGAAATAGTTCGTCTTCATGGTGTGCCAAGAACCATCGTCTTCGACCGAGACGTCAAATTCATGAGCTACATGTGGAATACATGTATGGACAATCTTGGCATCAAGCTCCTCTTCTCATCTGCATCGCACCCTCAAACCGATGGTCAAACCGAGGTTGTTAAACCAAAGCCTCGGAACCCTCCTATGAGTGTTCATCAATAAGAATCTTAAGGATTGGAAGGAATGCATTGCACACGCCGAGTTCACCTACAGTTGAGCCAATCACTCCACAACAATGAAGATTCCATTCAGGATCGTCTATGGTTTCGAGCCCCTCACCATGCTAGAAATCCTACCTCTTTCTCTCCATGAGCGCACAAACATGAACGTTGAAAAATGCACCCAAGAAATGAAGGAACAAGAGGTACTATTGAACAACCAGTTCTTCGACAAGCATCAAGGCTAAACAAGACCAAGAAAGAGATGATCTTCGAAGAAGGTGACCTTGTGTGGATACACCTAAGTAAAGACCGCTTCCCAAAGATCGCGACTCCAAGCTCGAGCCAAGGGGAGATGGTCCATTCAAGGTCCTCAAGAAGATCAATAACAATGCCTACGTCATCGACATCCCGACATCAAAGTATCTCGTGAGCAATACATTCAATGTGAAGGACCTATCGTTATTTCATGGAGATGAAGAGGTTGAAGAGTCAAGGACAACTCTTTCTCAAGGGGGGCTGATGTAGCCCGTCCTACGGACATCCCTACATCCTCACCACCAAGTCCCCATATGGACCAACGACGCATGCTTGAGCCAAACTTGTACAAGATAATGTTAACTCACTCCTCTCCTTGTGTGACCTCGATGCACCCTTGAATGGCTTGCTACTTCATGCCTCTACACTGTGCACACTCAACTACGAAGCACCGATGTATCGACAAGCCCCCTCAGAAGAAGAACTAGGAGCTGGACAAGAAGATGCTACATCTGAGGCTGAAGCACTGGAGTCTCCGGCCTTGATGCCCGGAGTCTCCGTCCTTGATGCCCGGAGTCTCCGGCCTCCAACACCGGAGTCTCCGGTGTGCCACTCCAAGGACTCCGGCCAAGACTCCGAACCATCGCCTAGAGCTTACAGTACACCCTCGGATACTATCCCAGAGAGCATGAAGACTCCGTTCTGGACTCCGCCCCTTCTAGAGGCTATAGCAGCGACCCCGAAGTCTCCAGCCACCCCGGAGTCTCCGGCCTAAGTGATGACCGACATGATAAGGCCTTTTGGGTCTGGCCAATGTAATCCCCAATTTCGTCCCAAACTTCCAGTTTTATGCCTAAAGTACCCCTACTTAGTTGTTGGCCTATATATAGACCGCCTCCTCCTTATTGTAACCCTAGACTTGGATAATTGAATTAGAAGAAACCCTCTTTGTGGATCTATCTAATTTAAGTCTCATGCTCCTTGACAAGGAGCACCAATTATCCCCAACCTCTTGGCTTTTCCATAGTGCGTTCAAGTTGTACATGGAGTTGGTGTCCCTTCTCCTACTTGTCAAGATCTCACCAAGCCTCCCGCTCGTAGTGCCAGTTAGAGAGAGAGTGTGTTGTTGCCCATCACCAATTCTAGGGATTGTGTCGGACCGGTAGCCGCCGACATGAACTATAGATTGTTCTGTGTATCACGTGTGTGTTATGTTCATCGTGTTCTTCGCGTGTGAGTTTGCTTGGATTTCATCCTCCCTCTCACCCCTCACGATTCCCTCGTAATTTCCGGAGTTTCGTGACAGATGGGCCACCCCAAAGGGGTCACATGCTCATATTTTTTGCTACTCCCTCCGGTCACAAATGCAGCGGGTATTTGCTACATGCTCTTTTTTTTTTGCTACTCCCTCCGGTCCCGAATAATACCTCAACTTTGTCTAGATGTGAATGCATCTATTCTAACTAGATACATACGAATCTAGACAAAATTGAGATTATTAATATAAATAGGAGGAAATAAATAGTTGTTCTCGAAATGTTGTAGTGATTCTTTTCGTCGTTTTTAACCCACCTTGTAGGAAAATACTTCAACAATGCTACAATAGCATAATTTTCTCTACGAGATTTTCAGCGAGGTCTCGCCAGACTTTTTCGTGCGGTTATTTTTCGTTCATTTATAGCCCAGCCGTTTCTAATACAATACAAAAAAAATATGATTGTTTTTGCTACAATGCAGCGGAAAATTAAGGATCGGGAGGCTCGGGATCGGATCACGCCGGAAGGTCAGCACGCCCCCAGATAGCTGACGTGGACCAAGTGCCAAGTCCGTTAATGTGTGTAGGCCACCAGGCCGTGCACGCACACCGCAGGAATCATATGGACGTGATTTAAAAAACTGTCCTGAAAAGAATCCTATGCTGAAATGGTTGCACTGTATGTGTGCCTCGTCTTACTGCGCCTTTGGATTTACTGCAGTTTTACTCTGGGTTGCGCACTTGGACTTTGTTCTGTTCTAAGTAGCGACGTGGCATTATATATTCTTACTTACTTACTTACAGTTTAAGAACAAGTGGTTGTTTTGTAATTACCTTAATCATCAGGGGCTTGCAATGCTAGAAAGTCAACTTTGCCCCTCCCCGACCGTTGGGCTTGTGCGGATGACATGATTTGATTTCTCCTTCCTTTGGGCTTTGCGTGGACCATCCAAAAATGAAATCTACCCAAACGGCCGTTTGGAAAGGTCAAAATACAACAACGATTCTACTCTTCTAATAAGACAAGTGGAGTATATTTGCGTATTATAGCTATATACTGAATAATAAGTATACAGTATACGTAATTAACTTATTGGACAATGATTCCACCGGCACTACATGGCAGGGCGTGACATACTACTATGGATCCGTAGCCAAACGTGCTCTCACACTTCAAACGTGATTTGCGTATTCACCTTGACGGACTCAAAGTGCCAAAACTATGGAAGTGTCGATGGAGAAATGTAGATAATATCAATGGCAATTTTTTGTGTGGCTGAAAACCAAATCAATCATGAGAAATGTAAATCATTTTTTTAAACACGACAGGCAATTTAGCCTTATTTTATTTAAAGAAACATGAGAAAATTGACTGGTTCATTAGCATGGAACTAACAAAAAACCGTCACAAAACACCAATATTGTCATGGAACATCATCACATTGGGCATCACCGGCCCATCAGGTCACTCACACAAAGAAAGAAGAAAGACCATAGTCAAGGTTGCCATCTGTCACTGCTCTTCAAGCCAACGACTCAGACTTCACCTTCTACAACCATCGACGAAGCCTCGCTACAAACGACGATGGAACCCATGTCGGCACATGCCAACAAACGGTCACACGTGCCAAGATTAGATAGCTTCGACTTTGATGACGGGTTTTGCAAGAGACATATGATGGGCTTGCGCCAACTAAGTCCTCTGTAAAACACCACCGGTTGCCCGTCATCGCCGGGCTTGTTCGTCTGCGGTATCAAAGTTGGCAGGCCAGCGCATGACGGTACCTAAGTTATCTGAAATTACCGCGTTTCGAAATTTTGGGCCGCCAACTACTGAGATGGGCCATTTCGAGGCAAACTCATCTCACCCCTGCCAAATTCAAACATTTCGTTAAACTGCCTCGTGAAGTAGACGGTCGGGACCCTCATGTCGGTCATCTGTCCGTGACGTGGGTGCCAACGCGGCAACCTCTTAGGCAAATCGAGCATCTAAGTCGATTGGATGTGTTGACCAATTTCACAAATCCATTCCCAGCTTTCCCCAAGCACCGGCGGCGTCGGAATCCACTCTCCAGGCAGGACGATCCCTTCGGACATTTAACTTCCGGCGTCAAGTTGCTGTGCCCAGTCGCTGATCCCGAGCTCCAATGGCGCATGCCGTAGCCGCCGTTGCGAGGCTCTAGCCCGCCTCCGCC
The DNA here is from genome assembly GCA_910589775.1 of Avena eriantha. Taxonomy (NCBI): domain Eukaryota; kingdom Viridiplantae; phylum Streptophyta; class Magnoliopsida; order Poales; family Poaceae; genus Avena; species Avena eriantha. The sequence continues at coordinate 295,851,226 of OU342744.1, read as the reverse complement.
ACCGACGAGCCGAGCAGATCAGAGGATGGCAGATCCTACCATCAAGAAAGAAGAAGTTCTGTCTACAAGCGGGTGATCTACCCTTCTCTTTGCTATTCGCACTAGTTACAACTGCTAGATGGCTACTGAGCCTCAAATTGTTTGTTAGCCCAATGATACATTGCAAATGTATCTATAATCTTTGAAGTTCCATGCTTAGTTTTATCCACTTTCTTGTGTTTTGTTCCAACTTTGAGGACTTTTCATATGATTTCTTAGACTAACCTATTAACAAGAGACACAGTGCCAGTTGCTTGTTTTCTGCTGTTTTTGGTTCCAGGAAAGTCAGAAAATAAATATTCTCGGAATTGGACGGGACAAAAGCCAAAGTGCCTATTTTTCCGGAAGTCATCAAGTGCCAGAATACGAGACGCAGAAGGATCAGAGGCTGGCGACACCACCTGGCCGCGCGGCTAGGCTGGGCCCGCGCCAGGGGGTGGTGTGGTGGCCCCTGGCACCCCCTCGGCCTCCCTTCCGCCTATAAGATGCCCTCGGGACGAAAACCCTAAGTACCCGATCAAAAAATCCACGAAAGAGTCTGTAGCCGCTGTCATCTCCACCCCCAGATCAGGACGGATCTGAAGCACTTCCCGGCACCCTGCCGGAGAGGGGAATTCACCCTGGAGGCCTTCTTCATCACCATGCAAGCCTCCCGTGTGATGCGTGAGTAGTTCATCCTTGGACTACGGATACATGTAGTAGCTAGATGGCTGGTTCTCCTCCTTTGTGCTTTCATGTCTAGATCTTGTGAGCTCCGTTCATGATCAAGATCATCTATTTGTAATTCTGCATGTTGTGTTTGCAGGGATCCGATGGATATTGAGATGCTATTTCAGATTGATTATTGATTCTATCATGTCTTTGTTATTTGTGATCTTGCATGCTTTCCGTTGTTAGTAGCTATCTTGGCCGAGTAGACGCTAGAAACTCCAAGAGTTAGTATTTATGCTCGATAGTGGGTTCATGCCTCTGGTAATCTGGGGAAGTGACAAAAATCTCTAAGGTACTAGATGTGTTGTTGCTACTAGAGAGAAAACAACAATCCTTTGTTCATAGAACAATCGTATTGTTTACTTTACACGCAGTTTGTAAAGCAATAATCTGTTACTTGCAACTTAATACTGGAGGGGGTTCGGATGATAACCTGAAGGTGGATTATTAGTCATAGATGCAGTTGGATGGCGGTCTATGTATAATGTTGTAATGCCCAATCAAGTCTCAAAGGAGTCAAGATGATTAGTATATGTATGTATTGCTTTCTCGATGTTTGTCAATTGCCTCGCTGTAATTTGTTCACCCAGCATGTTATCTATCTTAAGGAGAGCCACCTCTAGTGAACTATGGATCCCGGTCCTTGTCTTTTACATTCAATCTACAAATTGTTTACTGTTTTGTGTTTACTTTCTGCAAACTTTTACTTCTTTCCATTCGATATGTTTAATCCTTTGTTTTCTGCAAAACACGGTGAGATTGACAACCTCATCGCAAGTTGGGGACAAAGTTCTGTGGTTGTGTTGTGCAGGTCTCCACGTTGCTACTAGCACCGGTAGTGCGCCAGCTCAGCTAGTAACACCTTTGGGGTGTTTCCTTGCTCCTACTGGTTCGATTAAACCTTGGTTTCATAACTGAGGGAAACTTGCTGTTGTGCTCATCATACCTTCCTCTTGGGGTTCCCAACGAGCTCTACATCATCGTTGCTCCAGCATTTTTCTGGGCGCCATACTCAGAGCCATCAAGTATTTTTCTGGTGTCGTTGCCGGGGAGTCAAGGACATCTTCACAAGGGGAGTCCCTCATAACCAATCTCTTTACTTTGTTGTTTTTGTTTTGCTTAGTTTCTTTTTGCTTTGTTTGCTTGTTTCTTTATCAAAAACACACAAAAATTAGTTTTACTAGTTTTCTTTCTTATTTGAAAATCCAAAAAAATGACTACTCTTCAAAACACTAAGTTGTGTGACTTCACTAGCACCAACAACAATGATTTTATGAGCACACCTATTGCTCCACCTGTGCCTGAAGATACTTTCTTTGAGATAAAACCTGCTTTACTCAATCTAGTTATGAGAGAACAATTTTCTGGTATTGGTAATGAAGATGTTGCTTTCCATCTAAATAACTTTGTTAAACTTTGTGAGATGCAAAAGCATAGGGATATAGATGGTGATATTATTAAACTGAAATTGTTTCCTTTCTCTTTGAGAGGAAAAGCTAAAGAATGGTTGAATTCCTTAACTAGGAATAGTATTGATTCTTGGACTAAGTGCAAAGATGCTTTTATTGGAAAATATTATCCTCCTGCTAAGATTATATCCATGAGAAGTGAAATAATGAAGTTTAAACAACTTGATAATGAGCATGTTTCTCAAGCTTGGGAAACAATGAAATCTTTGGTAAAGAATTGTCCCACTCATGGACTGACTGCTTGGATGATCATCCATACTTTTTATGCAGGATTGAACTATTCTTCAAGGAACCTATTGGATTCTGCTGCTGGAGGTACCTTTACGACCATCACTTTGGGTGCTGCAAAAAAATTCTAGACAATATGATGGTTAATTATTCTGAATGGCGTACTGAGAGAGCTCCATAAGGTAGGAAGGTAAATTCTGTTGAGGAAACCTCCTCCTTGAGTGATAAGATTGATATTATTATGTCTATGCTTGTTAATGGGAAAGCCATATTGATCCAAATAATGTTCCTTTAGCCTCTTTAGTTGCTCAAGAGCAAGTTGATGTGAACTTCATAAGAAATAAAAATTTTGGCAACAATGCTTATGGTAATAATGCTTATACAAACAATTCTGGTAACAATAATTATAAGCCATATCCTCCCAACAATGGTAATGCTTATGGAAATTCCTACAACAGTAATATGAGTCCTCCCTCTGAACTTGAAGTTATGCTTAAAGAGTTTATTAGTAAACAAACTGCTTTCAATAAAACTATTGCGGAAAAACTCTGTAATGCTGAAAGAAATATAGCATCTTTGGCTGAAGCTCAATCTTCTTTGAATAAAATGGCTGCTAAACCTAAAACTAATGATAATCCCTTTGCAGCTACTAATGCTATACAAGTAAGAATTGATGAAAATGTTAGACTATTAGCTGAATTACATGCTAAGTGGGAAAGGGAAGATGAAATTGCTAGAAACATTAGTGTTTCTACTATTATCACCACTAGTGTTGAGGCTAGTAATAGTTCTACTACTTTAGATGATAATTTTGATTTTGATCTTGATGGTTGCAACATCTCTGAAGTTATTAAGTTCCTACAAAAGCTTGCTAAAAGTCCTAATGCTAGTGCTATGAACATGGCCTTTACAAAACACATTACTGATGCTCTCATAAAGATTAAAGAAGAAAAGATGAAACATAAAGCTTCTATCCCTATAAACAAGAAGATGGTTGGGAACCCATCATTAATATGAAAGTGAATGACTTTGATTTCAAAGCATTATGTTATCTTGATAGTAGTGTTTCTATTATGCCTAGAAGGATTTATGATATGCTTGATTTGCCTCCTCTTGAAGATTGTTATTTGAATGTCCCACTTGATGATAATGCTAAAAAGAAACTCATGGGGAGTCTTAATATGTTCTTATTATGTTTAACAATGCCTATGTCCCCGTTGATTTCTATGTTTTGGATGTTGAATACAATGCTTCTTGTCCTATTACTTTGGGAAGACATTTTCTTAGAACTGTTGGTGCCATCATTGATATGAAAGAAGGCACCATTAAATATCAACTCCCACTCAAAAAAGGTATAGACCACTTCCCTAAAAAGAGAAAAAAGATTTATTTTGCTTCTCCTATGAAAACAAAATTTGGTCTTAATGCTTCTTCATTTGAGAACACTTGATTCCTTCTTTGCTTCTTATGCCTGACTTAAAGGCGTTAAATAAAAGTACTTATTGGGAGATAAGCCAAAAGTTTTAGATGAGTCTTGGAAGTTATTGCCTCTTTAATAACCGCTCCTTATCCTTCTTATTTTCTTTTAGTGCCAAGAGTAACCTCTAATGAGAGAGATGTAATGATTGGGAAAGTTGTTGTCCCGAAACAGATTTTTGTGCTTCACCGTAAAAATTCGTGTAAAATCTCTGATCGTCTTTTTGAGGCGTGAATTTTTGTGTTTCTGCCCTAACTTTCTTTAGTTCAACACTTTTTTATTTGAGCAACATAAGGTCTTCGAAAAAAATCGTCTTTACCTGTCGGTCTGTTTTGACAGATTTCTGCCATTTTCTGCATTTGCTTCTTGTTGGTTCCTGCTTGAGTTCTTTTGGGGAATTGAGCTTTTTTAGGGAAGTGCTACAGTAGCTAGTGTTCTGACGGAAGTTTAATTGGTGTTAGAACTGAACCTTAAGACTTATTTATCTTGACTGCACTAATGTTGCTAATAAAGATTGTGTGAAGTTTTGTATGAAGGAAAAATTTCAGGTGTATGGAAGGGATGAGTAATGAGATGAAGATGGACTAAAGCTCAAGCTTGGGGATGCCACGCGTGTCACCCCAACAAATATCCAAGAAGTACAAGTGTCAAAGCTTGGGGATGCCCAAGGCACCCCCTTCTTCATCAATAAAAATCCCAGGTTTCTTCCAAACGCTTCATTTTTATTGTTTCATACACAGTTGTGTTTTTCTTGGAGTGTCTTCTTTTTCGTTTTCGTTTTGGTTTTTTGTTTGCTTGGTTTGCTTAGTTTTCTGAATAAATTGGTTAGACCCCCTCTTTCATACATTGGTTTGCAAATAGTTTGGTTTGGTTTGGAAACGAGTAGGAAAGTTCATGCTTATGTGGTAAAAAGAGCTCGTTTTTGACTGTGGCCTAGGCTTTGTCATGCCATGCTTGATATTTTTTTGCTTTATGCTTAGTATTCTTTGTTGTAGCATTACTTGTTATAAACAATTGAGATTTCTTAATGTGCCTTGGATGAATAATGCGTTGTTTTAGCATATTAAAGCATAGTACAGTGGTATTCCCCTTTGATGCTTTATTTGGGTTGACTTGGCGCATGCTCACACCATATTATGACTATCTCAAGTAACCATAGCCTTTATGATCCTTTAGTTTTCAACTTGTAGTATCACTTTATGCTTTGATCAATGATGTTTTGTCGCTCTGCATGATTATGGCCATTATTGCTCTCTTAGTTTGTCGCTCCCGGTCTTTTGCTAGCCTCCACAACCAAGTATGAGTTCCACTCATGCATCCAACTCCCTAAACCAAGTTTTTCCAAAGAGTCCACCTAGCTTATGCTATTCCAAGTATATTCATGCTTTTGTTTACCTTCCAAATTAAACTTGTTATGAGAAAACTAGTGATTAAAGCTCTCACGAACTTGATGGCACACTTTACTTTTTAGCATCTAATAAACTTGAACCACTGGGTCCTTCTTTGTTGCGTATATGCTTGCGCTTTATAAGTTTAAATTAGCAGAACCATGTTTCATGGGGAACGCTTTCAACATTGCACTTGTACTTTGTACCCCGTTGATATCGTGTTCTTTTGCTTACGGATCCCGGCGGTGTGAAATAAAAGTGGAACTTGTAAGATCATGGAGTTTGTATGTGTGTTAGAGAAGCACCTGGGCCGCTAGCCTAAGCCATGCCTAATCATGGTGGAAACTTGCAGTATCACCATAATGAGCACTCTATGAAGCACCTCAATAAAAACCTATGCAAATAGCAAATAAAAAGATCGCTGAGATGCTCATTGTCTGCTTGCCTTATCATTTTGATTATGGGAAAGCTCACGTATCATGTGCAAGGGGTACCCCGTTGGCGGTTCTTAATGATACACATGTACTTACAATGACAAGAGCTTACTCGTGACTGAAGTTGAGTAGCATGAGGATCGGTCTTCGTAAGTAAGGGGCATGAGATTTCGGTTTATAACTTGTCAAGCATATCCTCTTAGTTGTGTCACTTTAACCTTAATCACCTTAAAGATGCTTGTGATAGGGGCAATGAGAGCTAAAAGCTATAAGTACCATAATTTTTGGAATATCTTTATGAGACTTGAATCCCTACTTCCTTCTATGAAGGCCTTTCTTCCACTATTATCTTGAGTCTCCACCTTCTATCTATATGCACCTACTTTGAGAGCATAGTGGTCATTCTTAGTTCTATGTGCATTGTCCCAAGACTAGTTCATTGATGCATAACTTGTTATTGCTTGTTTTAAACTATTGTATCTAGTCACTCTTATGAACTTTGAAGGTGTCCTATGCATTTATATTAGCTACTCTTTGAGGGACAAGCTGAATACTATTATGCCATGTTTTCTTTATGTGAAACAAACAAACGTCTTGCAAAGCATTGTTATTCATGAATCTTTTGTTTGTGCCTTTTCATGTTGCATCATAGTTTCTTTGCTTATTGCTAGAACTTTGTCTTTCATGTTATGATTGAAGTACTTTGATCCCAGCTTTGAATGTTTTACAAATACTTTGATCAAATCTTTGATGGTGCATGTCACCTCAAAAATTATTCTTTCTTTTTATCACTTACCTACTCGAGGACGAGCAGGAGTTAAGCTTGGGGATGTTGATACATTGCAAATGTATCTATAGTTTTTTATGTTCCATGCTTAGTTTTATCCACTTTCTTGTGTTTTGTTTCAACTTTGGAGTACTTTTCATATGATTTCTTGGACTAACCTATTAACAAGTGCCACAGTGCTAGCTACCGGTTTTCTGCTGTTTTTGGGAGGGATCTGAAGCTCTTTCCGGCACCCTGCCAGAGAGGGGGATTCTCCCTGGAGGCCTTCTCCATCACCATGCAAGCCTCCGGTGTGATGCGTGAGATCCTTGGACTACGAATCCATGTAGTAGCTAGATGGCTAGTTCTCCTCCTTTGTGCTTTCATGTCTAGATCTTGTGAGCTCCGTTCATGATCAAGATCATCTATTTGTAATTCTGCATGTTGTGTTTGTAGAGATCCGATGGATATTGAGATGCTATTTCAGATTGATTATTGATTCTATCATGTCTTTGTTTTTGATCTTGCATGCTTTCCATTGTTAGTAGCTATCTTGGCCAAGTAGATGCTAGTAACTCCAAGAGTTACTATTTATGCTCGATAGTGGGTTCATGCCTCTGGTAATAAAGGGAAGTGACAGAAATCTCTAAGGTACTAGATGTGCTATTGCTACTAGGGAGAAAACAACGATCCTTTGTTCATAGAACAATCATATTTTTTACTTTACACGCAGTTCGTAAAGCAATAATCTGTTGCTTGCAACTTAATACTGGAGGGGGTTCGGATGATAACCTGAAGGTGGATTATTAGTCATAGATGCACTTGGATGGCGGTCTATGTATAATGTTGTAATGCCCAATCAAGTCTCAAAGGAGTCAAGATGGTTAGTATATGCATGTAGTGCTTTCTCGATGTTTGTCAATTGCCCCGCTGTAATTTGTTCACCCAGCATGTTATCTATCTTAAGGAGAGCCACCTCTAGTGAACTATGGATCCTGGTCCTTGTCTTTTACATTCAATCTACAAACTGTTTACTGTTTTTTGTTTACTTTCTGTAAACTTTTACTTCTTTCCATTCGATATGTTTAATCCTTTGTTTTCCGCAAAACAAGGTGAGATTGACAACCTCATCGCAAGTTGGGGACAAAGTTCTGTGGTTGTGTTGTGCAGGTCTCCACATTGCTACTAGCACCGGTAGTGCGCCCTGCCAAAGCTCAGCTAGTAACACCTTTGGGGTGTTTCCTTGCTCCTACTGGTTCGATTAAACCTTAGTTTCATAACTGAGGGAAACTTGTTGTTGTGGTCATCATACCTTCCTCTTGGGGTTCCCAACGAGCTCTACATCATTATTGCTCCAGCATTTTTCTGGGCGCCATACTCAGAGCCATCACCCAATGCTGACAAACATATTTTGTCCACAGTTTACTGTCAAGTGGGATCTGCGCAGACACCCCTTACCTGGTTACGGTAGTCCTCTACAGGTACGACTCCAAGGGCAAGTGGTATGGAAGCCATTGTTTCACGATGGAAGAAGCGCCTGCGCAGATCTGCATTATATCTAGTATGGTTGCTGCTCTGCGTAATCATGTTGAAATATAGCCGAAGCAGACTGCAAAGTTCAGCTTGATGGATGAACGTGGCATCATGGTTCCTATAACGTGTGACAGTCAGCTAATTGGGTTGATGAAAAGGTATGCTTCGGATTGCATGTTTGAGCTGAATTGTGATGTACTAGATGTGGAAGCTGCTTCAACTGGGAGTCGCCCTTCTATTCTTGGACAGGGTGGTTGCTCGAACCCAATTAGCTCCTGGTAAGCAAAGGTCTCTTGGGGTTCGCATGTTTGTGTTGAATTGTAATTTTTGTTTTATTTACTCTGTAGATATTGGGCAGTTATGCAACAGTCTTGTATCTTTGATAGGAAGCGCCGCAAGGTTAGAAACATGACTGCCGGTTCAGTCATTTTGCTGCCCGAAGAAATTAAAAACGAGTGGAAAGATGTCATTTTTCTGCCCGAAGAAATTAAAAACGAGTGGAAAGATGATGCTGGACACGATTCTAGTGTCCATTGTCCCGGCGATGCAGAGTACGTGAAGCTAAGAGAACTCGCACCGAGGAAGAGGAAGAAGGTAGGAAATGAAGAAGCCATTGGACGTGAAGGCTTGGCACCCAGGCTGCGGAAGAAGGCTGCTGGCAATGAAGATGCATAGTAATGTGTTGAACTTGAACCTATATATGTAATTCTGTTAAATTCTGATCGCTCTGTGTGTAGCACGTTGCTGGGCGAAACAATCTACCCATGTTCTCTGAGTAAAATGTACCGCGACTTAGGGTTTAGAAACGCTCGAGTCAGTAGTTGAATCCGAAATTGTGATTGTGGCACCGCTATCTGAAAACAAGGATCCTCCGGTTCCACGATTGCTGAGGGGAAGGAGGTCTCCAAATACGAAGGAATGTAAGTGGCACATAAATGAAGCAGCAACTTATTTCAGATGCTGCACAACGACGTGGCAACATAAACAGCAATGTTCTCACTGATAGTGCCCAGATGAGGAGGAAATGGGTACCACTTTCTGGCCTAATCTTGAGCCCATCTATCTCACTGCCTCTCTGCTCCTGTATCCCCTGCATCTGGCGAAGCTCCTGGATCTCCAGTAACCGGGTGTACGTGCTTCCACTTTATAAATTGTGGTTGTGCAATTTGCATGCGGCACAATCCACGTAGATTACGTTTAAACAAACCACCAATGTTAGAATACACTAGTAGAAAAGGTGTCTTTGGTCCACGGTCACGTTCCCAATCCGGGACAGAGATCTAAATCGAGGCAGAAATTGATCTAAATCACAAATTCTTCCACAAATTAATCGAGACAGAGATCTAAATCGAGGCATTTCATTACTTAAACCACAAATTCTTCAAAACAAAGGTGCGATTTCACATCCTACATTAATTCAACCACTAGTCAACAATTTCACTTCCGCTGCCACTATCCTCCGAGCCGCCGGCTTCCTCGTCGCTGTCGGATGGAACCTCCACGATGACCGCATTGTTCGCGAGACGGAGCACCTCTTCGCGTCGAGCGGCGGCGATGACGGTGTACTTGGTCCGTCTAGGGACGGACCAGAACCTCTCCTGCCCTTCTCGTTTGCGGAGATCCTAGTGCACCACGTGCCCATCAACGATGCGGTTGCCAATCTTGGCCTTCCCCTCCTTCTTGAACAGCGCCGGCCAGTACGGGCTAGCCGCCGCGTACCGGGGCAGAGCCCTCTTCCACGCGGGCATCTGGCGGCGGCGCGCCACGATTTCGCTCTCCATCACGGCTCGGCTAGGTAGCGGAGCCATCGGCACCCCCGCAGAGCTGATGCGCCATCCGTGGGGCACCTTCGCGGCTAGCGGCGCGAGGATGTCAAAGTTCGCAAACATCACCGCCTCGTACAAGTTCAGATCGGGCATCTCCATGGCGGCGCTATGGAGATTGGAGAGGACGAGGGGATGGACGACGAAGCGACGCGTTGTGGTGCCTCCTATTTGTACATGAGGACGGCGAAGCGACGGTCGGACAAAAGAAGTAATAATGCAGGGTCAGAGCAATTTTTTCCTCCCTGGAATCCGGGACCAATAGTTCAGACCGCTAGGTCAACATGTACAAATATTACAACTTAAAAAGGCACAGAGCTTCAGCTAAATAGAACTAGTTATCACACATCTCCTTGATCTTCCTAATCTTGGCCCAATGCGCATCTTCCTGCGAGAGCAAGGATCGAATTGTCTGCTCCTTCCTTTTAGCATCTTCCTTGCACAGCTTCAATTGTTTCTCTGCATTTTTCCTCATGCACTTGTCAACACTCGTAGTTGTGTACTGTAGGACTTTGGCCTGGTGGAGATCATTCCTTGCGTGAGTCAGTTCTTGCTCTGCTTTAGCCTTCAGGGCCAACGCCGCGTCCCTCTCCTTCTCGACTTTGATAACCTTGTCTTGCACCCACCTGAGATCTCGCTTATGCTTGGTCGTGTCAACTGGTTCCCATAGCTTCGTCTCAACACTGTCAAGAAGTGAGCTGAATACGGATTCTTTCAACTCGACAGTCATTTCCCATAGTTTGTCCAGCGTTTTCTGCATCGATTTGGGACACTCTGGATCTACCCATTTGACAACACCGCAACTTCCGCCTTGCATCATTGCGCGATGTCCTTGACACCATAGAAACCTCCTGCCTGTGTTTCGTCCTTCGAAGGCTACAAATTTACCGGGCACATATCCATGTTTACATACGAGAGGACTATCTTCATCCTCTAAACCGTGATAGTCGGAGTCATACATCGTGTGGTTGGCCTAACACATCATACGCGCATGAGTAAACAGATTAGATCGAGCTCAAAAAATAGATAACTGGCCACAGTAGATAGAAATAGAGATGAGACGACTCACAACGAAATCACCATCCCTGTCGTCACGACGCGTTTCCAAGCCATCTCCCCTTGAACCCATGGCGAGAGGGGTGGGGGTGGCTGCCGGAGAGGGGATTGGGATGGAGGCGCCGTCGGATAGCGGCTACGGCACGATGGGAGTGAAGTGGGGAAAGTGGCTTCGAGGGTAAGGAAGGGAAGTACGGGGAGGAAGAGAAGTAATGGGGACGTGACACTGGGATGTGGCCCACTGAACTCGTGAGACGTGACACTCGCAATAGGGGAGCGCCCTGTGTTGCCAGTTTGTCCAAAGAAAGCGTGGCCAATCATGCCGCAGAACAGCCTACTCGCGGATCGGTCTCACGAAGACCATCCCAATCGTCCAAGCGCCCCAATTGAACGGTATGTAACAATCGTCAAGCAGAACAACTGTGTTAGGGCGTGCCTTCTAGAATACTCGGTCTAACGGCTACCCATACAACGACACTGGTGTATCCATGTGTGGTTTGTGAAAAGAACAGACATGCAATCACACTAGTTGGATCCATATGTGGTTTATGGAAGTAATAGACATGCAATCACTCTAGCTGTGATTCATGAAAAGAACTCACATGTGGTGACACTGGGTGTGGTTCATGAAAAGAACAGACATGTAATGACATCGGTGGATCCATGTGTGGTTTATGGAAGTAATAGACATGCAATGACTCTAGCCATGGTTAATGAAAAGAACACGCATGCAATGACACTGGGTGTGGTTCATGAAAAGAACAGACACGCAATGACACTAGTGGATCCTTATGTGGTTTATTTAGAGGAATAGACATGCAATGACACCGATGGATCCACGTGTGGTTCATGAGAAGAACACACATCCAATGACACTAGTGGATCCTTATGTGGTTTGTTAGAGGACCAGACATGCAATGACACCGGTGGATCCTTATGTGGTATGCCTAGAGGAACACACATGCAATGACACCGGGTCTAGTTCATGAAAAGAACAGACATGCAATGACTTATGTGGTTTCTTTAGAAGAACACACAGGCAATGACACTGGGTGTGGTTCATGAAAAGAACAGACAGGCAATGACAATGGTGGATCCTTATGTGGTTTGTTTAGAAGAACACACATGCAATGACACTGGGTGTGGTTCATGAAAAGAACAGACACGCAATGACACTGGTGGATCCTTATGTGGTTTGTTAAGAGGAACAGACATGCAATGACACCGGTGGATCCACGTGTGGTTCATGAGAAGAACACACATCCAATGACACTTTCTGTCCCCCGAATCTCCCCTTCGGTGGCGGCGGTGTTGCGGAACTTTTTGTGGCTTGAGGCTTGATTATCTAGGGTTTTCGCATTGGGAGGCTTCTTATAGGCCAGAGGGAAAGGTCGGTGGGCGGCAAGGGGGCCCACACCATGCCCTGGCGCGGCCTAGGGGGATCCGCGCCATGGGGTGGCCCCTCTCCAACTCTCCTTCTAGCTCCGTGAGTCTTCTAGGAAAATATCATCTTTGGCTTTTGTCCGGTCCAATTCCGAGAATATTGATTTTCTGACTTTCCTGGAACCAAAAATAGCAGAAAACAGGCAAATGGCACTGTGGCATCTTGTTAATAGGTTAGTCCAAGAAATCATATGAAAAGTACTCAAAAGTTGGAACAAAACATAAGAAACTAGATAAAACCAAGCATGGAACATCAATAATTATAGATACATTTCCAATGTATCAGTGTGGTTCATGAAAAGAACAGACATGCAATGACACTTGGTGTGGTTCATGAAAAGAATAGACATCCAATGACTCTAGCTGTGGTTCATGAAAAGAACACACATGCAATGACACTAGGTGTGGTTCATGAAAAGAACGGACATGCAATGACACTAGTGGATCCTGATGTGTGGTTCATTAAAAGAACAGACATGCAATGACACTGGTGGATCCTTATGTGGTTTGTTTAGAGGAACAAACATGCAATGACACTGGTGGATCCATGTGTGGTTCATGAGAAGAACACACATCCAGTGACACTGGTGGATCCTTATGTGGTTTGTTTAGAGGAACAGACATCCAATCACACTAGGTGGATCCATATGTGGTTTGTGGAAGTAACAGACATGCAATGACTCTAGCTGTGATTCATGAAAAGAACAGACATGCAATGACACTGGTGGATCAATGTGTGGTTCATGGGAAGAACACACATCCAATGACACTCGTGGACTCTAGTTGTGGTTCATGAAAAGAACAGACAGGCAATGCCACTTGTGGATCCTTATGTGGTTTGTCAGGACAACACACATGCAATGACACTAGGTGTGGTTCATGAAAAGAACATACATGCAATGACACTGGTGGATCCTTATGTGGTTTGTTTAGAGGAAAAGACATGCAATGACTCTAGATATGGTTCATTAAAAGAAGAGACATGCAATGGCACTAGTTGTGATTCATGAAAAGAACAGACATGCAATGACACTAATGGATCCATGTGTGGTTCATGGGAAGAACACACATCCAATGACACTGGTGGACTCTAGCTGTGGTTCATGAAAAGAACAGACATAAAATGACACTGGTGGATCCATACGTGGTTTGTTAGGAGAACACACATGCAATGACATTAGGTGTGGTTCATGAAAAGAACAGACATGCAATGACACTGGTAGATCCTTATGTAGTTTGTTTAGAGGAACACACATGCAATGACTCTAGATATGGTTCATGAAAAGAAAAGACGTGCAATGACACCGGTTGTGGTTCATGAAAAGAACAAACATGCAATGACTTATGTGGTTTGTTTAGAAGAACACACATGCAATGACACTGGGTGTGGTTCATGAAAAGAACAGACATGCAATGACACTGGTGGATCCTTATGTGGTTTGTTTAGAAGAACACACATGTAATGACACTGGGTGTGGTTCATGAAAAGAATAGACACGTAATGACACTAGTGGATCCTTATGTGGTTTGTTTAGGGGAACAGACATGCAATGACAATTTTGGATCCACGTGTGGTTCATGAGAAGAACACACATCCAATGACACTGGTAGATCCTTATGTGGAAGAACAGACATACAGTGACACTGGGTGTGGTTCATGAAAAGAACAGACATACACTAACACTGGCTGTGGTTTATGAAAAGAACAGACATGCAATGACACTAGTGGATCCTTATGTGGTTCATGAAAAGAACAGATATGCAATGACACTTGGTGGATCCTTATGTGGTTTGTTTAGAAGAACACACATGCAATGACACTTGGTGTGGTTCATGAAAAGAATAGACATGCAATGACACTGGTGGATCCTTATGTGGTTTGTTTAGAGGAACAGACATGCAATGACACCGGTGGATCCACGTGTGGTTCGTGGTAAGAACACACATCCAATGACACTGGTAGAGCCTTATGTGGTTCATGAGAAGAACACACATCCAATGACACTGGTAGATCCTTATGTGGTTCATGAAAAGAACAGACATGCAGTGACACCGGGTGTGGTTCATGAAAAGAATAGACATGCAATGACATCGGTCGTGGTTCATGAAAAGAACAGACACTCAATGACACTAGTGGATCCTTGTGTGGTTCATGAAAAGAACACACATGCAATGACACTGGTGGATCCTTATGTGGTTGATGAAAAGAACAGACATGCAATGACACTGGTAGATCTTATGTGGTTCATGAAAAGAATAGACACGCAATGACATTGGGTGTGGTTCATGAAAAGAACAGACAGTCAATGACACTGGTGGATCCTTATGTGTGGTTCATGAAAAGAACAGACATGCAATGACACTGGTCGATCCTTATGTGGTTTGTTTAGAAGAACACACATGCAATGACACTGGGTGTGGTTCGTGAAAAGAACAGACATGCAATGACACTAGTAGATACTTATGTGGTTCATGAAAATAACAGACATGCAATGACATTGGGTGTGGTTCATGAAAAGAACGGACATGTAATGACACTGGTGGATCCTTATGTGTGGTTCATGAAAAGAACAGACATGCAATGACACTGGTGGATCCTTTTGTGGTTTGTTTAGAAGAACACACATGCAATGACACTTGGTGTGGTTCATGAAAAGAACAGACATGCAATGACACTGGTAGATCCTTATGTGGTTCATGAAAAGAACAGACATCCAATGACATTGGGTGTGGTTCATGAAAAGAACAGACATGCAATGACACTGGTGGGTCCTTATGTGGTTCATGAAAAGAACATACATGCAATGACACTGGTAGATCCTTATGTGGTTCATGAAAAGAACAGACATGCAATGACATTGGGTGTGGTTCATGATAATAACAGACATGTAATGACACTGGTGGATCCTTATGTGGTTTGTTTAGAAAAACACACATGCAATCACACTGGGTGTGGTTCATGAAAAGAACAGACATGCAATGACACTAGTAGATCCTTATGTGGTTCATGAAAAGAACAGACATGCAATGGCATTGGGTGTGGTTCATGAAAAGAATAGACATGCAATGACACTAGTGGATCCTTATGTGTGGTTCATGCAAAGAACAGACATGCAATGACACTAGTGGATCCTTATGTGGTTTGTTTAGAAGAACACACATGCAATGACACTGGGTGTGGTTCATGAGAAGAACATACATGCAATGCCGCTGGTAGATCCTTATGTGGTTCATGAAAAGAACAGACATGCAATGACACTGGGTGTGGTTCATGAAAAGAATAGACATGCAATGACACTGGTGGATCCTTATGTGTGGTTCATGAAAAGAACAGACATGCAATGACACTGGTGGATCCTTATGTGGTTTGTTCAGAGGAACAAACATGCAATGACACTGGTGGATCCATGTGTGGTTCATGAGAAGAACACACATCCAATGACACTGGTGGATCCTTATGTGGTTTGTTTAGAGGAACAGACATGCAATCACACTAGGTGGATCCATATGTGATTTATGGAAGTAACAAACATGCAATGACTCTAGCTGTGATTCATGAAAAGAACAGACATGCAATGACACTAGTGGATCCTTATGTGGTTTGTTTAGAAGAACACACATGCAATGACACTGGGTGTGGTTCATGAAAAGAATAGACATGCAATGACACTGGTGGATCCTTATGTGGTTTGTTTAGAGGAACAAACATGCAATCACACCGGTGGATCCACATGTGTTTCATGAGAAGAACACACATCCAATGACACTGGTGGATCCTTATGTGGTTTTTTTAGAGGAACAGACATGCAATCACACTAGGTGGATCCATATGTGGTTTATGGAAGTAACAGACATGCAATGACTCTAACTGTGATTCATTGAAAGAACAGACATGCAATGACACTGGTGGATCCTTATGTGGTTCATGACAAGAATAGACAAGCAATGAAACTGGTG
Organism: Avena eriantha; assembly: GCA_910589775.1. Classification (NCBI taxonomy): domain Eukaryota; kingdom Viridiplantae; phylum Streptophyta; class Magnoliopsida; order Poales; family Poaceae; genus Avena; species Avena eriantha. The sequence continues at coordinate 295,834,902 of OU342744.1, read as the reverse complement.
GATCCTTATGTGGTTTGTTTAGAAGAACACACATGCAATGACAATAGGTGTGGATCATGAAAAGAACTGACATGCAATGACACTGGTGGATCCTTATGTGGTTTGTTTAGAGGAATAAACATGCAATGACACCGGTGGATCCACGTGTGGTTCATGAGAAGATCACACATCCAATGACAGTGGTAGATCCTTATGTGGTTCATGAAAAGAACAGACATGAAGTGACACCGGGTGTGGTTCATGAAAAGAACACACATGCAATGACATCGAGTGTGTTTCATGAAAATAAAAGACATGCAATGACACTAGTGGATCCTTATGTGGTTCATGAAAAGAACAGACATGCAATGACACTGGTGGATCCTTTTGTGGTTCATGAAAAGAACAAGCATGCAATGACACTGGTAGATCCTTATGTGGTTCATGAAAAGAACAGACATGCAATGACCTTGGGTATGGTTCATGAAAAGAACAGACATGCAATGACACTGGTGGATCCTTATGTGTGGTTCGTGAAAAGAACAAACATGCAATGACACTGGTGGATCCTTATGTGGTTTGTTTAGAGGAACAAGCATGCAATGACACTGGTGGATCCACGTGTGGTTCATGAGAAGAACACACATCCAATCACACTGGCGGATCCATATGTGGTTTGTTTAGAGGAACATACATGCAATCACACTAGGTGGATCCATATGTGGATTATGGAAGTAACAGACATGCAATGACACTGGTGGATCCATGTGTGGTTCATGGGAAGAACAGACAGGCAATGACACTGGTGGATCCTTATGTGGTTTGTTTAGAAGAACACACATGCAATGACACTAGGTGTGGTTCATGAAAAGAACAGACATGCAATGAAACTGGTGGATCCTTATGTGGTTTGTTTAAACGAACATACATGCAATAACACCAGTGGATCCTCGTGTGGTCATGAGAAGAACACACATCCAATGACACTGGTAGATCCTTATGTGGTTCATGAAAAGAACAGACATGTAGTGACACTGGGTGTGTTTCATGAAAAGAACAGACATGCAATGACACTTGGTGTGGTTCTTGAAAAGAACAGACATGCAATGACACTGGTGGATCCTTATGTGGTTCATGAAAAGAACAGACAAGCAATGACACTGGTGGATCCTTATGTGGTTTGTTTAGAAGAACACACATGCAATGACATTGGGTGTGGTTCATGAAAAGAACACACATCCAATGACACTGGTGGATCCTTATGTGGTTTGTTTAGAGTACTAGACATGCAATGACACCGATGGATCCACGTGTGGTTCATGAGACGAACACACATCTAATGACACTGGTAGATCCTTATGTGGTTCATGAAAAGAACAGACATGCAGTGACACCGGGTGTGGTTCATGAAAAGAACAGACATGCAATGACACTGGTGTGGTTCATGAAAAGAATAGACATCCAATGGCTCTAGTTGTGGTTCATGAAAAGAACACACATGCAATGACACTGGGTGTGGCATGTTCATGAAAAGAACAGACATGCAATGACACTCGTTGATCTTTATGTGTGGTTCATGAAAAGAATAGACATGCAATGACACTTGTGGATCCTTATGTGGTTTGTTGAGAGGAACAAACATCGAATGACACTGGTGGATCCATGTGTGGTTCATGAGAAGAACACACATCCAATGACACTAGTGGATCCTTATGTGGTTTGTTTAGAAAAACAGACATGCAATCACACTAGGTGGATCCATATGTGGTTTATGGAAGTAACAAACATGCAATGACTCTAGCTGTGATTCATGAAAAGAACAGACATGCAATGACACTGGTGGATCCTTATGTGGTTTGTTTAGAAGAACACACATGCAATGACACTTGGTGTGGTTGATGAAAATAACAGACATGCAATGACACTGGTGGATCCTTATGTGGTTTGTTTAGAGGAACAGACATGCAATGACACCGGTGAATCCACGTGTGTTTCATGAGAAGAACACACATCCAATGACACTGGTGGATCCTTATGTGGTTTTTTTAGAGGAACATACATGCAATCACACTAGGTGGATCCATATGTGGTTTATGGAAGTAACAGACATGCAATGACTCTAGTTGTGATTCATGAAAAGAACAGATATGGAATGACACTGGTGGATCCTTATGTGGTTCATGAAAAGAAGAGACAGGAAATGACACTGGTGGAACCTTATGTGGTTTGTTTAGAAGAAAGCACATGGTAGATCCTTATGTGGTTCATGAAAAGAACAGACATGCAATGACATTGGGTGTGGTTCATGAAAAGAATAGACACGCAATGACACTGGTGGATCCTTATGTGTGGTTCATGAAAAGAACAGACATGCAATGACACTGATGGATCCATATGTGGTTTGTTTAGAAGAACACACATGCAATGACACTGGGTGTGGTTCATGAAAAGAACAGACATGCAATGGCACTGGTAGATCCTTATGTGGTTCATGAAAAGAAAAGACATGCAATGACATTGGGTGTGGTTCATGAAAAGAACAGACATGCAATGACACTGGTGGATCCTTGTGTGGTTCGTTTAGAGGAAAAAACATGCAATGACACCGGTGGATCCACGTGTGGTTCATGAGAAGAACACACATCCAATCACGCTGGTGGATCCTTATGTGGTTTGTTTAGAGGAACATACATTCAAGCACACTAGGTGGATCCATATGTGGTTTATGGAAGTAACAAACATGCAATGCCACTGGGTGTGGTTCATGAAAAGAACAGACATGCAATGAGACTAGTAGATCCTTATGTGGTTCATGAAAAGAACAGACATGCAATGACATTGGGTGTGGTTCATGAAAAGAATAGACTTGCAATGACACTGGTGGATCCTTATGTGTGGTTCTTGAAAAGAACAGACATGCAATGACACTGTTGGATCCTTATGTGGTTTGTTTAGAGGAACAAACATGCAATGAAACTCGTGGATCCACGTGTGGTTCATGAGAAGAACACGCATCCAATCACACTGGTGGATCCTTATGTGGTTTGTTTATAGGAACATACATGCAATCACACGAGGTGGATCCATATGTGGTTTATGGAAGTAACAGACATGCAATGACTCTAGCTGTGATTCATGAAAAGAACAGACATGCAATGACACTTGGTGTGGTTCAGGAAAAGAACAGACATGCAATGACACTAGTAGATCCTTATGTGGTTCATGAAAAGAACAGACATGCAATAACATTGGGTGTGGTTCATGAAAAGAACAGACATGCAATGACACTGGTGGATCCTTATGTGTGGTTCATGAAAAGAACAGACATGCAATGACACTGGTGGATCCTTATGTGGTTTGTTTAGAGGAACAAACATGCAATGACACCGGTGGATCCACATGTGGTTCATAAGAAGAACACGCATCCAATCACACTAGTGGATCCTTATGTGGTTTCTTTAGAGGAACATACATGCAATGACACCGGTGGATCCACGTGTGGTTCATGAGAAGAACACACATCCAATGACACTGGTAGATCCTTATGTGGTTCATGATAAGAACAGACATGCAGTGACACCGGGTGTGGTTCATGAAAAGAACAGACATGCAATGACATCGGGTGTGGTTCGTGAAAAGAACAGACATGCAATGACACTGGTGGATCCTTATGTGGTTCATGAAAAGAACAGACATGCAATGACACTGGTGGATCCTTATGTGGTTCATGAAAAGAACAGGCATGCAATGACACAGGTAGATCCTTATGTGGTTCGTGAAAAGAACAGACATGCAACGACATTGGGTGTGGTTCATGAAAAGAACAGACATGCAATGACACTGGTGGATCCTTATGTGTGGTTCATGAAAAGATCATGCATGCAATGACACTGGTGGATCCTTATGTGTTTCTTTAGAAGAACACACATGCAATGAAACTAGGTGTGGTTCATGAAAAGAACAGACATGCAATGACACTGGTAGATCCTTATGTGGTTCATGAAAAGAACAGACATGCAATGACATTGGGTGTGGTCATGAAAAGAATAGACATGCAATGCCGCTGGTAGATCCTTATGTGGTTCATGAAAAGAACAGACATGCAATGACACTGGGTGTGGTTCATGAAAAGAATAGACATGCAATGACACTGGTGGATCCTTATGTGTGGTTCATGAAAAGAACAGACATGCAATGACACTGGTGGATCCTTATGTGGTTTGTTTAGAGGAACAAACATGCAATGACATTGGTGGATCCACGTGTGGTTCGTGAGAAGAACACACATCCAATCACACTGGTGGATCCTTATGTGGTTTGTTTAGAGGAACATACATGCAATCACACGAGGTGGATCCATATGTGGTTTATGGAAGTAATAGACATGCAATGACTCTAGCTGTGATTCATGAAAAGAACAGACATGCAATGACACTGGTGGATCCATGTGTGGTTCATGGGAAGAATAGACAGGCAATGACACTGGTGGATCCTTATGTGGTTTGTTTAGAAGAACACACATGCAATGACACTGTGTGTGGTTCATGAAAAGAACAGACATGCAATTACACTGGGTGTGGTTCAGGAAAAGAACAGACATGCAATGACACTAGTAGATCCTTATGTGGTTCATGAAAAGAACAGACATGCAATAACATTGGGTGTGGTTCATGAAAAGAACAGACATGCAATGACACTGGTGGATCCTTATGTGTGGTTCATGAAAAGAACAGACATGCAATGAAACTGGTGGATCCTTATGTGGTTTGTTTAGAGGGACATACCTGCAATGACACCAGTGGATCCACGTGTGGTCATGAGAATAACACACATCCAATGACACTGGTAGATCCTTATGTGGTTCATGAAAAGAACAGACATGCAGTGACACTAGGTGTGTTTCATGAAAAGAACAGACATGCAATGACACTGGGTGTGGTTCATGAAAAGAACAGACATGCAATGACACTGGTGGATCCTGTAACACCCTCGAATCGGCCCTATGCAAGTTTTAGCCCTTTCCACCAAACCCGCATAGAAACGATTCAAGGACGCCCACCAGGCACTTTCATGCGGGTGGAAAACAAAGTAATACCATTACACAACAGTCCTTGATGGACCCACAGAACAGATATATATACAACACGACTCCACGAGTCAAGAATACAGATATACAATACAAAGATCCAAATCACCTTGAAATCGATAGGGCGTCCGACTATGGACAAGATGCAAATGGGGCTAAGAGCCCTGAAGAATAACCAATGGCGTCCATAACCCTGCCCAGGCCAAGCCGGAAGGGTAACCCTGCTAACGACGTCGATCTCAAACCTGCTAAAACAAAAGGGGTGCCGACAAAGGGCAAAGGAAAAAGAGGAGCGTTAGTACTGAGGCCAGTACACGGCGAGGCTAGAAATCGGCGGCTCTCGCCTACAAAGGTATGGTGGGCTGAAGCGGCAGCGCAGCGGTACTAAACAACCTATAGAGACTCGGTATCACTGGCGGCTATTAGAGAGGGGTAAGAAAGACCTATTCGGACCCAACCTGAAGCTAACACCAAACAAACCCATCCTGGTATTTCCCCCTCGAGACCAAACGAGGAAGTCGGACCAAGGAACTCACACAGTTGGCAGTTTTATTCACCATTCCATTGTAGTTGGGACAGTTACTAGTCAGATATAATTGTCCTGAGGAATCCCAAAACCCAGCAATTGTTGGCACTTTTATCACATTCCATTGGAGTTGCAATACTTACTAGGCAGGTACAGCATGTCACGAAACAACCCAGATCCACCAGTTGTTGGCATTTTTAATATCCATTCCGTTATAGTTGCATCTGATTACTAGTCATATATTAAGTCAAATTTATAGCACTACTTTAGTTATGCTTGTCTATGATCGAGATACTGTGCTCCAAGTCGTCCATAACCGCGGACACGGCTTACGGAAAGTTTTACCCTGCAGGGGTGCACAAATAGCAACACACACTCGATCAACCTCGGAAAAACTAACTCAAAACCCAACGAGGCATTCACGACAAAGCAATCACAGGATTCATAAAATATTTTAGGGGGCCACCCCACTAAGCTACCCGCAACGAAGTTGGCCGGCTCCGGAATGGACCCAGGGTTTGCGTCAATGGCTGTAAACGACTAGGAACCCAAAAGTGTGACTGGGCTTGTCGATACCGCGAAAACACTCCGCGATCCTAAACAGTACAGGTGCTCCACGCACAATCTTAAATAAAGCAGTAAAGCATGGCATAAGTACAGGATAGGAATAAAGCCCCAAACTACTTTGTGGCCCCAAGAAATAGAAATGAATCAAGCTCTGGCTCAGGGGGGTCCACGGCCTCCCGGATGTGGATAGTGCGAAAAACCAAGGAACAGGTATCAAGTACTCGGGGTCCTACGGAACACAAGTGAGCGTGGAAGAACCAAATAACATCTATTGCCCACTGATGCCTTTGCATTAGTTATAGCTAGCATTTTAATAGTTGTATTTAAAGTCATGATCATCTCCACCATTAAGCATCTCCATCGTTAAGCATCTGCCAACCTTCCAACAACTGTGGTACTTGACATCACGAGATCGCACCTGAGCAAGCAACTATGACTCGCAAGGCCAGCTATCTACCAAACACAGGTAATAGGAGGTGTCCAAGGAAATATAGAGGCTGCATGGGATATAACTGGTGTTCGGAAACTAAAGCATTGCGACACGAATATCAATAGATCAACAGGATGAAATAAAGACTATAAATGCAAAATAGGTAGAAAGGGGGAGAATGCTCGCCTAGGAAACACTGCTGAAGGATCATATCCGGAGAACTTGTCGGTACTCGCATCCACTCATTGGCCTAATCCGCGAAGAAGCAAACACTAGAAGAAACACCGGATGCAATATTTAATACGACGGCAGAAGATCCGGCATGATTATGATATGATGCAGATGCGGTGCAATTAGGCAGTATTAAGTGGAACCGGGGTCCCGACAATTAATGGTTCAAGTTGTTTAGAACCCCCGCAATTTAAATGTTGTCTTAACAAGACAGAACATGGCATCGGTTCGCTACACCAATTTAAATGAAGTCCGGAATAAGACTAGAATAGCCCGCATATAGACTCCATATTTAATTATGAGGTGAATCGGCATAATGCCCCCAAACAACCACAATATGTATGCAAACATGCCAATTTAAATGCAACAGATTTTATATATAGCATTTATAAAATAGGGCTTGGAAAAGGGTTCGCACATCGGGTTCGGAAGATCTTGGGTTCCGGGGGTTCGGGGTCGGGTCTCAGGGTTCGACGGGGTCGGCGAGGTTCGTATACAAGATGGAGAACTTGTCGTGTCGCGATGAATAACTTGGGTTTGGACGGAGGTCTTGGCATTCGGATGGTTCGGTCCCCGGGGTCGAAGAACTTGGCGTCCAAGAGACGATCTTGTCGCATCCGCGGTCGTCGGGTCGTGTCGTCGGTCTTGTCGTTTCACGGCGGAGATCTTGGCATCCCGGGTCTCGGCGTCTTAGGGTCCGAGAGGAAGAACTTGGCGTGCCGGGATGAAGAACTTGACGTCCTTCGGTTCCATGTCAACGATCTTGGTGTCCGGGGAGGCGGTCTCGGTGCTCGGTACCCGTGAAGTAGATCTTGGTGTTCCGGGTAGACGCTCTTGTCATGGGTCTTCAGGTTCCGGGATCGGTCTTGTCGGTGCGGAACTCGGGTGTGGCGTCGATGGTCTTGGCATCTCCTCTCGGTTACGTACATGCCGAAGAAACTATGAAGATCTTGAAGTATGTTCGTTGCCGGAGTCCTTCGGGTAGCACCACATCACTACCTCCATCGCATCGGTATATCCACTAGCACAACAGCATGGCCACGAGCACATCAAGAACAGAGTCACTGTTGGGACACACTGGGCAAGGCACGCACAGAGGCATGCTCGAGCGTGGCTGCACGTGTAGAGCTTGAGAACACGGACGCCAAGAGGGCAGAGAGCCGGGGAAGGGCAGGGTCGCCGGTCAAGACCTACAGAGAAGCTCCGCTGTAGGGGCGCGAGGCGAGGGTCGCTGGGACGCGGGAGGCCGGCGAGCCTGGCAGCGGAGGCGGCGACCGGAGCAACGAGGGACAGCCGCCGGGAAGGGCTTGGGCGCGAGGCAGGGGCGAAACTCGCGCGCGGCGAGCGAGGAGAGCAGCGGCGGTGTCCTTATTGCCCAGAAGAAGCGCACGGCCGGCGGGGTCTAGCAGCGAGGGTGGCGCTGCGGCGCATGCGGCGGCGGAGGTGGTGGTCGAGGTAGCCGGCGCTCGCTCGGGCGACGAGGAAGAGAAGGTCGAGAGGCGACGAACTCCGAGGAGGCCGAGCTCGGCTCCGTGGGAAGGCAGGGAAGGCCGGCGAGGCAGGGAACCGTGGCCACGGCGGGGCTCTGCAGGCGAAGCGCCGGGCGAGGTGGAGGATGGTGGCCGGATCGACCGGAGTGGAGGAGGCCCGAGGCGGCCGCGGGAGAGGAGAGTGCGGCCGGCGGCACGCTGCCGTGGCGGGGGCTCGCGTAGACGGCCGCGGAAGAGCCCGAGGGAGGCGGCGGAGATTGGGGGAGAGCGGAGGGAGAAAAGGCAGACGCGGGCCTGGGGGACGGGGGAATTCCCGAGGACGCCTGGTCGGTGGTGGGGTCAGGGGGAGGGGTCGGTCGGCTGTCCTCCCGAGAGAGGTGGGGCCCGCGCGTGGTTGGTGGCCTGGTATGTGCATGCGGGGGGTGTGGCCAGCGCGATGGGTGCGTGCTGTTGTGTGTGTTGCGTGTGTGGGGGTGAGGTGGAGGGAAAAGGGAGGGGTTGGTGAGGTGGCGCGCTGCTATTGGGTGGGGTGAGGTGGAGGTGTGGGTAGAGCGAGGGGATTGGTCAGGGTGAGGTGGAGGAAGGCTGGGTAGGATAGGATTAGGTAGAATTAGGATTAGATATTTTTAGACTAGGGTTTGGAGGTGGCCGGCCGGGCATTCGGGCCTGGCTGGCTGCCTCCCAAAAATAAATTAAATATTTTACTTGTTTAAAACGAGCCGTTTGAAATCTATTTGTAGACGAAACAAAATATTCCGGGGACCCAGTTTTAATTTGAAAATAAAGACAGGGCGTTTAGAAAACAAAACCAAGCTTTCCGAAAATAGTTTAGACAAAAACCATGACTGATGATGACGATGCTCAAATGCAATGTGGCATGATGACATGAGCATGCGGTCATGATGATGTGCAACACAAAAACACCGCGATTTTCTAGTAGTGGTTTTAGCGGGATGCCACAGATCCTTATGTGGTTCATGAAAAGAACAGACATGCAATGACACTGGTGGATCCTTATGTGGTTCATGAAAAGAACAGACAGGCAATGACACTGGTGGATCCTTATGTGGTTTGTTTAGAAGAACACACATGCAATGACACTTGGTGTGGTTCATAAAAAGAACACACATCCAATGACACTGGTGGATCCTTATGTGGTTTGTTTAGAGGAACAGACATGCAATGACACCGGTGGATCCACGTGTAGTTCATGAGAAGAACACACATCCAATGACACTGGTAGATCCTTTTGTGGTTCATGAAAAGAACTGACATGCAGTGACACCGGGTGTGGTTCATGAAAAGAACAGACATGCAATGACACTGGGTGTGGTTCATAAAAAGAATAGACATCCAATGACACCGGTGGATCCTTATGTGGTTTGTTTAGAAGAACACACATGCAATGACACTGGTGAATCCATGTGTGGTTTATGAGAAGAACACACATCCAATGAACTCTAGTGGATCTATCTTGGCATAGTTTGATGTATTCCACGATGTATTTCATTGTACAAGACACTTTCCATTTGTATACTACTCAGTTTTGCCCTTGGTTTTATGTGGTACTACTTAGTTTTGCCCCCCCGTCTCTATCTTTCGTAGAAGCCCAAACCTGTGCTCACCCTGTCTGCTACTCCCTGATTGGTTGTCACAGTTGTCACGCGGATCGTGCGTACCAACCGTTGATTCTGTGCGATCCAACGATGATCATTGCACATGTCGTGCCCTTCACAGTATAACGTGGACCCAACGTGAGACAACACGGACGTCTCCCTCAGCGAGACTTCTACAAGAAGGAACACGATGTCATCCATGGAAAAAGTCATCGAGCGGTCATGTCAAGTTTAATCAAGTCTAAAAAGCCTACTACTGCTACTACAACTCATGCAAAGGGCAACGGGGTCATCGAGTGCACGGTTGTCGACGGGACGCTGCAATTTATTGCCACTTGATTTTAATCAGACATATCCCATTTTTACGCAGCGCTCTCAATCTCACTTCCAACTGGGCCCTACCGATAGTAAATTCCATGAGTCAAGGGCCCCCCTCGAGTAGATCTAACATTGCTAGAAATTAGTTCCACGCCACTTGCATGCAGTGGAATCGAGGTCTGCCATGAGCATGTTTTCAATGCAGCTCTAAAGTGGAGACTGTGGTTGTTTCAAAAAAAGGGAACCGAAAAAAAGGGTGGAGATCGTGGTAGCCCCCGCCCACCACACGTGTCCACTCGAGGACTACGAACGGTCCGGTGTTTATAACCACCCTCGACCTTCTTCTTCCATGAGCTCATGTCATTTCCTCTCAGTCTGTCTAGTCCCAAGACCCCAATCTACACCTGCCGCGCGCACCGAAGCTCCCTTGTTTGCACTACCTCCTTCCCTTGGTGCGCCATGAAGCGTATGCGTGGAGGCGATCTGGAGGTGAAGCCAGTTGAAGACGTAGCAGCAGATGGCTTGGTCGTCGCCAAGCAGGCGGAGGCGTCTTCTCCGGGCACGAACGCCGCTTGTCGCCGCCCCGTTGAGGGTGTGAACTCATCCGTCCAGCCAGTAGCCGTCGCCGCCGAGCAGCAGGTGGTAGCCGTCGCCGTCGAGCAGCAGTTGGTAGCCGTCGCCGCCGAGCAGCAGGTGGTAGCCATCGCCGCCGAGCAGCAGGTAGTAGCCGTCGCCGCCGAGCAGCAGGTGGCCGACAACGTCGTGGTGCCAGCGGCAGATCTGGATGGGGGGATAGGCGGCAGGTGGAGGCAATCTGGTGATTTACATCGACGACCCCATGTTGTTCAAGAAATCTTCGACGCAATCGCAGAGAATGATGAGTTCGAGGAGGAGGTCCCTGATGAGGAGTCCGAGGTACTACATTGCTAGCTTCTCTAGTCACAGCCGCAGTTTTCACTGTTCATACATAGGATTTGCTCAATCGTGTACACATTCTTTTGCTCTTGAAGTAGGGTAGTATATATATGATTCGATCGGTTGATTGATGCATCAACCATCTAGTCACAAAACCCCAATCCGTCTAGTCACAAAACCCCAATCTGCTCATCTGCCATCTAGTTGAGTTTGCTAGTTGAGTGTTGATTTCGATACACATCAGGCCTATAACATTACATTTCTATTCCTTACTGAGCCCAATGATTCAATTTTGCCCCAAAATAGTGCAAGGGCATCTGATGGTCTCGTTTTCTTAGGGATGGTTAGTGGCCCTGAGGCAGCAATGCACATAAACAATATAGGTTGTGATGTTGGTACTTTGGTTCCCCAACTCCATATCTGAAACAAATTATGAGGCCCTTGATTTATTCTCATATGGAACTACATATATGATCCTTGAATTGTTTCTGATCTATTAATGATTGGTATGATGCATATATATATGAATGGTTTTGATCATAAGTATTTTTTAACATGTACCTGAAGATTAATTGTTTGGTTTTTTATTTATAATTACAATATTTAGGCTTGTTTTTGTACCTGACTATGTATATCCCTGAATAATGTTTTGTATGATTACATTTCAATTTCTTATTGTGGCCAATGATTCAAATTTGCCCCAAAAGAGAGGCAGACACATTGGTGTCAGATTTTTCAGGGACGAGTTAGTGAACCTAGGGTGATGTACAAGAACAATATAGGCTGCGCAATTGTTACTTGGTTCACTTACGCCGTCCCTGTAGAAACTTATGAGGCCTTAATATTTATTCTAGATTCATAGAACTATGATATTTGAATTACCTATTCCATGCATTCAGTGTATAAGAATTATATTTTAGTTTGTCACTGAGGCCGAGGATTGAAATTTACCCCAAAAGAGTTCAAGGGGAGACACGTATGACGGTGTCGTGTTTTAGGGATGGGTTGGTGAACCTGAGGCAGCAATGCACACAAACAATATAGGTTATGATGTTGGTACTTTGGTTCTCCAACTCCATCTCTGAAACAAATTTTGAGGCCCTAGACTTATTCTCATATGGAACTACATATATGATCCTTGAATTGTTTCTGATCTTTTAATGATTGGTATGATGCATATGTATATGAATGGTTTTGATCATAAGTATTTTTAACATGCACCTGAAGATTAATTATTTGGTTTTTTATTTATAATTACAATATTTAGGCTTGTTTTTGTACCTGACTATGTATATCCCTGAATAATGTTTTGTATGATTACATTTCAATTTCTTATTGTGGCCAATGATTCAAATTTGCCCCAAAAGAGAGGCAGACACATTGGTGTCAGATTTTTCAGGGACGAGTTAGTGAACCTGGGGCGATGTACAACAACAATATAGGTTGTGCAATTGTTACTTGGTTCACTCACGCCGTCCCCGAATAAACTTATGAGGCCGCAATCTTTATTCTACATTCATAGAACTATGATATTAAAATTATCTATTCCATGCATTCATAGTATATAAGAATTACATTTTAGTTTGTCACCGAGGACGATGATTGAAATTAGCCCCAAAAGAGTTCAAGGGGAGACACATATGATGGTGTCGTGTTTTAGGGATGGGTTGGTGAACCTGAGGAAGCAATGCACACAAACAATATAGGTTGTGATGTTGGTACTTTGGTTCTCCAACTCCATCTCTAAAACAAATTATGAGGCCCTAGATTTATTCTCATATGGAACTACATATATGATCCTTGAATTGTTTCTGATCTTTTAATGATTGGTATGATGCATATGTATATGAATGGTTTTGATCATAAATATTTTTAACATGCACCTGAAGATTAATTGTTTGGTTTTTTATTTATAGTTACAATATTGAGGCTTGTTTTTGTACCTGACTATGTATATCCCTAAATAATGTTTTGTACAATTACATTTCAATTTCTTATTGTGGCCAATGATTCAAATTTGTCCCAAAAGAGAGGCAGACACATTGGTGTCAGATTTTTCAGGAATGAGTTAGTGAATCTGGGGCGATGTACAACATTATAGGTTGTGCAATTGTTACTTGGTTCACCTACTCCATCCCTGAAGAAACTTATGAGGCCCCTAGATTTATCCTACATTCACTCTGATGCAATTATTTGTCATTGTGTTGAGATGAAATGATATATGAACCGTTCAAACTATTGCTGAGATGCTTTATCTTTGATATCCACGGATATATTGTCTTACATATACATGTTGTCAATTCTTGAGTTATAATACAATTCAATCATATGTATGAGTTATAAGTTATGTTCTTAAAAATCAACTGGAGGATGATGATGACGTGGACGATAGCAAGGACTCCAGGAACAACAAGAGCCGCTACGTGCTGAGGCGGTTACGGTGTGGGCTAATCCGTTTCCACCGTAGGGAGAAACTGTTTTGCCCATTCTGTGACAGAGAAATCAACGTTGACATCGACAGCATGATCCAACACGTGGATGGCGTTGCCACAGGGGGAGGCAGAAGCCATAGGCCGATCACCTTGGCGTGGCACGTAGCCTATGGCAAATTCCTCTAGGAGTATGTCAGGACTGCCCTGTATCCCATCGATCCTGCTGATAAACCCCTGCCCTGCTAGGTGTCTCCGTGTCCCGGCCTCCTGCTGCAGCCTCTGCTTTTATTTTGTTCTAGTTAATTATTACCTGTGTGTGGCATGTAAGACAATATATCCGTGGTGTCTCTGGTGAACCTTATATATTAATCTACTTCTTTATATGGAGTGCCTTAAAGTTTCTAGTATTCAATTATATTTACTGATCATGCTCATGCACACTACAAAATATTTCTAGTGCTCGATTATATTATAATTTTGTATTGAAGTAACTAAATGTGCATATGAAATTAGCCAGTTCCTGCGAGAATATGAAATTAGCTGTGCATTTTTCTATGCGAGAAATTGAGAGAAGTCATTTATATTTTGTCTTTCATAATTAAACACAATGAAGTTGGTACAGCCTAAGATATTTGAACAAAAGAGATTTGCTAGTTTAACATACAACAACACTTACATGCCCAACATGGCAGAACTTGGAGAGCCCCAGAACTTGAGCTACCACAGAGACCACGGCAGAGGTGGCAGAATTGGTGCGGGTGCAACCACGGCGACGGCGAGCTTGGATTCTAGAGGAGGAAAACAAAACCGAGCATGGTCGACAAGGTGATAGATCTCACCGGAAACCAATTCTCGTCCCCGACCGTGCCATGGGTGCGTCCACGGTGAGGGCGAGCTCCAACTCGGGATGGGGAGGAGAGCGGGGCCGAGCAGCTTCATCACTTCCCAGCTCTGCGCCATGGCCGCGACCATAGATTGCCTCTCCGGGGAAGAAGACGTGTAATGGATGCAGGCGCCAACGCTGCAAGCCTACAGGGAGGAGAGCTGGGCCGAGTAGGTTCGTCCACGTCCCAGCTCCGTGCCATGCTGCGACGCCCCACAGATTGCCGCTCCAGGGAAGAAGAAGACGCGTAATAAATGCATGCGCCAACGCTGCAAGCCTAATTGACACCTAAGCGACGGGAGCGACAGGAGCGACATAACGGCGAGAACTGACAGGAGGGGCCCAACTTGACGGTCGTTAGCCTGATTTTTTGTATTGAAACATAAAGTTGAATTCGTGCCGAAAAAGACCCTCTGAGTATTTGGCACACCAACTGTAGTCATCGCAGATGATTTCAGAGAACTTGGGTACCGCGTTGCCTGGACACCCCAACTTTCGGGCCGCAAAATGATATTCTCGTCATCGTCACCATCTAGACACGCTCCACCGCAGCTCCGACTCTATGGCCACACAACGAAGCATGAAGAAACCCATCAGGCACGCCGAAAGACTAACTACGGAAGCCCCATTCCCAGCCCAAACTCTGCTCGACGCCTCATCGTTGCCAAACAGCATGCAACCCCAAGGAAAGTTGTTCGACAAGAAGCCCTCCTTCACCGGCCCTCTGGCCGAGCTGACTCTGAGACGATGCCCTTGAGAAGGAAAAAGACACCATAATGCCTCCATCGCCCGATATAAGATCTAAGGTTTCCCTCCGAAGTCAAGGTCATGCAAGGAGAATGGGAGCACCACTCAATATGAGGCTTCCAACAAAATGTGCGACACATGCAGGTTACACGTCGCTTGCTCCGACCATAGTAAGAGCGAGGATTTCTCCTAGTGATGCTCACCCTTCCCCTCTCATGTACAGGCGTACACGAGCCGCAACATGGATTCCCCACACTTGCCAACTCTCCCCATGGTTGGTAGACCTGTGGTCGCTGAATAAAGGAGGGCGAGCATGTGAAGACCGATAATAGGCCTCCCAGGCCCACCTTTGGGCCGAGCATGCCGACGGAGCACCGAGCCACAACCAGGTCTTGTCGAGCCGCCGCTTAAAGTGTCGCCCCCGGAGCACCCACCTCCGGCCAGACCACCGCCATCCCTAACGACCGGTGGAGGCTGTCGGCCATCTCCAGCCGCGTCGATGGGAGAGCCACCAGGACTAGCCGCTAGGCCCCTGCCCTGGGCTCCAAGCACCGCCGGCAAAGAGGCGTTGTGCCCCCACCACCTTTGAATCAGGGCCCGTCACCACCGTAGCCTACGCCAGTGGTGGCGGCGGCCACCACACAGGCGTGAGAGCCTTTCCTCTGGTGGCTTGGCGCCCCGGTGCCGCAAGGAGAGTGGCACATGGGCGGGTGAGGGAAAAAACTGGTTGGGGGAGGGGGAGGGAGAGGAGGTTGTGAATGTTTCTACGGTACGTTCAGTATAAATAAGAGCGCGATATTGGAAGTTAACACGAAGTTCGTAGTATGGCATGTTTAAACAACGATACTGATGCGGGTGCTTGTCTTCATCTACCAACTGAACTATTTTTTTTTTAATTCTGAAGGACCGAGTAATCAGCCTGCTATTTTTGGATGCCACAGACATATCATATTGCTATCTTCGTAGTAATTGCACCAAAAGGTATCATCATATAATTAAAAAGGGTTTGTCTATGTCTCAGTCGATTGAGATTTTCTTAAGTCTCAATCAACTGAGAAAAGTGCAACTGTAGTTAAAAGAAATGTGCAACTCGTTCTAGAAAAATGCAAGTCAGAAAAGTGCAACTGGCTTCAGTTAGAATTTTTTTGAACAGACGGTTGCACTTTTCTTAGTTGATTGAGACTTAAAAAAATCTCAATCGACTGAAAAATAGCAAAATCGAATTAAAAATGCCATACCCTCCTATCTCAAAATACATACCCGGAATTTGTCTAAATTTAGATTTATTTGCGACATCTATTTTGAAAGGGAAAGAGTATTGCATATGAAAATGGGAAAACATAACATTAACATCATGGTTTCTTTTATGAAAATTTCACCAATTTATTAATAATCGCTCTGTCGACCGAATTCAGAAAGTTGTCCACTTGAATCCTCAATCTTGCTAACGATGTTGTACGACAATCGGAAATCTCAATTGGACCAACCGGTACGGAATGGAAGAGGAGAGAGGCAACATGCAGCAGCTCTAACCCATCTAGGGTTTTGTCCCCCTCGTCGGTGAAGCCGCCGGTCCGCTCCTTCTCTGTGTGCCATGGGGCCTTGGAGACGTGGTGGACCACGGCCTCTCGCCGGTGGGAGGGTTCTCGTTCCTTTTTAGTCTATTTTTCAGTGCCTTTTTTGGGATATTGAGGCGGTGGCTACATCTTGAAGTCAGAATAAGGTTCTCCTAGGCTTATCCTCGCTCCAGTGGTGCAACTAGTATTGGCGAAGGGCACGTGGAGTCGTGTGTCTGGCGGATCTCTTGAGATCCGGTTGTTTTTCGTATTTCCTGGTGTCGTATGAGGTCAGTATCTTTCAATCTACGGTTCTCATCTTCGGCAATGGTTGTTACTTTGGTGCGCTGGTCCTTTGGAGCATTGATAACTTTCCTTCTTTCTACTACAACAAACTCTACTAAGACAAGTTTTACCCGGCACCGGTGATGGAAGGGCGAGGACGGCGGCGCGCTTTCGGCTCGTGTGTATGTCATCGTCCCTAGGTGATTTAAGGACCTATTTATATTTTTTGTTACTTTTAGTACTTTTTATACTACTGATGATTATTAATACATCGGTAGAATTTCAAAAAAAAAACTTGCTAACGATGTCTTCATACACTCCTTATGATGTTTCCGGCAGGCATTGTGTCAATTCGGTGCACAATCCACTAACCGGATTGGTCTAATATGGCTTATGATCCATTAACTTGATCTATACTATCCAGAAAATTCTCATGCCCAAAATCTCTAGCTAGTGAATCCCCAAATTCATTCCTCTCACATTAATTCTCTATGCTCTCATCTTTTTTTTCGAAATGGAGAGCGGAGTCTCGGCCTCTGCATCGAGCGATGCACACATTCTTTATTTCTATGCCCCCCATCTGTCGTGGTCAGATAGGTAGAGAGCTCATCGGTATCAAGCCCCCCATCCGTTTGTTCTCGGCCTATGTTTCCACTCTCAAACCTTTCTACTCTGTTGTCACCAGCATCCTCCTCTACCAACACATACACTAGGTATGCCAATGAGCGCCCGAGGGCGGCGGCGCGCGACGGAGGAGGAGGCAAAGGAAATGAGGGTTTTGATCCGTGTCCTCTGTTATATGTTGATCCAAATTCTACAAAGTAAAGGCCAACTTCTGACGGAGCGGAGCGAGGCCCGTCGTCGGAGGCTTGGGCCGATGCGGATCGTTGATGACCTAGGTTACCACCGTTATATATACCTCTTGTAAGCCGCCGGCTGGGATAAGTTGCATCTGTGAAATCTCCGGCCTTGTGTAAACACTCCCCGTTATAGTGAAGTTTCGCCAGCTGGCGCCCGTGGTTTTTTCCTCTCTTTGTTGGAGAGGTTTTTCCACGTTAAATCTATGTCCCCTTGCTGTGATTTGTTTATCGTTCTTCGTTATTTGATTGTCGCAAAGCTAACATCCTCCGTCGCAGCCGCTACTTATACCGGCCCCGTGAAATTGCGATACAGGCCAACCCATTTACGATTTCTGTTAGATACGCTATTGCGAGCTAGTCCTATAAATTTACTGAATTTTTAATGGTCCGACGGGTTATAGAGGGACCGCCAGTCATGCTCTAAGGCTCGCCGATCTTTGGAGCGGGCTATCCTTTCAAGCCAGGACATGCGATGCGGCCGTCCCTCCCGACACCGAGGTGACCACAACCACACAGTGTCATAGTCGATGGCCAGCGCGACACGGCTAAAACTTCCTGTAGGCGTTGCGAGTATCAATATTGTGATTGACACCCTCGTCCTGGTGGCTCAGTCAATGCTCTTCATTGTAACAACGTGGGACATGTTCGGTGGCGCAAACCTCTCACAAAACATGCTGCCATCGCCACCAAATATGGTCCTTGTCTAGAATATGTATAATTGGATGGATTACACAGCTTACTCGTTCGGCTCCCTCTCTGAATGATCAGACGGCTGAAACTGTGATGATTGAATTTTATGGATGGGTAGGTTGCAAAATGACGGCGAATGTATGTCACGCTAGTATTGTACATAGAAAGGGCTAATTCCAAAACCTCACATCGTGAAGTTGTGTATAGCATCACCACCGTCAAGTTCGATGACCTAAAAGAAGTAGTTGTTTCAACGCGGACTGTAAAAAATTTACAATTTTTCGGCTTTTACAGGTTTTGCTAGAGCACTAGTTTTTGCGAAAACGTAAACTAGCGGTTTATTTACAGTTTCCGCGAGTTATAGTCTCCGTTAGAGATGCTCTAAAGGGTTATGTAAACCTCACATCGTAAAGCTGTGTATAGCGTCATCATTGGCAAGTTCGATAACCTAAAAGTAGTTGTTGAGTATGACAACTAGATTGCACATATTCTAGGTTCAATGGCATAAATGTACTATTTTCATTCCACAAAATAAGACATGCTCCTATTAATTTAGTCAAAAGTTAAAAATTACTAAGTTTGACCAGATATACAGAATGTTATATTAAAATTAATATACCCTAAGAATATAGTTTATGGTGGATCTAATGATATTTGATTCGGTATTGTGGAACATGTTAAAATTTTAAACTAGTAATAATAATATATATAACCATATTTTTAGCTAGTAATGAAATTAAATTGGTCAAACTTAAAAAAAGGCATATACATTCTGCCACTCCAAATCCCCCGTGCCCCGCTCCAGTCCCCCACGTGACCAACAACACCCCAACCGCTCTCTTCCTCTCACGAGCGCCACCACCGTTCGAAAACAGAGCGAAGAAGCCCAAGAAAAGGCAAACCCCTCAGGCCTCACTACCCCACCACTGCAGACGAGTTCAGCCCCGATCCGGCCTTCCTCTTCCCCCGCCTCCACTTCGCCTCTCTCCCAGTGTCCATACGGCAGTCCGGTCGTCGGAATCGGTGCTGGTCCGGGCGTTCTTAGACCATGGACACGGCGGCGGCGGCGGCGACGACGACGGCGACGGACAGAGAGGTGGCCCATGAGACGGTACCCACGGTGGCGGAACGCCTGCTGCGGAATCATGGGGCGTTCAGCGACATCGGCGTGGTCACCCGGAAGGCCCAGGAGGCCGGTGAGTTCTCGGGCACTTGCGCGGATCGCGCTAATTGCGGCGGGGCGATAATTTAGTGATCTCATGTTCTTGGTCCACTGGTTGAGTTGGGTAATTATGCGAGAATGAGTGCCCGGGTGCGGAAACTCCCACCCCGGTATTACGGTGGCTCGATCTTGATGTTTCGTCGTTTGAATTAGGCGAGATGATCCAGTGACCAGATGCAGTTTAATTCAAATTTCCTGGTGTGATCAAGGTCGTAAATTTGAGTGGATAGCACTAGTTTAGAGGTTTCTCTGATTGTGTTTGTTTGAATTTGAGCTTGCGTTGAGCTCATAATTGTGGTTTTCATGCCCTGATTGGCTTAAAGTAATCGTAGCTAATGATAGTACTGTGTCAATTGTATCCTTCGCTTTGAAAGTTATACTGTACCAATTGTATAATTAACCTTGCAAATTATACTGCTCTGGTGGTGGCTGTGCCAATTGCATAATTTACTTGCAAATTATACTGTTGTCATGGTTGTCAATGATAATGATGTGCCGATTTTTTCATTTACTTTGCATATTTATACTGTTGTGATGGTTGATGAGGTATTGCTGTCATAAGCTAAGCTAAGAATGTTTACTTGTGTCTTAAAGTTTATACTGTATGACTGTTATGGTTCTTAGGATAGTTGTTATGTATGATTACTACAATGCAGCAGAAAAATGTGAATTTATGGTTTACTTGGGTTGACAATGCAGCAAATAGACGGTATGATGCAGCCAGCTGGTTGCGAAGAACAGTTGGGATCGTGTATGCAAGGGGCCTACCAGAAGAGCCCTCTGAGGAGGAATTCCGGCTTGGGCTGAGAAATGGAATTGTCCTTTGCAATGCACTGAATAAGGTTCAGCCTGGCGCCATACCTAAGGTAGTTGCACTTATGAACTTCAATTTATAGTTTTTATTTAGCTACCATGCGTCCCATTAGAGTATTTCAGTAGCATGTTTCAGTCCTTTTCCCCATTACTTAGAAAATGTTACATTGCTGATTCACTTGGTAATGTTATACTGCTATTAGGTTGTTGAAGCCCCTTCAGATACTGTTGTACCTGCAGATGGCTCAGCGTTATGTGCATATCAGTACTTTGAGAATTTGCGCAACTTCCTTGTCACTCTACAAGATTTAGGGCTCCCTACATTCGAGCATTCTGATTTGGAGAAGGTATTGTTTTCATGCTTTATAGAGACCTCATGTAGTAATCCCTTTCTTTTAGCTTTAAAATTCAATACTTCTTAGATGGATTAGATTTGTATCCTGATTGCTAAGGAACTTCAAATGGAGGACAAAAATTAGTATTTGGACTACTTTTTCTATAACAAAATATTTATCTGCCAATTGGAACATAGGGTGGCAAGGGTGTTCGAGTTGTGGATTGTGTTCTTGCTCTGAG
Organism: Avena eriantha; assembly: GCA_910589775.1. Taxonomy (NCBI): domain Eukaryota; kingdom Viridiplantae; phylum Streptophyta; class Magnoliopsida; order Poales; family Poaceae; genus Avena; species Avena eriantha. Next base: position 295,813,680 of record OU342744.1, on the reverse strand, counting down.
GTCATTCAGTGAAAGTAAGACAACAGGGAGACAGACTCCATCTAAACATGGCGGCATTTCAAAGCCTTCGACACCTGGGAAGTATTTCATACTCAAGAATGCTGATGCTTTTATGAATAAGTTAATGAGAAGCTACACAGCAGAGCCAATCCAACATGGTTTTTCACCAGAGAAAAATACGACAACTGATTGTTGCATACAATCCAATGAGATGGTAAGAATGAAGATGTGGTATCAGTTCTTATTTCAGACCCAGTCATGTGGTGTACTCTGTTATGACCTTTATCTTCTTCATTTATAGGCTACTTCAGAATCCCTTAACATGCTTGTCCGTACACTTCTCTTGGATAAGAAACCAGAAGAAGTCCCGCTGGTGAGTGTACTTTGCTTGAATATGTAGCTGGTCTTCATGCATTTGTAGTTGTTGGACATCAAGAATAACACCAAAGTATTTGCTATCTTGCAGATTGTTGAGTCACTTCTAAGTAAAGTTATTCAGGAATATGAGGGTCGGTCTGCAAACCAGCAGTTAGTATGTTCTATTCTGCTATTATTCACAAAATCAGGCTTAACACATTTTCTGGAGCTTTATGTTAGTTATATCGTGTGAACTTTTATCTGAAGATGAAGATATATAATTGTACAGATTAACTGATTTGGACAAAAATATACACAGGCGAAATGCATAGGAGTCTCGAAAGGTACTGGTCCATGTTCCATATCAGACACGCAATTACAAGATGAAGCTCCCACCAGCAATCGAGTTAAGGTACATTTCTTGTGCCATCTAGTGGCCATAAATGTACACAGGGAGCATTTGTTTTGAACTGAATGTAAACTGTACAGTACGGGATTTTTTTTACTACATGTCTGGAGAGATTTCATATACTAATGTTCTTCATTGTTTGGCAAACAAAATTAAGATGGATGAGTTATGTCCCTTGAAGCTGAAGGAAAAAGTCAGCTCTGTATTTCTGAATGGTGGTTCTGCAGCTCAACAGTTCCAGCTAGGGGTGGAAATAAAATTTGACATACATCAGAAACATATCCAGGTATTTTCTTTTGCTTTACATACTTTATCTGATGCTGACTAACCACCATTTACATCGATGATCTCTTGACATGTTATGATCCCTGCAGGAATTAAGAAATACCCTTTCTTCTGTCAAGTCTGGAATGGACCAATTGAGATTACAGTACTCAGAAGATTTTACTAAAATTGGTAACTTATGAGTGACTTTTGCATCTATCTAACTTTGCTTCTCCAAATGCATTTAAGAAATACCATATTAACAGGAAAGCATTTGCACATCCTCTCTAACGCGGCTTGCGGCTACCATAAAGTTCTGGAGGATAACCGCAAGTTGTACAACGAAATACAGGATCTTAAAGGTACTATTTTTGGTGTTGAAGGAACAAGATATGAAGGATACTAGTCTACATCTTAATTTTTTTTGTTTTATAACCAGGAAATATTAGAGTATACTGTCGAGTGAGGCCTTTTCTACCTGGACAAGCAAATTCCTCGACAAGTGTTGCTGGAATGGAGGAAAGAACCATCACAATAATCACTCCCACAAAGTATGGAAAAGATGGAAGCAAATCTTTTACTTTCAACAAAGTTTTTGGCCCACCAGCTACTCAAGGTTTATAAGTTACTCTTGTAGATCTTTAGTCCCAATTATCTTGACTTTCCTTGAGTACTGAACTTTGTGTTTTTTTTGTTAATGCAGAGGAAGTCTTTTCAGATATGAAACCTTTGATCCGTTCAGTTCTTGATGGTTTCAATGTTTGCATATTTGCTTATGGTCAGACCGGATCAGGGAAGACCTATACAATGGTAATAATCTTCGCTAAGAAAATATTTCATTATTTCTTAAGAAAAAGAATAAACAGGCTCAGATCACTTGTGTGATGTTATGCAGAGTGGACCTAAAGTTCTGAGCGAGGAAAGCGTCGGTGTTAACTACAGAGCATTGAATGACTTATTTAATCTTCAAGCACAGAGAAAGGGGACAATCAATTATGAAATTTCTGTGCAGATGATTGAGATCTACAACGAGCAAGTGAGGGACCTCCTTCAAGATAGTGGAAACAGAAGATATCCTTTTTATAAATTCTCTGTTGTATTTGGTCAAAAAAAAGTTCTCTGTTCTCTTCTGATTACTTATTTGATGCATATCTTGAGCCTCCTTAACGTTGAGCTACATTAGAAATAAGAAATACTTCACAGAAAGGGCTTGCAGTTCCAGGTGCAAGCATAGTTCCTGTCACATCTACTTCTGATGTTGTTGAGTTGATGAATCAAGGCCAAAAGAATCGTGCAGTGGGTTCAACAGCCATCAATGACCGAAGCAGCCGCTCCCATAGGTGTGGCATCAACCTGCCTTGTTCAAACTTAGAAGTACTTACATGTATAGTTATGCTTTGTACTTATGGTTGAAACCTACATGCAGTTGCCTTACTGTTCATGTTCAAGGGCGTGACATAACATCTGGCTCAATCTTGAGAGGATGCATGCATCTTGTTGATCTAGCTGGAAGTGAAAGAGTTGATAAATCTGAAGTTGTAGGAGATAGACTGAAGGAGGCACTGTACATAAACAAGTCGCTTTCAGCACTGGGAGATGTGATTGCATCTCTTGCCCAGAAAAAATCGCATGTCCCTTACCGAAACAGCAAGCTTACCCAGCTTTTGCAAGATTCTCTAGGTAGTCTGCAAATTCAGTATCCTAACTTTTTACTCTTTTAGTACTGCAATCAATGTGATAAATGTGTTGCAATGTTTAGGAGGACAAGCAAAAGCACTGATGTTTGTGCACATAAGCCCGGAATCAGAGTCTGTCAATGAGACAATAAGCACATTGAAATTTGCTGAACGAGTTGCCTCTGTTGAGCTTGGCACGGCAAAAGCAAATAAAGAAGGTGGTGAGGTTAGGGACCTCAAAGAACAGGTGCTTACCTATTTCTTGTTTCCTGTTACCGTGAATTAGCTATAGGCACTGCCATTGAGATGTATAAGAAACTTCTTTTATTTTCGCTCATTTCAGATTGCTTGCCTCAAGGCGGCACTTGCTAAGAAGGAAGGAGAACCAGAAAACATTCAGAGCACACAGTCAAGCCCAAACATATATAAAGTTAGCAGAGGCAATGCAACACCTGTATTCCCGAGGAATAGACAGCCAATGGAAGAAGTTGGAAACATAGAGGTAACTCTTTTCAGGATAATGTCAACTCTTTATCATGGGCATCTGAAAAGTTTTTTTTTAATTGTGTGCTCTAGTTATGGTTGCAATCTCAGGGAAAAAATGGCATTCATGCAGTCAAATATCAACAGAACTAGTTCAATAGTTTGAGGACAGTGAAAGTCTTCTAATATGAAAATGTCTTGTGAAAAGCACGTCATTAAGTGGATACTATTTTTCGTTGATAGAGGTCTCAGATTTAGAAAATAGATGGAAGTGGCTAGATTTCTCCAATAGAGAAAAGTGAAATTCTACCATGTGTAGCTTTTAATAGTCTTAACATCTGAAGCTGTAATATAAATTTATTTTTAGGTCCTGAACAGTGCCACCCCAATGCAAAAAAAGTTAAGATTTGATTTGCCTGGACCTGGCATCCTCGTCGAGAACAACTCACCTAACTGGGTCGACAATTGCAATGGTCTTCGGAAAGAAATAGGATCAGGTGGATGGGTTGATAAGGAAGCTGTTGGTGGCAATCAATTTGAGAACAGCAATTCCGTACCAGTGCTGGAGGCTGATCTCACCACACACACCCCGCTCCCGACTTCCTTCTACCAAAGACGCACTCCTGGGCAACAAAGGTGTAGGGTTGAGTCAGTACCAAGCCAGGACTCTGACGAAATTGATGGTGTTACTAGCAGTTCCTCGGACCAAGAAACTGTGCTGTCAGCCAGTGGCCTGAAACCTGTTGGTGTTACTAACGGAGGCATTTCAAATAAAAAGAAGCCTCAAAAGACTGTGAATAATATGACAATGAGGTGAATTCAGCTTCTTGTTTATACTCATGAAACTACCTTTTGCACATGATTAGGTAAATTTAACCTGTTTCTGCTGGTTTTGAATTTCCCAGGAGTACAAGTCAGGCTTGCAAGTCACCAGTACCACAGTCACAGAAAAGGCTACAAACACCAATCAGGCACTCTGCTCAAAAAACACCGATCAGGAACGGTAAACATATTTTGATTGGTACAGATGGAAGAACTCCAAATGGAAAAATTATCGTCGCAAAATAATCAATCAATGTGAAGGTGGATCTTGTTGCTACCATCCTCATTTGTGCTCAACATCAGATCAACAGATAGCTTTTTAAAGGAGAGTCTTCTTGAAATTCTCTGGAAGGATAAACAATGTAGAGTTATTTACATTCGCTGGATGAATCGTCTTATTACACCTAATAAAATATGGATAAAAGACCTCCAAGAGGACAGAAGGAAGATAAACATGAAGGGAGTTTCATATGTGGGATGTGTATGTCTTCCACACTAGAAATTACTGTTGTACCATTTGTTCACGAGCACAACACCTTGTAAGTAGTTCCTTCTAATAGACAGGCTATGTTTATAGCATTTTTCCATTATTTCTTCAATAGAATGTAGTAGAAGCATCCCTTTTTATTTTAAGAAGGATTGCCTGCAAGGGACTTCATGTGAAAAGATTGAAGGAACTGCATGCTTTTTTACATGGTCCTGACTCCTGAGTTCATAAATAACAACTAAGATCCAGAAATCTTTACATAAAAATACTGTTGCTAACAGATCACAATACAAGCTGCCATTATGTACAGGTACCAGACTATTTGACACAACATCACTGCTACTTTCAACTAACTATGTTATATTCTTCATCAATACCATGGAGTACAACCTCAAGATGGATCTTGATCCACACTTTGTTCTGTCACAACTGTTATCCACACTATTCAGCAGGGTCATATTGTTGGTACCAGCCTTGGCCTTCCCAGGGGACTATTTAGACCCCTTCTTGAGGCCCTGGAGAGTCGCCCTACAGATGCTAGCTTCAATGCTGCCTTGATCTTGACCCACTTGCATGGCGACAAAGGTGCTGTGGCCCCGTCACTGCTCAAAATCTTAGACATGAAGCTATGTATGAGCTGATCATTTTCCACTGAGTCAAAGCTGTTTGTTCTTGATGGCTGAAATCTAGTAACAACTTGATGTGTCTGGCCATTGTACAGTAGGTCATGTTGGTTGCTGAAACTCTCTCCTGCAAATTTCACCCAGAGGTAATTAGATCCAGAGTAAGTCAGCGTCAAAATTAAGTAACTAGCAGTAAAGGTAACGTATCAGAGTAATTACTGTTGCTTGTAAGCTGGAAGTGAGGCTGCGCCGTGTATGTATCTGTTGACGCTAAACTGCCGACAGAGAAGCTCTGCAGGCGCAAAAGAGATATGATTTTCTTCAGTTTAAGAGTATGCAAATGAACTGTTCAGTTTCAAATCATATTCAGATAGATATTACTTCCGAAAGCAAAAAAATCACATTGCTTGCACTAGAAAAAGTAATCTTACACTATATGATTCTTCAGAGAAATGAGGATGCTTCTGTCCATGCTGACCAAATTGCATAGCAGTCTGTCCTGCCTGAATGTTGTCATGAACAATAGCAGAAGGAGCAGTATCTAGACCAAAATCTGTTCTTCCTATATTTGGTATACGCAACGGTGTAATTCTTGGCACAGGGAAGAATGTTCCTTGGCTTGGGTTACATAGTATAAAGTTGTTTGTGACTGTTTGATGGCTAACATCATTTGAAGTCTGACCCTGCAGAAATCTTGACATGTCCACTGAAGCCTGCTTGAAAATTGATAACAGTGTCTTAGAGTAATCTCTACATGTTTCTTATCCATTACTGCATTTCATATTCCTAGCATGAACACTTACATTAGTGGCTTGTTGGGAAGAACAAAATCTCTTTGTTGATTCAAATCCTTGACTAGTCGAGATTCCGCCTGGAAACCTACTGCATTGACCTGCCATCGAATTGAAATCAATGACTGAAGTTCCTAGGGAACCATTACAGCTAGTGCAAGAACCTCATAGATCAGGCAAGGTGTTACCATAGTCCAGTATCTGCTGATTCGGAAGAACACTACTCGACCCAGAAAGACCCTTTGTGTGAAACATATGAAGTGGTACAGGACAGTGGTTGATCATCTTATGATCATACTGAATATCCTTCATATTCTCGTAAGCCACTTTCTTCATAGACTCAACTAAATTCTGTGAATAAAGAACACCAAATGTTAGAGCATTATTATTAGTGAGAAAATCTCCTACTTGAAGCAAGTGAAGATATACATCACCTTATCTACTTGGTGAACCTGATCTAAGGGTTTGTAACAGTCGCCAAATTTCACACCAACAAGCTGAAGTATGGCATCAAAGAAAAATCCCATGTTTTTTTCCTTAATTTCATACAAGTAGAGATCGTCGCCGACTGCGCACGTCATGGCATGTCCTATGATGGCTTTCCAGGCTGCAGGTGACATCTTGGTGAAAGTCTAGAGGTATAGGAGAAACCGAAGAATCTTGTCAGTCCAATATCAATACCTTGTTCTATGGAAACATCGTGAAGTGTTTTTTAATGGAAACAAATCCATTGAACCTTTACCTTGAATAGCTTCTGTTCATTCTTCATATAAGATTGTAATAACTTCTGCACAGTATCAATTCCACTGTCTGATAAGGCTTGGTGGTAAGCCCCATTCTTACCAATCCTTTCCAAACGCCATACTTCGTCGCCAAGCAATGGCGGGTAGTGCTTTTCAAACCCTGCGACAACAGCAAGAGATATATGATCAGTCTCAACTCTAAACGAAGAAGGTGCATTTCTGAAGAAGAAAATAATCTAATGCCCAGCCTAAATGTCAGAAACATAGGCATACCTTCTACCCTGCGCTCCTTCACGCGAAAAGGCTCGGTAATTCCTTCAAGAACCCTCTCTCCAGAAGCATTGACAAGCCTCAGCCCTAGTCTGAACTTCTTAGTGCTGGTGAAGCTGGAGTTATCAGTGAAGTTTGCATTTTCAAGGAAAGTCTCCCCTCCACTGAGCTTCAGCGTGAGATCACCGTTGAGGAGTTTCGCGCTCTTCTCTCGCCCCCAGACTATATGCTTGTTGAACTCTTCAGGGGTCCAGCACTCCTCATTTTTAGCATTGAAATTGCCATGGAGGACTACGACCTCAACCCTGACTGTAGAAAGATGACCAAACCTGACGATTCTCGTCTGATCGTTGTCGAGGTTTTCGACTATGGCCACCTGAAGAGCTGATCCATCCTTGGCTTCTAACTTCATCATGGTGTAGACAGGTTTTAGAGCATTCAGGAACATGAGCTGATACCTCGGACGCTGGTTCCAGCCTACTAGTAGCCTACATATAGTTTGAAAAATAACATTTACATTGAGAAGAATGAAAACATGTAGAGAAATCTTAGAAGCAGCGATACTACCATAAAAACTTGTGTAAAAATGGAATTTAATCTTATCATGGCAGAAAACAAGTATGCTTCTCACCTTGGAGGTGCTGCTGCTGCCCTGAAATGTCTGGATATTGCTTTCTCTACTTCCTCTGAAACCTGAATTATGCAAATGTCAAAAAAAAAAATGTATCTTGGTAAGATTTATATGTTTGGTCTCTATGCTAGTCACAAAAACATCACAAAATAAATAATAGGCTTTTCTTTTAGCTGTTCCAAGGAACAGTTTCTCTGAACGTTCTTCCTGACATTTATCGGAAGTTTCTAGCCTTAACAAGAACAGGCACTAGAAATTCTCACAAACAACCGTGGATGGAAAAGAAGATGAAGAAAGGAGGAGATATACTGACCACTCTCTGAACCATATTACTGAACAATGGCTGGAACATGGTCATGAAATCCCCACCAATGATCCCGCTGAAACCAAACACTCCCTGATCCATGGTCCTGCTGCCCCTCACCTGCCTGCCACCACAAAGTTCCAGGTTCAGTTATAGAAACCAAAAATAGAAAAATCTATAAGACATTCAGATCAGCTCAGGATCATACGAAATAAGATAAGTTGACCAGCCGTTGACTTGAGCACAGTAATAACTGAGAAAAGCGAAGGAAGACTCACATGACAAGCGATCTCCATCGCTTGCAAGGGCGGGAGAGCTGGCCGGCATCGTCGGAGTCGTCGCTGGAGCCGGACCAGGGACAGAGCCGCTTGGGAGAAGCCATTGGGGGAGAAAGGAGTGGAGGAGTCCCTGCAGGGGCTGATATAGAGGGAGAGGGGGAGGGAGAGGAAGGGGGCAGGAAATGGAGGGAAACCTGCAGGAACAAGCCGGGAAAGTTCAGTGGGGTTTGTTTCCTTTCTTGGGCTAAGACGTGGCAGCGTTTGAATTGTCTATGCCTCCACACTTTGTAATTGTCAATGGGGAAATTCGTGTTTGTTCTCTCGCCATTTCTTGTTGCTTTTGTGGCGGTGCGTTTGGAACATTTTTCTTCTTGTTCTTCCCTTTGTAGTTGACGACAGCAGGCATTCCTCTCTTGGAGTAGCAAAATTATGTGCTGCCGAGCGAGGCTTCCTCTGAAGTTCCTAAAAATGTATGAGCTGACGTTCGCCGTCCCGGACGAACTGACGTGGATCCGTACGCTGTGAATTTTCTTGGAAGAATCTTTGTGTCTGTCCAAGGCTACCAGTGAACCGCCGCAGCCCAACTAGTAGGGATGCGCTCAGTGAGCTCACTTCATGGAATAATGTTTGTCTATAGTTGTTTTTTGGAGTCTTCATGGAAGGTTCGCTCAGGGCATGTTTGGTACCCCATGGCCCCCACGGATCCAGCACATGTCTACCCAATGGTTAAAGCACCCCAGGTCAGGTCCGCTAGGAACCGCCAAATCGGCTGTTCCCGCGGTGGCCAAAGTAAAGAACGTGATGTTCCCGTGGGTGCAATCCACCGAGATGGCATGAGCAGGCGCGAGCTCGCGCGCTGCAGCGAAATTGCGACGGGACAAACTCGCTCACCGCCCACGTAAATTCGTCTAATCCACCATTACCCCTTTCAAGCTCCTCCTCCCTTCGATTTCCATGGGCATAGCAGAAGCTATTTCATCTACTTGGACCTTCAGCTCGGCCAAAAGTTTTGGTTGATTGTGCTATCCACGCCATCCCGATTCTTTCAGGCAGTGGGATGGATGCCGGGGAGGTCATGCGTCTGATACGTCGTAAACGTATCTATAATTTTTGATGTTCCATGCTTGTTTAGTATCTACTTTCTTATGTTTTGTTCACACTTCGAGATATTTTTATACATTTTCTAGAACTAACCTATTAACAAGATGCCACAGTGCAAGTTGCCTGTTTTCTGCTGTTTTTGGTTTCAGAAAAGCTAGTAAGAAAATATTCTCGGAATTGGACGGGGACAAAAGCCAAAGTTAATATTTTACCCGAAGCAATACGGAGACCGAAGGGGAGACGAGGTGGCGCACCAGGGCGGCCACATCTGGTGGCCGCGCGGCCAGGGGCGCGCCACCAGGGGGTGTGGTCCCCCTGGTGCTCCACCGACCTCGCCCCTTCGCCTATAAAAGCCTTCCGAGACGAAAACCCTAAGTACTCGATCAAGAATCTATGAAAGAGTCTATAGCCGCCGCCATCTCCATCTCTAGATTGGGGGGGGGGGGGGATCTGAAGCTCTTCCCGGCACCCTGCCAGAGGGGAGAGATCATCCTGGAGGTCTTCTTCATCACCATGCAAGCCTCCGGTGTGATGCGTGAGTAGTTCACCCTTGGACTACGGGTCCATGTAGTAGCTAGATGGTTGGTTCTCCTCCTTTGTGCTATCATGTTTAGATCTTGTGAGCTCCATTCATGATCAAGATCATCTATTTGTAATCTTACATGCTGTGTTTGCGGGGATCCGATGGATATTGAGATACTATTTCAGATCGATTATTGATTCTATCATGTCTATGTTATTTGTGATCTTGCATGCTCTCCGTCGTTAGTAGCTATCTTGGCCTAGTAGATGCTAGCAACTCCAAGAGAGAGTATTTATGCTCGATAGTGGGTTCATGCCTCTAGTAATCTGGGGAAGTGACAGAAATCTCTAAGGTTGTAGATGTGCTGTTGCTACTAAGGATAAAACAACAATCCTTTGTCCATGGGGCGATCATATTGTTTACTTTACACACTTTGCTTAATGCAATTATCTGTTGCTTGCAACTTACTACTGGAAGGGGTTCGGATGATAACCTGAAGGTGGATTATTAGTCATAAATGCAGTTGGATTATGGTCTATGTATAATGTTGTAATGCCCAATCAAATCTCATAGGATTCAAGATGTCTAGTATATGCATTGTTATGCTTTCTTAGATCTGTTAATTGCCCCGCTATAATTTGTTCACCCAGCATGTTATCTATCTTAAGAAGAAGCACCTCTAGTGAACTATGGACCTCGGTCCATGCTTTTATCATTCATATACCATCTACTACTTACCGTTTCCTGTTTACTTTCTGTAAGCAATTACTATCTTCCATACTATACGTTTAATCCTTTGTGTTCAGCCAAATCGGTGAGATTGACAATCTCACTGTAAGTTGAGGCAAAGTTCTATGGTTGTGTTGTGCAGGATTCCAAGTTGCTAGCAACACCTTGTAGTTATTTCCTTGGTCCTACTGGTTCAATAACCTTGATTTCATAACTGAGGTAAAACTTGCTGTTGTGCTCATCATACCTTCCTCTTGGGGTTCCCAACGAGCTCGAATATATTTTGAGCCATCAAGCCTTTTTTCTGGTGCCGTTGTCGGGGAGTTAAGGATAGCTTCACAAGGGGAGTCTCTCACAACCAATCTCTTTACTTTGTTTTTTTGTTTTGCTTAGTTTATTTCTACTTTGTTTGCTTGTTTTTTTATCAAAAACACACACAAAATTAGTTGTACTAGTTTGCTTCCTTTATCAAAAACACAAAAAATGACTACTCTTGAAAACACTAACTTGTGTGACTTTACTGGCACAAACAACAATGATTTCGTGTGCACACCCATTGCTCCACCTGTTCCTAAAGCTACTTTCTTTGAAATTAAACCTCCTTTGCTTAATCTTGTTATGAAAGAACAATTCTCTGGTGCTGGTACTGATGATGCTGCTGCTCACCTCAATAACTTTGTTGAACTTTGTGAGATGCAAAAACATAGGGATATAGATGGAGATATTATTAAGCTTAAATTGTTTCCTTTCTCTTTGAGAGGGAAAGCTAAAGAATGGTTGCTATCCCTACCTAGAAATAGTATTGATTCTTGGATTAAATGCAAAGATGCTTTCATTGGAAAATACTATCCTCCTACTAAGATTATATCTATGAGAAGTGAAATAATTAAATTTAAACAATTTGATAATGAACATGTTGCTCAAGCTTGGGAAAGAATGAAATCTTTAGTAAAGAATTGTCCCACTCATGGACTGACTGCTTGGATGATTATCCAAACCTTTTATGTAGGACTAAATTATTCTTCAAGAAATCTATTGGATTCTGCTGCTGGAGGCACCTTTATGACCATTACTTTGGGTGTTGCAACAAAGCTCCTTGATAATATGATAGTTAACTATTCTGAATGGCACACTGAGAGAGCTGCACAAGGTAAGAAGGTAAATTCTGTTGAAGAAACATCCTCCTTGAGTGATAAAATTGATGTTATTATGTCTATGCTTGTTAATGGGAAAGCTCATATTGATCCAAATCATGTTCCCTTATCCTATTTGGTTGCTCAAGAAGAGCAAGTTGATGTGAACTTCATTAGAAGTAACAATTTTAACAACAATGCCTATAGGAATAATTTTGGTAGTAATAATTATAGGCCATATCATTCCAATAATGGTAATGCTTATGGAAATTCCTACAACAACAATAGAAGTGCCCCCTCTGAACTTGAAGTCATGCTTAAATAAACATGCTGCTTTCAATAAAACTGTTGAGGAAAAACTTTTGAATGCTGAAAAAAAAATATCATCTTTGTCTAAAGGACAATCCTCTTTGATTAATAAAATGGCTGCTAAACCTGAAACTATGGAAAACCCCTTTGCTGCTACTAATGCCATACAAGTTAGAATTGATGAAAATGTTAGACTGTTAGCTGAATTGCATGCTAAGTGGGAAAGAGAAGATGAAATTGCTAGAAATAGTAGTATTTGTACTATCACCACCACTAATGTTGATGCTAGCAAACCATATGAAGTTCCCATTAATATGGAAGACAATAGTTCTACTACCTTTGATGGTAATGTTGATTTTGATCTTGATGGTTGCAATATTTCCGAAGTAATTATGTTCCTACAAAAGCTTGCTAAAAGTCCTAATGCCAGTGCTATGAATATGGCCTTTACAAAACACATTGCAGATTCTCTCATAAAAATCAAAGAAGAAAAATTGAAACATAAAGCTTCTATTCCTGAGAAATTAGAAGATGGTTGGGAACCCATCATTAATATGAAAGTGAATGATTTTGATCTCAAAGCTTTATGTGATCTTGCTACTAGTGTCTCTATTATGCCTAGAAAGATTTATGAAATGCTTGATTTGCCACTATTGGAAGATTTTTATTTAGATGTCCAACTTGCTGATAATGCTAAAAAGAAACTCATGGGGAGTATTAATGATATTCTTATTATGGTTAACAGTACCTATGTACCCATTGATTTCTATGTTTTGGATGTTGAATGCAATGCTTCTTTTCCTATTATTTTGGGAGGACCTTTTCTTAGAACTATTGGTGCCATTATTGATATGAAAGAAGACACCATTAAATATCAATTCCCATTCAAGAAAAGTATAGAACACTTCCGTAAGAAGTGAGAAAAGATACCTTTTGACTCTCCTATTAAAACAAAATTTTCTCTTAATGCTTCTTCATTTGAAAATACTTGAATCTTGTTTCCTATGCCTAGCTCAAAGGCGTTAAAGAAAATCACTATTGGGAGATAACCCAAATTTTTATTCAGTAAGTTTTTCTTTTGTTAAGTCTTGAAAATTATTGCTTCAGTAATAACCTCTCCTTATCCTTTTTGTGTGGTTTTTTGTGCCAAGAATAACCTCTAATGAGAGAGAAGTAAGACTTGAGAAAGTTGCTGTCCCGAAACAGATTTTTGTGCTTCACTATAAAAAATCGTGAAATATCCCTGTACGTCGGATTGAGATTTAATTTTTTATGCTTATGCCCCAGGTTATTATCTAACTTTAGTTAGTTTATCACTTTTCGATTTGAGCAACATAAGGTCTTCGAAAAAATCGGTTTTTACCTGCTGGTCTATTTTGACAGATTTCTGCCATTATTTGCATTTGCCTCTTAATCTCTTTCTCTTTGAGTCCTCTTTGATCACTTGAGATTTTAGAAGGAATTGCTACATTAGTTTGTGTTTTAATGTAAGTTTTACTTGTTTTGAAACTGAACCTAAAGACTTATTATCTTGAATACACTAATGTTGCTAATGAAGATTGTGTGAAGTTTTGTAAGAAGGAAATTTTCAAGTGTAGGGAAGAACAATGTGATAAGATGAAGTATGGACAAAAGCTCAAGTTTAGGGATGCCACCAGTATCACCCCAAGAAATATTCAAGAAGTACAAGCGTCAAATCTTGGGGATTCCCAAGGCATCCCCTTCTTTATCAATAAAAGCTCAAGTTTTCTTCCAAACGCTTCATTTTTATTGTTTCATGTACAATTGTGTTGTTCTTGGAGCGTCTTCGTTTTTGTTTTTAGTTTTCTTTTGTTTGGTTTGCTTGAATAAATTTCCTGGACCCCCGCATTCATATGTGGTTTCAAATAAGTTGATTGGTGTTGGAAAAGAGTAGGAAGTTTCATGCTTATAATTGGTACAAAAGGAGCTTGTTTAGACTATGGCCTAGACTTCATCATGTCATGTTTGATATTTCTTGGGCTTTATGCTTAGTGGTTATTGCTAGAGCATGACTTGATCCAAACAATTGAGATTGCTTAATGTGCCTTGAGAGAATCATGCGTTGTTTTAGCATTCAAAAGCATAATATTGTGGTATTCTCCTTTGATGCTTTATTTGGGTTGACTTGGCGCATGCTTACACCATGTTAATACTATAAACAAGTCGCCTTAGCCTCTATGATCATTTAGTTTATGACTTGTAATATCACTTTATTCTTTAATTAATAATGTTTTGTCCTTTGCATGATTATGGCCATTATTGCTCTCTTAGTTGGTCCCTCCTAGTCTTTTGCTAGCCTCCACATGTACAGTTCTACTCATGCATCCAACTCCCAATGAAACCAAGTTATTCCAAAGAGTCCACTATAAATTCCTATGCATGGTGTATTACACCATTCCAAGTATATTCATGCTTTTATCTACCTTCCGAATTAAACTTGTTATGAGAAAATTAGTGATTAAAGCTCTCACAAACTTGATGGCACACTTTACTTTCTTACACCTAATAAACTTGAACCATTGTGTCCATCTATGTTGTATATATGCTTGCGCTTTATAAGTTGTGAATTAGCAGAACCATGTTGTCATGGGGAATGCTTTCAACATTGTACTTATTATTCAGTTGATATCATGATCTTTTGCTTATGGATCCCGGCGGTGTGAAATAAAAGTGGAGCTTGTAAGCTCATGGAGTTTGTATGTGTGTTAGAGAAACGCCTGGGTGGCTAGCCTAAGCCATGACTAATCATGGTGGAAACTTGCAGCATAACCATAGTGATCATTCTATGAAGCATCCTCAATAAAAACCTATGCAAATAGCAAATAAAAAGATCGCTGAGATGCTCATTGTATGTTGCCTTGTAATTTTGATATGGGATAGATCCTATATCATGGGGCAAGGGGTACCCCGTTGGTGGTTCTCTATGATACACATGTACTTATAATGACAAGAACTTACTCGTGACTAAAGTTGAGTAGCATGAGGTTCGGTACTCGTAAGCACGGGGCATGAGATTTTCAACTTATAACTTGTCAAGCATATCCTCGTATTTGTGTCACTTTAACCTTAATCACTTAAAGATGCTTATGATAGGGGCAATGAGAGCTGAAAGCTAATAAGTACCATATTTTTTGGAAGCTCTTTATGAAACTTGAATCTCTGCTTCCCTTTGATAAGGGCCTTTCTTTTTTACTTTTTATGTTGAGTCTCCATCTTCTATCTTTATGCACCTATTGAGAGAGCATAGTGGTCATTCTTAGTTTAATGTGCATTGTCCCAAATCTGGTTGATTGATTCATAACTTTGATATTTCTTGCTCTTAAATTATTTGTATCTAGTCACCCTTATCAACTTTGAAGGTGTCCTATGCATTTATGTTTTGCTATACCATGAGGGACAAGATGAATGCCACTCTTACTATGTTTTTTGTATGTGAAACAAACATACGTCTTTCAATGCATTGTTATTCATGATCTTTTGTTTGTACCTTCTCATGTTACAACATAGTTGCTATCTATTATTGTTAGAACTCTATTTTTCATGCTTATGTTTAGAGTACTTTGATCCCAGCTATCAATGCTTTACAAATATGATGATGCATGTCACCTAAAAAATTATTATTTTTTATCACTACCTACTCGAGGACGAGCAGGAGTTAAGCTTGGGGATGTTGATACGTCGTAAACTTATCTATAATTTTTGATGTTCCATGCTTGTTTAGTATCTACTTTCTTATGTTCACACTTCGAGGTATTTTTATACATTTTCTAGAACTAACCTATTAACAAGATGCCACAGTGCCAGTTGCCCGTTTTCTTCTGTTTTTGGTTTCAGAAAAGCTAGTAAGGAAATATTCTCGGAATTGGACGGGACAAAAGCCAAAGTCAATATTTTACCTGAAGCAATACAGAGACCGAAGGGGAGACGAAGTGGCACACCAGGGCACACTTGGTGGCCACGCGGCCATGGGCGCGCCACCGGGGGGTGTGGGCCCCTTGGTGCTCCACCGACCTTTCCCCTTCGCCTATAAAAGCCTCCCAGGACGAAAACCCTAAGTACCCGATCAAAAATCCACGAAAGAGTCTATAGCCGCCGCCATCTCCATCCCTATATCGGGGGGGGGGGATCTGAAGCTCTTCCCGACACCCTGCTGGAGGGGAGAGATCACCCTGGAGGCCTTCTTCATCACCATGCAAGCCTTCAGTGTGATGCGTGAATAGTTCACCCTTGGACTACGAGTCCATGTAGTAGCTAGATGGTTGGTTCTCCTCCATTGTACTATCATGTTTAGATCTTGTGAGCTCCGTTCATGATCAAGATCATCTATTTGTAACCTTACATGTTGTGTTTGCGGGGATCCGATGGATATTGAGATACTATTTCAGACCGATTATTAATTCTATCATGTCTATGTTATTTGTGATCTTGCATGCTCTCCATCATTAGTAGCTATCTTGGCCAAGTAGATGCTAGCAACTCCAAGAGGGAGTATTTATGCTCGATAGTAGGTTCATGCCTCTAGTAATCTGGGGAGTGTTGGAAATATGCCCTAGAGACAAATAGTAATAAGGACTATTATCATATTTCATATAGTTTATGATTAAGTTTTATATCATGCTATAACTGTATTGAGTGGAAACATCAATACACGTGTGATATATAAACAACCAGGGGGTTCCCAGTGAAACTCTAGTCACTGGTTCATTGGTGAACAGATGATCAAGTTTCCTGATCATGTGGAATTTATGCCAGTTGGAAATGGAGTCAACTCATTCGGAGAATGAGATGATGAACCAATACCCAACCTAAACATCGTGACCCGATCATGTCACGAAGTACAAGTTACGAGGATTAGAAATGGATCCCCATAGACTATTCCTTAGACCGTGAGGCTATATCAATCATTGTCTCCCGAGAGTGCTTAGATAACATCAAGCGCCACTTGGTAATAAAATGGTTATAAAGGTGTGTTCAGGTACTCGGAGGAAACCTAGAGGCAATATATGTCAAGAGCAGGATTTGTCTGCCCACGTGACGGAAAGATACTCAAGGGCCCACTTGGAGAAGTTGTATCCAATAGCTGCGCAACGTGTGATTTGATCACATGGATATCACTTGTCATAACGAATCAAGTAGAATTGTTCGGCAACGAGATTGAACACGACATGTTGATGTCATTGATCAGATCTCGGGCAATGTAAGTATCGAGAGACAAAGGGAATAAGACACGACTGTCCCGGTTCAAACGACGAAAGATCTTCGTGGAACGCACAGGGGTCACATGGCCATCTAGGTCCCTCTGTCGATCATTGGTGCGGGAGTGTCCCGAGCATGTCTGGAGTGTTCCCGAACCATGGGGTATCATGCTTAAGGGCTTTATGATGCTTAGAGAGTGTTTATAGGATCGGAAGAATCGCCGAAGAATAGTAGAGAGAAACCGGAAGGGTTTCGGTAAGTCCGGAGGATGTCCGGAATGGAGGTGGAAGTGTTCCATAACCATGGAGATTGAATAATATATGAATGACTGTTAAATATTGATTTAATCATTTATTCATAATTATTTAATAAAAGAGAAAATCAATTAAATGGTCAAAGGGCTTAATGGGCCAATTCCCGGAGGGGAAAAGGCCCAAGAGGGGGCCGAACCCCTAGGAGGGGCCAAGGGGGTGGCCGGCGGCCTTATTGGGCCAGCCTCCCACATGGGGCCCATGGAGGGGTGGCCGGCGACGCCTCCCCCCACCTCCTCCTCCTTTAGTCCCACCCCGGGACTTTGAGGGAGGTAGTACCTCCCCTCCTCCTATATATAGTGGGGGTATTTAGCTAGATAAATACACACAATATTCAATAAAGGTCTTCTCACTTTTGGGAGGACCTCCAATTGATATTATCTCTCTCTCTATCTCTCTCGTGACTGTGGTCCCAAGTTCGGACTGCGCGAACGAGAGACATCTTCACCGCGGAGCACCGTCGCACTGCGGGATTTGGATCCAAGAGCTCTACTTCCGCAACTGCTACTAGATCGGGGAAGCGGGAGTCATCGCCAGTCACCAGGCATGTGTAACTCCCCGCGAGGTGTCGCACTTGAGGCACTCAAGTCATTGGAGCCAAAGGAGCGCGATGACTTCATCACGACCTTGAGATCGGCTTCGGCTCATCTGCATCAACCATGCTCTCCTGAGCATTCATAATGCTTTTCGGCCTTCAAGGGTAAGTTCGCGAAAAGCCCCTCCCGTTACTGTATTACTAATAGATAGGTCCTAGAAACTTCAGGGGTTCAGGGGCGTAGGGTAAAAATTTATTGTTTTCATGCGTGGAACCCCTACAGTGGTATCAGAGCTAGATCTATGCGTAGTAATGCTAGTACGGGTAGAACACACGAGATGTAGCGTGTGGGCGTTGATCTTTTAGTTGTTACCTTCCCACGTGTACTTGTGTATACCATAGTAATGCTTGATGAAGCGGCCCCCAACCGACTTTATGCGTTCATTCGTGAGACTGGTCCACGCTTGACATACGGCTTGTACCGTATAAAGTGGCTTAGGGGGTGTCTGTCTCTCTTGCATTAGTTGGTATAACATTTGCAATGGAGGACCCCGAAAGGGGTGTAGTAGAGATAACTACTTGATCAGCATTGTGCTGAAAGTTCGTAGGTAAGAACGGTTCTTGTGTGAAAGCCCATTCAGCCACGTAAAACATGCAAAGATAAGGTAGATGCGTCTAACTTTGTTTTGCAGGGGGGCATTGCTTTGTGATATGGTTGTGGCAAAGGTAAAGTGATTACCTTATGTTACGTAGTAGTAGATAGTTACAGAGGTGATGAACTACCACGCTGGAAAGGCACTGGTACCCTGGTGTCTACGGCGCCGGAACCCTGGTGCCGGAATCCGGTGACGATGGATGGAGATCATGACGTGAAGGACCATATCACATCGCATTTACATTCAATGTTATTGTTTGTATATCTTATTGTGTTCTAGTATTAGATACTCGACGGTAGCCTAATAAGATGATCCCTGTTAAAATTACCAATGATTGTGTTCCCCCTTAGTGTGCACCACCAAGAAAGTTCTTCGGTATGAGGCAGGCCGTGATGATCGGGTGTCAGACATATCTACGTTCGCATACATTGGGTGTAAGCCATGTTGCACAACTAATACACTAAGGTTGAGTTGGTGAGCCTAGCATGTACAAACATGGCCTCGGAACATGGATGGTCGAAATATCGAGCACGAGTCACATGAATGATGTGACGGACATTTAGCGTCCACCCTTGAACCCACATTGATGGCTGTCGTTGTATTGGGAACGGCAGTACCTGAAGAGGTTAGATAGAGGTGTGGGGACTAGAAGGGAAGCTGTCGACGGCGTCCGCAGGCGGGATTGGATACAAGCAAGCATAACTGGGCGCAGGAAGTACCCAGGTTCGGAGCCCTCGAGGTGAGGTAAAGATCCTACTCCTGTCGGATCTGACTATATGAGATATACGAACTACAAGTGCTCCTCGAGCTGTATTTGCTAGCTACTACCTTAAATGCTATGAGACCAACCCCTTCTACTGAGGCCTTGCCTCTCCTTATATAGGCAGAGAGGCAACGGTCTCACTGGCCAAACCGACTGGCGGGCCCCACATGCGGGTCCCAGCCGGCTGGTCATCTACAGTGTCCAGCATGGCATGTCTCATCAGAGTATGAGCGGTATGGCTATCATAGGCACATTGGACGCAATGCGAGCCCGTCGTCAGCACCGGGCCACTGTTCCTGCGTCATCCCCGCAAAGTCTTCGGTATGGCCGGGTGGTTTCCAGTCTTGTCATCGTACAGGGCGTACCGTGCACTAATACGCACGTCGTCCTATCTCACTGATTAGGTCCGGCTACCGCATGGTAGCCGGCCTGTCTTGCCCTGTCCGGCTGCGCTCGGTCAGCCGGACGCGATCCGACTGTTTGGTTCTTGTCCGGTTGGGGTACCTGGGGATCATCCCCCTGACACTAGCCCCCGAGCGCGTGTGGATTCCGCCCTTCGGCGAAATGTGCGTGCGCTCCTTCCTCTTTTTGAATTTGTGTCCGGCTGTGCTTGGTGGTTGCGCTACTCGTGACGTCATCGCTGATGCCGGCCACGCGCGCAGGCGCCATCATTGCCCTGCGGCGGGCAGCGTAACGTCCCGTCTCACGTCGCCTCGGGAAACTGCTGTCCGGCGCTTCGGTTCCTACTCCGGGATCTTCTGCGCATCCTGCTTCGGCACACGGGATCTGGGCGGCGGTATGGGGTGAGGGCCGTCCGGATGCGTGCCACGTGGCTCCGTTGACGGTTGCCCTTCCGGCCCTTTAAAGGGACGCCGCGGGGGAGGCAGTTCCTTTCCTTCACTCCCCCGCTGAAGTCTCCTCTTCCCTCGCGTGCTCCTGCTTCTGCGCCCTTGCCTTCTGCGCTGCTCGCCCGTCGTCGTCGTCGCTACGGGCCACCGCCACTCTTCTGTCACCGCTCCCCCTGTCAGCCAGAGATGGCCGCCGACCGTGGGCTTGGTGCGGCTCCTCCGTCACGGAGGACCACATTGCGAAGTACCGCGCCACCCGCGTTCTCCCGCCATCGGAGGAGGTGGCGGTGCGGTTGGCGCCGGCGGGGGAGGTGTCGCCGCACCCGGCGGAGGGGGAGCGTGTCATCTTCCTCTCCCATCTGGCGCGCAGGTTTGCCCTTCTGGTGCACCCCTTCTTCTTGACATTTCTTGCCTTCTTCGATCTCTGCCTCCACCACCTCGGCGCCAACGCAATCAGGACGTTGGCGCATTTCATGGCGTTCTGCGAGAGCTACCTCGGGATCCAGCCGGATCTCGGGCTCTTCTGCCGGCTCTTTCGAGTCCGGCTGCAGGTGCAGTACACGAAGGGGCCGCTAGTCGTCTGCGGCGACGCCTCCATCTACTCCCGCTCCCAATCCGGCTACCCCAAGTTCTTGCTTCAGGACACGGTACGGCTGTGGCAGTAGTCGTACTTCTACGTCAAGAACGTCACCAACGTCGACCGGATCAATCTTCCGGCTTTCCAGGATGTCGAGTCCAGCCAGCAGAACTGGGAGCTGAAGATCCATGGTGACAAGGCGGAGACAGACGCGATGCTGTAGCGCATTCACTCCCTCGTCACCTGCTGGCTAACCGGCCTGGACATCACCCTTAGCTGGATGTCCCGGCTGATGATGCCGTTGCAGCAGCGAGCGCACAAAATGTGCTACTACTACTCCGGCCGGCTGGACCCGACCCGGCTGTCGCGCCGCGATCCCCGCTACCACAACTTGAAGGAGTGGGTGTGGACGATCACTAAGGAGCGGCTGCCGGAGAACTTGAAGTTCAGTTTGGTGCCCTACAGTCGAGAGAACCGCCCGCCCCGGGTAAGTTCTTATAGCCAGAAACTTCATTTGTTCTTCTTGCGTTTTTCTTGTTCTGTCCGACTGACTTCTTTTATTCCGCAGATCTTCGCTTGCATCCTTCGCGAGGAGGGTGAGGATCCCCTTGAGGAGTTCACGCCTGACTTGCCCGAGCCGCGCGCTCGGCGGTCTGGCGAGGAGTCAGATAGGGATGGCGATGCCTTTCCCAGCCGGAATGACGAGCCGACTGCCGACCCGCACGCGGAGGTTCACGAGGAGGAGGAGGCCGCGCCGACCATGGATCCAGCGACGCGCTCCGCGACGGACGGCGAGGCAGGCGGGAGCAGCTCCAGTCGTTCCAGCTCTCGCCGGCCCGTGACGGAGGAGCCGGCTCCCAAGAGGAGCCGGTCCAGCACCCTGCCGCCGAGCCGTCTTGGCCTGAAGAAGGGGCCGCCCCTAGTTGTGCCGGGGTACGTCCCTTCTCCCCCTTTTTCTTTCGGCGTTTTCTGTCTGCTTCCCTTTTTTCTTCTTTTTCTGACTTTGGTTTATTTGCCTTTGCCTTCTCCTCCTTCTTCTTAGCACGTTGGTCTCTTTCGAGGCCGCGAGCCCGGCACGAGCGCCGACCGGGTCGCCGCCCCGTGCCCCGACTGCGCCAGCCAGCGCCCCTCCTTCTACGGTGCTGCCTCCGCCTCCCCCTCGAGCTGAACCAGCTGCCTTCGTAGAACCGGAAGGTCCCCAGCCGGAAGCGGAGTCCTCCCAGCCGGATGGCTCTTCTGCGGGCGCGCGAGAGGCTGCCGGCAAGGAGCTCGTCATTGTTGGTGATGACAACTCTGACGAGGAGCCGGGGGAGGAGTGGAGGATGGTGGTAGTTGCTGCGAAGGAGTCCTTGGCTGTCAACGCCGTGGATGACGACGCTTCCTCTGCCGCCTCGCTATCGGATCTTGCCATGCTCGAGCAGTCGGTGAAGGAGATCCGGCAGCTGGAAGCCACAGCCGGCGGGAACCGGTCGTTGGAGCAGAAGCTTGCCGCCGCCAATGGGACTTCCCAGAGTAAGTTCTCTTCATCTGTCTTTTTTTTACTGATAGCCGGTTTTGCTGTAGCCATCCTCGTGTGCGCTCAGCGCAAGATCGATCGCTTGAAGAAAGCGAATGACCGGCTGAGCAAGTCCAATTCCACTCTGCGGCTGCAGAATAAGGATTGGCACTCGAGGGTAGACGGTCTGGAGGCCACCATCAAGGAGCGCGACGCCTCGCTCGCCAGCTGGACCGAAGCCTTCACCCTTCTTGAGGCCTAGAACAAGGACCAAGAGAAGGAGATCAAACGGCTGGCGACCAAGGAGAAGGCTCTGGTGGAGGAGCTGATGCAGGTCGGCCACATGGCTAAGGGTAAGTTCCCTTTTCTGTCTTGTTTTCTTTCCGGATCCGGTAGCCAGATCTGACCCTTTTTTCTGACAGCCTTTTACCCCGGCATAGACCTGCTAGCCTACAACCGGCTATAGGATAACTAGCCGAGAGCACAGCCGACGGACCAGGAGCTCGTCGTCCTTCTTGGCAAAGAAGCTGCCAAGCTTCGTCAAGCGGCACGGGACGTCTTCTCCTTCCTGTGGCCGGAGGCTCCGATTCCGGAGACGATGGCGCAGCTGGCTGCGAAGGTGGGAGAGGTGCCAGCTGCGGTGGACCGGCTGCGGGACTTGGCGGCGCGAGCCGGAGCGGAGATGGCTCTGGCCCTCATGCTCTCCTGGTACAAAGACGCCCGCATCGAGAAGATCGACGGTGGCTTCCGTGCCGGAGCCGATCTTGCCGCCATCCGCCAAGCCCATCCGGAGCTCCGCGGATCTGCCATCAAGATCGCCGACTACGTGGATCCCGATGAGGCGCTTACCGACTTGGAGTCCGTCGGTACTCCTGATGTGGAGGGCCCGATGCCGCTGTCCACTGGCGCCGGAACCGGCTCGAGCTCCGCGACGCCTCCTCCGCCCGAAGCTTCCGCCGACCAAGATCTTCCTCACGGCAAGGCTGTAGCCCCCAAGATTCGGAGTAGCTGGCATAGCTAGGTGCTTCAAATCTTCCTTGTCCTCTCTTGCTCCTGCCCTTGCCCTCACCTGGGCTCCGAACGGCCGGCTAAACGCCCTTAGCCGGTCGGGAGTTACAAGATTCCACTTGGGACGCGCGAGCGCACCCAGTGGGTGTAGCCCCCGAGATTCGGAGCGCTTGATGAAGGCAAGGACTTCGAATCTTCTTTCCTTTCCCTGAATTCCGACTCAAGGTAGTCGGACAAGGATGTACATACACATACACATATGTCCTCATAGGTTAGTAGGTTAGTCTGCCAAATTGTAGCCGGAAAACGGCTTGTTTTTTCGAAAACTAGCTTGTGCCTCTCTAGACACTTAGTCACTTTCTCGTGTGCTCTGCTGTTTTCTCTGCGTCCTTGCCGGGCAGCCGGGTTGCGGTCTGCAGCCGGAATCTAAGGGAGCTGACAGTACATTGCGCACGGTACTAATGGCTTAGCAGCTGGATTGGTTCGAGCTAGTTGCAGGGCCGGAGCGCCCGGTCTATCGCGTCTCCTCCCTGTTTTTCATGTGGGATGCCTCGGGCTTTTGCTCTTGCTAGCCGGACAGCCGGGTTGTGGTCTGTAGCTGAGACGAAGAGTGGGTCTGTGACATCATCGCACACTACTCAGCCGGTTTGTTGACTTAGTAGGCCGGGCCAGTCGGCGAGCCCCCGGGTAGGGGTTGCCGGAGCCGATAAATTTGAACCGGAAAACAGATGCACACACATTTCTAGGAAGGATCCCCCGAGATTCTTGTAGGGGTCCGTATTTTCATTCATGGAGATTTCGGGATACATACACTGCCTGGCGACTAGGTGTAAAACGGGCGCAGCAGGGCCGCGTTCCAGGGACGCTCGGTCTGCTCGTCTGATTTGTCCATCTTGTTCTTGCACGGCTGCTGAGCATCTATGAGGTAGTAGGAGTCGTTGGGCAGCGCCCGGCTGATGATGAAGGGGCCCTCCCAGGGTGGTGACAGCTTGTGCATGCCCTTCGTGTCTTGCACCAGGCGAAGAACCAAGTCGCCCTCGCGGAATGCGACTGGGCGGATCCGGCTTGAATGGTAGCGACGTAGTCGCTGCTGGTACAGGGCTGATCTGGACAGGGCCAGCTCGCGGGCCTCCTCCAGGAGGTCCACTCCGTCCTCCCGCGCCTCCTGGTTGGACTTTTCGTTGTACAAGAGCTTGCGTGGGGAGTCGAACTCGATGTCGGCGGAGAGGACGGTTTCCGATCCGTAGACCAGGAAGAACGGCGTGTAGCCGGTTGACCTATTCGGCGTGGTGCGGAGGCTCCACAACACAACCGGAAGTTCTTCGATCCAACATCCGGGTGACCGCTCCAATGGCTTGATGAGGCGTGGCTTGATGCCGGCTAGCACCAATCCGTTTGCTCTTTCAACTTGCCCGTTGGACTGCAGGTGTGCGACGGAGGCGTGGTCTAGCCGGATGCCCTTGTTGCTGCAGAACCGGGCGAAGGCCCCCTTGGCGAAGTTCGTGCCGTTGTCGGTGATGATGCTGTTGGGGTAGCCGAAGCGGTTGATGATGTCGGTGAAGAAGGTAACGACTGTCGCCCCATCCAGATTTTGGATAGGCTTAGCCTCGATCCACTTTGGAACTTGTCCATCGCTACCAGCAGGTGGGTCATGCCCACGCGTGCTCGCTTGAAGGGGCCGACCATGTCGAGGCCCCAAACTACGAAGGGCCAGGTAATCGGTATGGTCTTGAGTACGGAGGTTGGCATGTGCCTGAGCTGTCCGAAGCATTGGCACCCATTGCACGCGTGGACCAGCTGCTCAGCATCCTCGAGGGCGGTGGGCCAATAGAAACCATGGCGGAACGCCTTGGCGACTATCGCCCTTGACGAAGCGTGATGCCCGCACTCGCCCTAGTGGATATCCCTGAGTAGCCGGTAGCCCGTGTCCACGTCGACGCATCTTTGGAAAATGCCGGATACAGTGCGCTTGTACAGTTCACCGTTGATGATGGTGTACGTGTGCGAGCGGCACCGGATTTGTCGGGCCTCCACCTCATCATCCGGAAGTTCTCCATTGGCGATGTAGTCCATGAAGGGCTGTGCCCAGGGTGGCACTTCCCAAATGAGGAGGACGCTCCCGTTCTACGGTTGACGGATGTCGGGGGGTCGTCCGGGTGGCGTACCCGGGATGGCAGCCCCTGAGATGCTTGACGAACCGGCAGCCCCTAGGCCTTGCGAGCCGGAGGGCATTGCCTTGCTGGAGTTGGTGCGGGTCTTCTTTTTTGGCGGCTCTGCCGGCTCCGCTTCTGCCGCTCCATCAGCCGGAGCACTCCCAGCCCAGGTGATGTAGTCCGACTCCGGTGACGGGTTGATGGACGGTTTGCGTAGGTGCTCCAAGGAGACCCCTGGTGGGATCGCCTGCCTGGTGGATCCGATCTTTGAGAGCGAATCGGCTGCCTCGTTGTTGACGCGAGGGACGTGGTGGAATTCGCATCCGTCGAAGGAGGCGCTGAGCTTCTGGATGTGGAACCGGTAGAGGGCCATGTTTGCATCTCTGGCGTCCCATTCTCCGGACACTTGCTGCACCACCAGATCCGAATCACCGAAGCACAGGATCCGGTTGACACCGATCTCCTTGGCTAGCCGGAGTCCGTGCGCCAGTGCCTCGTATTCGGCTATGTTGTTGGAGGCCTTGAAGTGGATCTGTAGCACGTACTCGAGCCGGTCCCCCTTGGGCGAGGTGAGCACAATGCCGGCTCCCAAGCCCCCGAGCATCTTCGACCCATCGAAGTGCATCTTCTAGTGGTCCGAATCCGGAACCGGCGGGAGATACTGGGTCTCAGCCCAGTCGACGAGGAAGTCCGCCAATGCCTGCGATTTGATTGTGAGTCGGGGCTCGTACTGGATGGAGTAGGAGGCGAGCTCGATGACCCATTTGGCGACTCAGCCGGTGTCATCTTTGTTGCCGATGATTTCCGAGAGGGGTGCAGTGCACACAACCTTAATTGGATGCTCCTGGAAGTAGTGCTTGAGCTTCTTGCATGCCAGGTATGCGTCGTAGCACATCTTCTTGTAGTGGGGGTAGTTCTGCTTGGAGAGGGAGAGAACCTCGCCGAGGTAGTAGACGGGGCTCTGAACCGGCTGAGCCTTGCCTTCCTCGGGGCGCTCCACCACCAGGACGACGCTGACGACCCGACTGATGGCTGCTATATAGAGCAACATCGGCTCCTTGCTAGTTGGCGTGGCTATAACCGGTGCTATGGATAGCATGCGCTTGAGGTCGTGAAATGCGGTGTCGGCTTGCGAAGTCCAGGAGAACTTGTCCGTCTTCTTCATCAGCTGGTACAGCGGAAGTGCCTTCTCCCCCAGCCAGCTGACGAAACGTTTGAGGGAAGCCAGGCATCCGGTGAATTTTTGGACTCCAAGCAGGTTCCTGGGCGGCAGCATCCTCTCGATGGCCGCGATCTTCTCCGGGTTTGCCTCGATACCTCGCTGTGATACGAGGAAACCGAGGAGCTGACCGGACGACACTCCGAAGACGCACTTCTCCGGGTTCAGCTTCATCTGCTACTGGCGGAGGTTGCCAAATGTCTCTCCTAGATCCTCGAGGAGGGTGCGCTTCTCCTTGGTCTTGATGACCACGTCGTCCACGTAAGCATGCACGTTTCGGCCTATCTACAAGTGCAAGCATTTCTGCATGCATCGCTGATAGGTGGCGCCTGCATTCTTTAGGCCGAAAGGCATGGTTACGTAACAGAAAGCCCCATAGGGGGTGATAAATGATGTCTTAATCTGATCTGCCGGGTTTAGCCGGATCTGATTGTACCCGGAATAGCAATCTAGGAAAGACAATAAATCACAGCCGGCCGTAGAATCGATGACTTGATCGATACGGGGCAAGGCGAAGGGGTCTTTCGAGCATGCCTTGTTCAGGCTGGTGTAGTCGATACACATGCGCCAGGTCTTGTTCTTCTTCAGCACCAGGACTGGGTTCGCCAACTAGTCCGGGTGGTATACTTCCATGATGAACCCGGCTGCAAGGAGCTGGGTGATCTCGTCACCGATTATCTTCCTTTTCTCTTCTACGAACCGGCGCAGAGGTTGCTTGACCGGCTTGGCATCCGAACGCACATGAAGTGAGTGCTCGGCGAACTCCCTCGGCACACCCGACATGTCCTTGGGGGACCATGCGAAGATGTCCCGATTGTCACGGAGGAAGTCGATGAGCGCGCCTTCCTATTTGCTGTCCAAGCCGGCACCAATGGTGACGAACTTAGTCGGGTCGGAGGGGTCGAGCAGGATCCTCTTCGTCTCCTTTGCCGGCTAGAAAGCTCCTTCTCCAGCCAGTTTGCTGCTAGCCGGAATGTCCTGCTAGGCCATGGCCACATTGCACATGATCACGCGCTTTTCTTCGGCTATGATGAGGGCCTCTGCCAGTTTGGAACCGGCTGAGGCGCACTCCATCGACCGCCTGAAGCAGCCGGCGATAGTGATCACGCTGTGGGGTCCCGGCATCTTCGTCTTGAGGTACGCGTAGTGGGGGATGGCCATGAACTTGGCGAGGGCGGGGCGCCCGAGGAGAGCATGGTAGGAGCTCTTCAGGTTTACCACCTCGAACCAGATTGGTTCACGGCGGAAGTTCTCCTTGGTCCCGAAGATGACGTCCAACTAGATTTTCCCTAGCAGGGCGTCGGCTGGCCCCGGCAGTATGCCGTGGAACGTCGTGGTAGTCGGGCGCAGGTCGCTTTTGCGAATGCCCAGCTTCTCCAGCGAGGACTGGTAGAGGAGGTTGAGGCTGTTGCCTCCGTCGATGAGGACGCGCGAGAATTGGCAGGTACGCGCGTTGGAGACGATGAGGGGGTCGAGCGCCATGGCGTAGCCCCCGGGAGTCGGCAGATGCTCAGGCTGGTCTGCCCGGCTCCAGGTGATGGGGGTTTCCGACCAGTTCAGGTACTGGGGGGCCGGAGAGATGATGGCATTGATCTCCTTGGAGCGTCGCCTGCGGCTGTGCTTGTCGTCCTGCTCCGTCTCGAAGATGTGGTAGGCGGTGTGCGGCTGGGGGTAGCCGTTGTTGTTGTTGCCGCCGTTGCCGCCATTACCATCATTGCCGGCTCCTCTAGCCGGTGGTGGAGGTCCACCCGGAGGGGGAGGGGGGAGACGAGGCTGGTTGCCCTGGTCCTTTAGCTGGCGGGTCCAGCTGCAGTTCCGGGTGGTGTGCGTAGCCGGTTTGAAGGGACCGCTATGCCACTTGCACGGGCCGTCAAACATCTGGTCGAAGGTGAGCCGTGGCTTCTGCCTTCTTGCCTCATTAGCCGGCGCGTCGGGCGCGCCCTCCACAGCATTGACCTGCCGCGCGTGGTACCGAGGCTTCTGTTGTCCGGCCTGGCGGTCCCCATGGAACTGGTTGTCGTTGCCGTGGCGTCGGGAGGATCCGGCTTCTCCAGCCGGATTGCTCGGTCAGTCGTGAGCCGGCTCCGTGGGAGTTGGACGCCCGTCCGCGTTTACTCGGAGGGGCTTCTTCATGGCGGCATCCGTCGTGGCGTACTGGTCCACAACCGTCATGAGCTCTGCCATGGTTTTCGGCTCGTCACATAGTAGCCAGTGGCGAAGCATGGTGCCTTCTCGGCAACCCTCGATGAAGAAACTGATGGCTTGGCTCTCCAGGGTGCTCTCACAGGTGTTGCGCAACTCCGTCCACTTGGCGAGGTACTCGCGGTCGGTCTCGCGGTCACCCTGGACGCACAAGGCCAGGTCGCGCGGGCGCCCCGGACGCTTGTACGTGCCGTTGAAGTTGCGGACACACACCTTCTCGAAGTCAGGCCAGGCGTTGATGCTATTGGGCGCAAGGCTGTTGAGCCACATCCTTGCCGACCCAGCTAGCATGAGGGGGACATAGCGCACGGCTGTGCGCTTGTTCCCATGGGTGATGCCGACTGCCGTAGCATAGTCGGTCATCCAATCTTCCGGCTTCATGCTGCTATCCGGAAACGGCTCGTTCCGGATGTAGGGTCCAAAACAAACCGGACCGGTAGAGTCTTCCTCCTGTGTGACGTGCGCTTGAGCGAGGAGCTCGATGCGGTCATGGGCATCCGGACAGTCCGGGTTGGGCGCTCCCACCCGGCCCGAGAGATGGAACCCGGCTGGTCTGGGCGCTCCGGTTGGTGGAGGGGGAGGCGGCGGGTTGCTGTTCACCGTCTGCTCCTGGCATGGCTGGCCCCTGTTGCCAGAGCTGGGACGCCTGCTGCGGGCCTTAGCCGGCTGAGGGGAGGACGCCTGCTGGGTGTCGCGCGGCGCGCCCCTGCTGTTGGCAGGTGGCCTGCTCCCCCTAGAGTAGCTGGGGTCCTCCTGCATCTGCCGGTTGGCGTCAGCCTGCTCGTCCGTGATGCGGAGGAGCTCCTGCATGCGAGCATGCTGGCGGGCTCGCTCCTCGCCCTCCAGACTAGGGAGTTCTTCTGCCGTGGCTCGTGCCGCGCGCAGGTTCTTGATGGGCGTGCTGTAGGTGGGCCGGATGAGGGCGGGTGCGGGATCCGACTCCCCATCCTTTTCCATCCTACTGCCTAGCTCGCCGCCCCGGCGCCATACCTGGCCACGCCGGCTTGGTTCCGCGGTAGCCAGAGTGAGACCTTGCGCGCGGTCGTACTCACGCCGGGTGATCTCGAGTTGCTTGCGGGCTGCCGCCAGCTCCATGGCCTCCTGGAGGAGGATCTGTCTCTCCATGGTGAAGTTGGCCTCCGCTTCCTCCGGGTTGTCCCCGAGGCTAACCGGCGTCAAGAGCCGATCAATGGCATCCTCCACCGGGTTCCGAGGCTACGAGGGAGCGTAAGTTCCGACCTCATCCACGCCTCGCTCCCGTGGCTGGCGGGGATGAGAGCTGGAGCCGGCCATCATGACCTCCACGCCGCAGGATGCGATGGAGGCGCTACCGCCTGGGCGTGGCAGCTCCGCGACAGAGACGATTTCCCTAGGAAAACGCTCCGGAACGGTGGCGACATAGACAGGGAGGTCGCCGAATAGCAGGATCGTTCCATTCACCGGGAAGGAGGTTCCGACGAAGAAGGAGGCGTTGTCGATGACGCAGTCGAATTTGCCGAGTGTGAGCACCAGGCCGGAGGCCACGCACTCACCGGCTGAAGTGTGGGGTCCCGTGCAGAACGTGACTCCGGTTGAAGCCATCTTGCCCAATGGTAGGCGCCAACTGTCATTGTATTGGGAACGACAATACCTGAAGAGGTTAGATAGAGGTGTGGGGACTAGCAGGGAAGCTATCGACGGCGTCCGCAGGCGGGATTGGATACAAGCAAGCATAACTGGACGCAGGAAGTACCCAGGTTCGGAGCCCTCGAGGTGAGGTAAAGCTCCTACTCCTGCCGGATCTGACTATATGAGATATACGAACTACAAGTGCTCCTCGAGCTGTATTTGCTAGCTACTGCCTTAAATGCTATGAGACCAACCCCTTCTACTGAGGCCTTGCCTCTCCTTATATAGGCAGAGAGGCAACGGTCTCACTGGCCAAACCGACTGGCGGGCCCCACATGTGGGTCCCAGCCGGCTGGTCATCTACAGTGTCCAGCATGGCATGTCTCATCAGAGTATGAGCAGTATGGCTGTCGTAGGCACAGTGGACGCCGTGCGAGCCCGTCGTCAGCACCGGGCCACTGCTCCTACGTCATCTCCACAAAGTCTTCGGTATGGCCGGGTGGTTGCCAGTCTTGTCATCGTACAGGGCATACCGTGCACTGATACGCATGTTGTCCTGTCTCACTGATTGGGTCTGGCTACTTCTTGCTAATCCGGCCTGTCTTGCCCTGTCCGGCTGTGCTCGGTCAGCCGGATGCGATCCGACTGTTTGGTTCTTGTCCGGTTGGGGTACCTGGGGATCATCCCCCTGACAATGGCCGTGATG
Source organism: Avena eriantha (assembly GCA_910589775.1). Classification (NCBI taxonomy): domain Eukaryota; kingdom Viridiplantae; phylum Streptophyta; class Magnoliopsida; order Poales; family Poaceae; genus Avena; species Avena eriantha. Next base: position 295,782,449 of record OU342744.1, on the reverse strand, counting down.
ATCGGGGGAGATGTGGCTGATAGGGGTCGTGTTATCACTAGGAACCCTTATGGGGATAGGTGTTTCTGAGTGGAGTTATTATTAACTCATTTAATTATAAACTTAGTCTAAATTCCTTTTTGCAATTATAAATGTAGAAAATGGTTCTCCCTGAGATGACCTTCCTTATTGACAATTGGTTAAAAGGAGAAAATCTCAAGTTAGATGGATCCAACTTCTCTGCATGGGTCGTGTGCCTTTTAGATCTCCTTGGTGAGAACAAAGTGGCTGACTACATGATCTACGAGATGTACTTGGAGCCACCCTATTCTCATGAGACCCAGGAGCAGCAGGATCTCTGCTGCCGTCGTCGTGTGATGGCCACATTCATATCAGTGACGATGCGCCTCAAGATGGAGAATGGGCTATGGCTAATGGTGGGAAGTCTTAATCCCCGAATGTTGATGGCACATCTGAGATCGCATTTCGTGGAACAAGTACGCATGTGGGAGTATGAGCTGATGGGGGACTTCCTCTCCATAAGGATGGAGGAGGGCTCCTCACTGGACGAGCACTTGTTGAGCATGTACGATGCATACATGAGTCTGGCATACTACTTGGACAACTAGTTCGAAAGCTCTTTTGCAATGGGAGTTGTGCTCCGGTCGCTACCACCAAGCTTCCAAGCATAAGTCAGGATTTGCATTATGAGAGGCGACGCGGAAACACAGGATTTCCACGAGTTCATATCACATTTCAAAGATGTGGTGGTTGAACCCGATGTCGCTAGGGTCATCAATGACAAAGGTATATATTTGATATACAATTTTATAAATGTTATAATCTTGCAAACACATTTGTAGTGTTAAGTATATTTGATACTTGTTCTGTTTTGCTGAAAACAGGTCCTTTTGCATGAGAGGTGACGTTGTGTGTTGATGGAGAGCATGATGATGATGGCCGACGACACTCTCCCTCGACATTTATCATTTAGTTTATGTTTTTGGATAGTTATTGTAATCAAAATATTATGAACTTCTTTAGTGTGTCTCACACTTTGTGAGAGGGTTATTCATATGAGTTTGTAACAAATAGTTCTTCTACTTTTATGAATGATTTATGTTTTATGTTCATATCTTGTTTGATTATATGTGAATTATCCTTGTTGTTTTAAACTAATTGATAATACATGAACATTTGTAAAATATTGAAATGCTTTAAAATACCCAATTTAATGATATATTCATTAATGAATGAAACCATTGTATAAATTCAAAGTAATAATGATAATATGTGAAAGTCATTCGATTTCTTATCACATATAAATCATGCCTAAGTTTGGCAAAATAACTTGAACACCGTGTATTACTTAAATACAAAGTGTTTGATGAATTGTTAAAAGTAAATACATATTCGATGTATTGTGTTTTAAAGAAAATGGTAATTATCATTATGTGATTGTTTGAATGTTTAAATAAGTTTACCAAAGGAAACATAAGTATGAAACTATTTGATTTGATCAAAGTGTTTCATCAACAAAGGGTATAAATATAAAAGAGAATCTAATTACTACGATTTGATAAATAGTAATGAAATTCGACTTTATAAGAATGGCATAAAAGAAATTGTGAAATGCGAAGCATTTTGAAACGTCAAAATGCAAAGCATCACAATGTGATATTAGATATCAAAATGGGTAAATAGATGGCACCAAATAAATCCTTGTAGTGTAGATGTAGAGACCATTAGTTAAGTAATAGTTAGCACTCAATTAGAATATATAGTGAACCATTTGAACTCGTGAAAGCGGCTCCATATCTAGTATGGATTGTCGTAAAAGTTTTGGGGTTATTCGATATAACCAAAAAAATAGCAAATAATTCCTTGTATAGTATTCATTGGAAACTTTGAATATGAAATCCATAACTGAAACCAAAAGGGAAGCAAAGTTCGTATTGCTTGGATTTTGGTGCATTCTTGAGAAAGCTCACTTTTAGTGATATTTCTCGATTATGAAGCAAATGGAAGATAGTGAAAAACACGATGAGGATTCAAATCCCTACATCGGAGTGTTGAGGAGCGCAACGAAAAAAGTTCCTGAACGATTCTCTTCACAAAGGAAAGAATCAATGATAATGATCATTGTGTTTTCCCCACTAGTGTTTTCACTACATGAAGTAGGATTCAAAATGTAATCCATATCTTGTATGGAGACATTTGTTAATCATTTGTCATGATTCTTGGAATATGACATACCTACGAACTACTAAGGAAATAATGGTAAACTAGAATTATGAGAAATCCTAGAAGCAAAATTCCCTTGAGATTAGAAAGCAATTCGTTGTTGAATCTCACAAGTAAAAAGGGGTTACTTGGAATTTTACCAAATGACTATAAAGCCATAGTGGAAAAGGGGGTGAATGAGAAAAGCACAATTTGTCAAGTATTGGACGAATTCAAATGAATTTGATTCAAGTGTGCTTAATGTCTAGTGGATTTAAAACTAGTAAAAGTACTAGTGTCTCATAGTAAATCTCTCACTTTGATATTTGATCAAAAGATTTTGAAGTTGTTTGAAATGATGAGTAGATATGCAATTTGCATGAAATTGAGTGGGATCTATGAAAGTCTTCCTAAAACAATATGTGAATGACATATTTTTGAGTGGGAGCAATATAAGTCTCAAATTCAAATATGTAGGAACATAGATTGAGTAAGAGTAGTGACTCATACCCAAATGTGTTAGAAACATATTTTGAGTGGGAGCTTGTAGGAGTGATTCTTAAGTGAGTTAAGAATAAAAGCACAAGTACCAATAAATAATGATTTATGAGGTGTAGAAGTTGATTATGATATTATGTAGTATTCCTTAAGGGATTCTGAAAAGGGTTTCATAATAGAAGTTAATTGAGGAACTTGTCCTTAATAACTCAAGTTAGGAATAGCATTAAGTTTAACATCAATGGTTGAAAGAAAGAAAAGGGTGATCATCATCCACTATGTTGAGACATAGGTTCTATCTTAGAAAACCATGGTGATAACTTAACATAATATATGATCCAATAAAGAATGTTTGAAAGTGATTAAGTTTGAATCACGAATGTTGAGCTAAGTTTGTCCGCAGTGCCTAATAGAGAACTGTGGACATATTTTCAAAATCCGTAAAGGATGACATATCTTAAAACATAAAGGGTTATGTTATAAGGGAATATGTTGGAAACTCCTATAAATACCGATTGAAGTCAAGTAGGAAGCGAGGTGAACAAAACATCGAAAGTTGCACAGAGTGCACTAGTGTTTTGATGAATACATTTATAATAATAGATAAGGGTACCATCTAAAGTGTTGTATAATGTTATGGCGGGGCTAGTTCACTTTTAACATAAAATGATGTGTCCTAGGGCACAGTGCCCATGAGAAAGCCCTCGAGGTTGATCTAAAGTCACTGTAGGCTCTTGGAATCAGGCCTCGTTCTGCTGCCATAGCGACGATGCATACACACATATGTTATCATGTGATTATAAAGTATTAATGTCAATCAAGGTGACATTAGTAAGTTGCAAAGGATTTGGGACTGTAAAGTACAGACCCAAGACTCAACCTCTTCCATGAGCAAGCATGTTCAGGGTACCGGATATATGGTGCCAATGATTAAAGAACAAATGCAGCTAGTGTATTTGTACTCTAGTGCAAGTGGGAGACTGTTGGAAATATGCCCTAGAGACAAATAGTAATAAGGACTATTATCATATTTCATATAGTTTATGATTAAGTTTTATATCATGCTATAACTGTATTGAGTGGAAACATTAATACACATGTGATATATAAACAACCAGGGGTTCCCAATGAAACTCTAGTCACTAGTTCATTGGTAAACAGATGATCAAGTTTCCTGATCATGTGGCATTTATGCCAGTTTGAAATGGAGTCAACTCATTCAGAGAATGAGATGATGAACCAATACCCAACCTAAACATCGTGACCCGATCATGTCACGAAGTTAAATATTATTAGAGTTTATTCGTTTATTCATTGATTTAATCATTTATTCATAATTATTTAATAAAAGATAAAATCAATTAAATGGTCAAAGGGCTTAATGGGCCAATTCCCGGAGGGGAAAAGGCCCAAGAGGGGGCCGAACCCCTAGGAGGGGCCAAGGGGATGGCCGACGGCCTTATTGGGCTAGCCTCCCACGTGGGGCCCGTGGAGGGGTGGCCGGCGACGCCTCCCGCTCCTCCTCCTTTAGTCCCACCCCAAGACTTTGAGGGAGGTAGTACCTCCCCTCCCCCTATATATAGTAGGGGTATTTGGCCAGATAAATACACACAATATTCAATAACGGACTTCTCACTTTTGGGAGGACCTCCAATTGATACTCTCTCTCTCTCTCTCTCGCTCGCTCTCTCTCTCTCGTGACTGTGGTCCCAAGTTCGGACTGCGCGAATGAGAGACATCTTCACCACGGAGAGCCGTCACGCTGCGGGATTCGTATCCAGGAGCTCTACTTCCACAACTAATGCTGGATCGGGGAAGCAGGAGTCATCGCCAGGCACCGGACATGTGTAACTCCCCACGAGGTGTCACACTTGAGGCACTCAAGTCGTTGGAGCCAAAGGAGCGCGAAGACTTCATCACGACCTTGAGGTCGGCTTCGGCTCATCTACATCAACCACGCTCTCCTGAGCATTGACAATGCTTTTCGGTCTTCAAGGGTAAGTTCGCGAAAAGCCCCTCCCGTTACTATATTACTACTAGATATGTCCTGGCAACATCAGGGGTTCAGGGGCGTAGGGTAAAAATTTATTGTTTTCATGCGCGGAACCCCTACAGGGAAGTGACAGAAATCTCTAAGGTTGTAGATGTGCTATTGCTACTAGGGATAAAACAACAGTCCTTTGTCCATGGGGCGATCGTATTGTTAACTTTAAACACTTTGCTTAATGCAATTATCTGTTACTTGCAACTTAACACTGGAATGGATTCGGATGATAAACTGAAGTTGGATTATTAGTCATAGATGCAGTTAGATTACGGTCTATGTATAATGTTGTAATGCCCAATCAAATATCATAGGAGTCAAGATGTCTAGTATATGCATTGTTATGCTTTCTCAAATCTATCAATTGCCCCACTATAATTTGTTCACCCATCATGTTATTTATCTTAAGGAGAAGCACCTCTAGTGAACTATGGACCCTGGTCCATGCTTTTATCATTCCTATACCATCTAATGTTTACTTTATGCAAGCAATTACTGTCTTCAACACTATATGTTTAATCCTTTGTGTTCAGCAAAACCGGTGAGATTGATAACATCACTGTAAATTGGGGTAAAGTTCTGTGGTTGTGTTGTGCAAGATTCCAAGTTGCTAGCAACACCTTGTAGTTATTTCCTTGCTCCTACTAGTTTGATAACATTGGTTTCATAACTGAGGGAAAACTTGCTGCTGTACTCATCATACCTTCCTCTTGGGGTTCCCAACGAGCTCGAATATATTTTGATCCATCAGCGTCACAATAGCAGCGGAGCCCCCCTCTCCCAGGTAGGAGGGGACCACCTATCGGGATTCCCTGGTGCGAGCAGCTTGCGTGCCCTTTCCTACCCCGACCTCACCGAACGGTGGGCCGCACGCGCCATGGGGTTGCCATCAACAGCCGTGGGCAAGATCATGCTCAGTGAGAGGCTTCTAGAGTGCAACAGAGCTCCGGACCCACTGGGGCATGGGGCATGTCGGAAGCTGACGTGGCAGCAGAAACCCTCGCCCTCCACGGGTCATCGCGCCCGAGAGCTAAGGTGGCAGTGGAAATCTGCATTATCCACGGGTTCTTGCGGCGACGTGGCAGCGGAAACTCTCGCCGGCTGTGGGTTCTCGCGATCGAGAGCTGAGATGGAAGCGGAAACACTCGCCATCCACGGGTTCTCGCAGCGAGGACGTACGGTGGGTCCTCCTCGCGCGGGAAAACAACCCTCACACACGGTCGCCGTACACGCGGCGACGATGACATGCCGTGCCCCGGGTTCCCTGGGAAGGGTGAAGCGATGATGATAGGTACGCGTGGGCAGATCCAATGCCCGCATCATGTATTGCAACAGAAAGCGGGGCCAGATGATGATGTTCCTTGGCAGTGAATGCAATCGAATAGACATGTTATATGACTGCGAACGAAAGAAGGGAAACATACACGGAGCATACAAATACTAACCGCCTTGGATGCCGAAGAATAGGATGACCTGCACATGAATCCGGTTCAGTGTTTGATGTAGTCGTTTGCTGGAGCGGAGAAGCAATCGAGAGAAGAACCGGGAGGCATGCTGGCTTCAGCCTAGTGTCACAGCTAACTGTTCCGAGTGAGAGGAGAAAGAGAGTGTGTGTGAGTGAGGGAGGAACGACAATGCAGTGGGTTTATATAGACAACAAACGAAAAAAGCAGAAACACGAAGCGATCGTACCACATAGTACATCAAGGAACGGTAATGCTGAGGCAAGTCTACCGGACATCATGGTCTGCGTTTGCTGAGTAGCACGATGATTACACGAAGCGAGCAAAAATTTGAGGGGAAGACTATGAGAACAAAGAAGTCGCTTGGAGGTCGTGACTCGCATAATGATTACACGAAGCGGGAAGCAACTGTCACACGCATGCGCTACGAGCCCAATAGGACAGCTAAAGAAGTACAAACATATATTGTCATTTGAAGCAGACTAACACATGCGGTCATACAAAACTACATCATCATTTTTGTTCACATCTATATTAGCACAAACATACATTGCCGTTCGAAGTAGACCTAGACACATAGTGTTATGAAGAAAGGTCACCAACCTTTTGTATTCATATTAGAGCAGCATTTACACGTAGAATACAACATCACATTCTCTATCCATGATCGTGTACAACAGTGTACACCCAACATTGTACACTCTACATTATCATGTTCTCTATCTATGATCGTGTACAATAGTGTACACCCTACCGTCGCTTCTATGAAGATCAAATTGAAGAAGTTACATAGCGCAACACAACATCATGAAGAGGCTCGCGAAAAGACCGCCTCAAGCGAACCCAGTTGTGAAGACACGTGCTACCACATGTCCACTCAGATCCATTTGCAACGCTCTTTTCAACTTTGTTATGTTCACCGTAAAGTAGCATCAGCATGATTCACTAAAAATGACAAGGCAATGACATTTCCTACACAATAAATGAAAAAACATTACGAAATAGCAAACGATAACGACAAGGAAGAAAACTGAACTAGCCAAAAAACTACCGCTCACCTGAGGCGATGTTAATTAGTTGGAAACGCGTGCTGACGTAGCACGTCCTCCGATGGTCAATGGAATACCATTACAATCCACCTAAAAAAGGAAAGTAATACCTCTGCGGGCTACAATCTTTAGCAAAAAGTCTACAAGCTATAAAGTACAGAAATATGAAGAAAGGAAAGAGCACACGAAACGTACCATCACCTCAAAGATGTCATGATGCAAGGGACAAAAGTCATATGCATCGAAGAAATATCTTCTGAGGAATCCTTGAAAAGCAACAAAGAAATAATTATACATGCAAAATAGGGAAGCCAGAAAACTAAACAAAAAAGAAAAGAAGAAGCGGAGAGGACGTACCGCTCACACCGAGAAGCGTGTAGGACCTGCGAGGTAAACACAGAGAGGCAACCGTTGGCGAGTAGAAAACCTACAAAAAGATTCAACGAAAGAAACATAGAAGAACATGGAATAAACCTTACTAATCCACCAATAGCTGTTGTTGGCACGGGCAGCCGAGCATACCACTGCATGATGGCGGGGGGAGGTTAGTGAACTCAACGGGTAAGAAACGTCAAGACGTGCATGGGAACACGACCGTCGTGGACTTATGGATCGAGAGGGTGGAGAGAAGCGCACACACAAGGAAGCCAGAGAGACGAAAGGATCGAATTTATACACGACATACGAAAGAAAAAACCCAAGGGGTTTATGCTAAACCAGTCATATGGCATGAAGGGGTGTCATTCGGTTCCATGCTCAGATTGTACTTCTGCGCGCGAGGAACCGCGTACACCCACGAATGACAGTACCTTCAGAGGCAAAAAACCGCTGATGGCTGGGACCCACATGCAGAGACTGTACCTTAGCGTGCGACGATCCACAAATACACAGGTCCCACCGTACCTTTGGACGCGAGAAACCGCGCACGACCGCACATCGCACGTCCTCTTCGTGAGAACCCACGTCCGCTGATGTTTTCAACTACCACCTCCACTTTTGGGCGTGAGGACCCACGTACGGAGCGAGCCTCCGCTGCCACGTCGGCTCACCGACCGGGAGAACCAGCGGCCGACAAGAGTCTCCCTGCTAACTCGGCTACCCATGGGCCCCACCACCCAGCGGGTGCAGAGTGCATGTCTCCCTGCCAATATTTCTCACCAAGAGTAGCGTTGCCCATAGCCGTTGAGGCATGGCCCAGGGGATAGCGTGTGGCCCACTATCCTGTGACATGGGGCAAGAAAGGGCACGCGAGCTTTTCGTGGCATGAAACATGGGGTGGCGGGGACCTCCTTCCCAGGAGAGTAGGGTTCTACGGTGATGTTGCCGCGTGTCCTCCCATCGTCCATTCCACTGCCAAAAAGAATCGGGATAGCATAATCAGCCAAAACTTCCATGAGCTACTATTTACTCCGATGTAATGTAATGAGTTTTATATTTTGTAATAAAATGGAATTTTATATGTTAGACAATTGTAGATCCCAATCTATTTATATTATAAAATGATTTGTAACGACTAATCGTCATTAAATATTATGCCACTTAAATCTGTACCAAACACGGTAGTAACCTCACTGCTACATGACACTAAAGTTCCACTGCCTTCCATTATATACCGAGGTGTATCCCCTGTGGTGCCACTGAAGTGCTAGCTAAGGGGATGACATTGTGCCGAGCCAAAAAAAAAAACAGCGTTGCATATGCACTTTCCTCCAACACAGTTATCCCTAGCGGCTTTTTTGCCACGCCATCGCGAGCGCGGCAATTAGGCGTGTGTCTTAGCATCAATAAGATCGAGGGCCCGACGTTCGTGTTGTAGTGTGCGGGTAACACCATCAATCGGGCATGTTCGTTTGTGGTACCAATGTTCGCAGGCCAGTGCACCGCAGTACCTAAGTTGCCTGAAATTGCCGCGTTTCGAAATGTTGGGCCGCCAACTACCGAGAGGGGCCATTTCGATGCAAACTCATCTCACCTCTGCCAAATTCAAACATTCCGTGAAACTTCCCCATGAAGTAGACGGTCGGGACCCTCATGTCGGTCATTTGTCCGTAACGCGAGCGCCAACGCGGCAACCTCTTAGGAAAATCGAGGAACTAAGTGGATTGGATGCGTTGACCAATTTCACAAATCCATTCCCACCTTTCCCCTAGCACCGACGGCGTCGGAATCCACCCTCTAGGCAGGACAATCCCTTCGGACACTTGACTTCCGGTGCCAAGTTACTGCGCCCGAGCTCTAATGGCACATGCCGTAGCCGCCGTTGCGAGGCTCTAGCCCGCCTCCGCTGCCGACGAGCCGAGCAGCTCGGAGGATGGCAGATCCTACTAGCAAGGAAGAAGAAGTTCTGGCTACAAGCGGGTGAGCTACCCTTCTCTTTGCTATTCGCACTAATTATAACTGCTAGCTGGCTACTGAACCTAAAATTGTTTGTTATCCCAACGCTGACAAACATATTTTTTCCATAGTTTTTTGTCAAGTGGGATCTCCGCGGACCACCCTTACCTGGTTACGGTAGTCCTCTTCAGGTACGACTCTAAGGGCAAGTGGTATGGACACCATTGTATCACGATGGAAGAAGCGCCTGCGTAGATCTGCACTATATCTGGTATGGTTGCTGCTCTATGTAATCATGATGAATTATGACCGAAGCAGACTGCAAAGTTCAGCTTCATGGATGAATGTGGCATCATGGTTCCTCTAACGTGTGACAGTAAGCTAATTGGGTTGATGGAAAGGTATGCTTCGGCTTGCATGTTTGAGCTGAATTGTGATGTACTGGATGTGGAAGCTGCTGCAACTGGGAGTCGCCCTTCTATTCTTGGACAGGGTGGTTGCTCGAACCCAATTAGCTCCTGGTAAGCAAAAGTCTCTTGGGGTTCGCATGTTTGTGCTGAGTTGTAATTTTTTGTTTTATTTACTCTGTAGATATTGGGAAGTTATGCAATAGTCTTGTTTCTTTGACAGGAAGCGCCACAAGGTTAGAAACATGGCTGCCGGGTCAGTCATTTTTCTACCCCAAGAAATTAAAAACAAGTGGAAAGATGATAATGGACACGATTCTGGTGCCCATTGTCCCGGCGATGCAGAGTACGTGAAGCTAAAAAAATTGGCACCAAGGAAGAGGAAGAAGGCAAGAAATGAAGAAACCAGTGGACATGAAGGCTTGGCACCCATGCTGCAGAAGAAGGCTGCTGGCAATGAAGATGCATAGTAATGTGTTGAACTTGAACCTATATATGTAATTCGGTTAAATTTTGGAGCTCTGTGTGTGGCACGTTGCTGAGCGAAACAATCTACCCACGTCCTCTGAGTAAAATGTACCACGACTTAGGGTTTGGAAACACCCGAGTCAGTAGTTGAATCCGAAATTGTGATTGTGCCACTACTATCTAAAAACACGCAACACCGGTTCCATGATTGCTGAGGGGCAGGAGGTCTCCAAATATGATGGAATGTAAGTGGCACAGAAATAAATTATTTAACTGCCACACTCCACGAAGTAGCAACTTATTTCAGATGCTGCACAACGATGTGGCAACATAAACAACAATGGCAACCGATAATGCCCAGATGAGGAGGAAATCGGTACCACTTTCTGGCCCAATCTTGAGCCCGTCTATCTCACCGCCTCTATGCTCCTACATCCCCTGCATCTGGCGAAGCTCCCGGATCTCCAGTAACTGGGTGTACGTGCTTCCACTATATAAATTGTGGTTGTGCCATTTGCATGTGGCATAATCCATGTAGATTACGTTTAAACAAACCACCAATGTCAGAATACACTAGTAGAAAAAGGGTCTTTGGTCCATGGTCACGTTCCCAATCCGGGACAGAGATCTAAATCGAGGCAGAAATTGATCTAAATCACAAATTCTTCCACAAATTAATCGTGATAGAGATCTAAATCGAGGCATTTCATTAACTCAACAACAAATTATTCTAAACAAAGATGCGATTTCACATCCTACATTAATTCAACCACTAGTCAACAATTTCACTTCTACCGCTGTCCTCCGAACCGCCGGCTTCCTCGTCATCGTCGGACGGAACCTCCATGATTTCTGCATTGTTCGCGATACGGAGCACCTCTTCGCGGCGAGGGCGGTGATGACGATGTACTTGGTTCGTCCAGGGACGGACCAGAACCTCTCCCGCCCTTCTCGGTTGCGGAGATCCCGGTGAACCACCCGTAAACGATGCGGTTGCCAATCTTGGCCTTCCGCTCCTTCTTGAACAGCGCGACCAGTACGGGCTGGCCGCCGCGTACCGGGGCAGCACCCTCTTCCACGCGGGCATCTGGTGGCGGCGCGCCGCAATTTTTCTCTCCATCTTGGCTCCACTAGGGACGAGGAGCGGAGCCACCGGCACCCCCGCATAGCTGATGCGCCATCCGTGGGGCACCGTCGCGGCCGGCGGCGCGAGGATGTCGAAGTGCGCGAACATCACCGCCTCGTAGAAGTTCAGCGCGGGCTTCTCCATGGCGGCGCGGTGGAGATTGGAGAGGGATTGAGGGGATGGACAACGAAGCAACGACGCAGTGGAGATTGGGGAGGGCGAGGGGATGGACAACGAAGCGACGCGCTGTGGCACCTCATATTTGTACACGAGGACGACGAAGCGATAGGCGGAATATCCAAGGGGCATTGGTTAGACAAAATGAAGTAATGCAGGGTTAAGACAGATTAACGGGCGACCAATGTTTTTCCTCCCAGGACTCCAGGGCCAATAGTTTAGACCGCTAGGTCAACAAGTACAACTATTACAACTTAAAAAGGCACATAGCTCAAGCTAAATAGAACTAGTTATCACACATCTCCTTGATCTTCCTAATCTTAGCCCGATGCACATATTCCTGCGAGAGCAAGGATCGAATCGTTTGCTCCTTCCTTTTAGCATCTTCCTTGCACAACTTCAATTGTTTCTCTGCATTTTTCATCATGCACTTGTCAATACTCGTAGTTGTGAACTGCAGGACTTTGGCCTGGTGAAGATCATTCCTTGCTTGAGTCCGTTCTTACTATACTTTAGCCTTCAGGGCCAACACCACGTCCCTCTCCTCTCGACTTTGCTAACCTTGTCTTGCACCCACCTGAGATCTCGCTTATGCTTGGTCGTGTCAACTGGTTCCCATAGATTCATCTCAACACTATCAAGAAGTGAGCTGAATACGGATTCTTTCAAGTCAACAGTTATTTCCCATAGTTTGTACAGCGTTTTCTGCATCGATTTGGGCCACTCTGGCTCTACCCATTTGACAACACCGCAACTTCCGCCTTGCATCATTGCACGATGTCCCTGACACCATAGAAACCTCCTGCCTGCGTTTCATCCTTGGAACGCTACAAATTTAGTGGGTACATATCCATGTTTACATAGCAGAGGACTGTCTTCATCCGCTAAACCGTGATAGTTGGAGTCATACATCGTCTGGTTGGCCTAACACATCATACGCGCATCAGTAAATAGAGTAGATCTAGCTCAAAAAATAGATAACTGGCCACATATGATAGAGATACAGATGAGACGACTCACATCGAAATCATCGTCCCTGTCATCACGACGCGTTTCCTCGCCGTTTCCCCTTGAACCCATGGTGAGAGGGGGGGGAAGGGGGGGGGGGGTGGCTGCCGGAGAGGGTATTGGGATGGAGGCGCCGTCAGCTTGCGGCTACGTCAGGATGGGAGTGAAGTGGGGAAGTGGCTTCGAGGGGAAGGAAGAGAAATACAGGGAGGAAGAGAAGTAATGGGGACGTGACACTGGGATATGGCTAACTGAACTCGTGAGTCGTGACACTCGCAACAGGGGAGCGCCCGGTGTTGCCAGTTTGTCCATAGCAAGCATGGGCAATCATGCTGCAGAATAGCCTACTCGCGGATCGCTCGCACGAAGACCATCATAATCGTCCAAGCGCGCCGATCGAATGGTATGTAATAATCGTCAATCAGAACAACTGTGTTAGGGCGTGCCTTCTAGAAGACTCGGTCTAACGGCCACCCATTTGGGGGCTAAGGTTAGGGCTCTCCTAAGGTTAGGATCCATATGTGGTTTATGAAAAGAACACACATCTAATGACACTGGTGGATCCTTATGTGGTTTGTGAGAAGAACACACATGCAATCACACTAGGTCGATCCATATGTGGTTTATGAGAGGAACACACATGCAATGACACAGGTGATATGTGGTTTGTGAAAAGAACACACATGCAATGACTCTAACTATGGTTAATAAAAAGAGAAGACATGCAATGACACTTGTGGATCCATGTGTGGTTTGTGAGAAGAACACACATGCAATGACACTGGTGTGGTCCATGAAAATAACAGACATGCCATGACACCGGTGGATCCTTGTGTGGTTTTTGAGAAGAACAGACATGCAATGACTCTAGTTGTGGTTCATGAAAACAACAGATATGCATTGACACTGGTGGATCCATGTGTGGTTTGTGAAAAGAACACACATCCAATGAATCTGGTTGTGGTTCATGAGAAGAACACACATGCAATGACACTGGTGGATCCATGTGTGGTTTGTGAGAAGAACACACATGCAACGACACTGGGTGTGGTTCATGAAAAGAACACACATCTAATGACACTGGTGGATCCTTATGTGGTTTGTGAGAAGAACAGACATGCAATGACTCTAGATGTGGTTCATGAGAACACACATGCAATGACACTGGTGGATCCATGTGTGGTTTATGAGAGGAACACACATGCAATGACACTGGTGGATCCATGTGTGGTTTATGAGAGGAACACACATGCAATGACACTGGGTGTGGTTCATGAAAAGAAGAGACATGCAATGACACTGGTGGATCCATATGTGGTTTGTGAAAAGAACAGACATGCAATCACACTGGGAGGATCCATGTGTGGTTCATGAGAAGAACACACATGCAATGACATTGGTGGATCCATATGTGGTTTGTGAGAAGAACACACATCCAATGACACTGGGTGTGGTTCATGAAAAGAACACACATGCAATGACACTAGTGTATCCTTATGTGGTTTGTGACAATAACAGACATGCAATGGCTCCAGCTTTGGTTCATGACAAGAACACACATGCAATGCCACTAGTGTATCCTGATGTGGTTTGTGAGAAGAACACACATGCAATGACTCCGACAGTGGTTTGTGAAAAGAACGCACATGCAATGACTCTAGCTGTTGTTCATGAGAAGAACACACATGCAATGACACTGGTGGATCCATGTGTGGTTTGTAAGAGGAACAGACATGCAATGACACTGTGTGTGGTTCATGAAAAGAACACACATCCAATGACCCCGGTGGATGCTTATGTGGTTTGTGAGAAGAACACACATGCAATGACTCTGGTGGATCCTTATGTGGTTTGTGAGAATAACAGACATGCAATGACTGTAGATGTGGTTCATGAGAAGAACACACATGCAATGACACTGGTGTATCCTTATGTGGTTTGTGAGAAGAACACATATGCAATTACTCTAGTAGTGGTTTGTGAAGAGAACACACATGCAATGACTCTAGCTATGGTTCATGAGAAGAACACACATGCAATGACACTGGTGTATCCACATGTGGTTTGTGAGAGGAAAATACATGCAATGACACTGGGTGTGGTTCATGAAAAGAACACACATCCAATGACACTGGTGGATCCTTATGTCGTTCATGAAAAGAACGCACATGCAATGACTCTGGTGGATCCTTATGTGCTTTGTGAGAATAACAGACATGCAATGACTCTAGATGTGGTTCATGAGAAGAACACACATGCAATGACACTCGTGTATCCTTATGTGGTTTGTGAGAAGAACACACATGCAATGACTCTAGCTGTGGTTCATGAGAAGAACACACATGCAATGACACTGGTGGATCCATGTGTGGTTCATGAAAAGAACACACATCCAATGACATTGGTGGATCCTTGCGGTTTGTGAGAAGAACACACATGCAATGACTCTGGTTGATCCATATGTGGTTTCTGAGAATAAGAGACATGCAATGACTCTAGATGAGGTTCATGAGAAGAGCACACATGCAATGACACTGGTGTATCCTTATGTGGTTTGTGAGAAGAACACACATGCCATGACTCTAGAAGTGGTTTGTGAAAATAACACACATGCGATGACTCTAGCTGTGGTTCATTAGAAGAACACACATGCAATGACACTGGTGGATCCATGTGTGGTTTGTGACAGGAACATACATGCAATGACACTGGGTGTGGTTCATGAAAAGAACACACATCCAATGACACTGGTGGATCCTTATGTGGTTTGTGAGAAGAACACACATCCAATGATTCTGGTGGATCCTTATGTGGTTTGTGAGAATAACAGACATGCAATGACACTGGTGATATGCGGTTTGTGAAAAGAACACACATGCAATGACACTGGTGGATCCATATGTGGTTTGTGAAAAGAATAGACATGCAATCACACTGGGTGGATCCATGTGTGGTTCATGAGAAGAACACACATGCAATGACACAGGTGATATGTGGTTTGTGAAAATAACAGACATGCAATGACTCTAATTGTGGTTAATGAAAAGAGCAGACATGCAATGACACTAGTGGATCCATGTGTGGTTTGTGGGAAGAACACACATCCAATGACACTGGTGGATCCTTATGTGGTTCATGAGAAGAACAGACATGCAATGACACTGGTGTATCCTTATGTGGGTTGTGTGAAGAACACACATGCAATGACTCTAGATGTGCTTCATGATAAGAACACACATCCAATGACACTCGTGGATCCATGTGTACACTGTGAGAGGAACACACATGCAATGACACTGGTGTATCCTTATATGGTTTGTGAGAATAACAGACATGCAATGCCTCTAGCTGTGGTTCATGAGAAGAACATACATGCAATGCCACTGGTGGATCGATGTGTGATTTATGAGAGGAACAGACATGCAATGACACTGGGTGGGGTTCATGAAAAGAACACACATGCAATGACACTGGTGGATCCATATGTGGTTTGTGAAAAGAAAAGACATGCAATCACACTTGGTGGATCCATGTGTGGTTCATGAGAA